>ML104874.1:0-19304 GCA_003697995.1 Taxidea taxus jeffersonii | reverse complement strand
GAAAATAAAAAGGAAAAAGGTAAACCTTGAACACAGTGTTAACTGCAATAGCTGTTTTAAGAAAGGACAAAATAGACTTTAAAACAAAAAATATTACTGGAGTTAAACTCATAAAGATGAAGTGGCCAGGGGCACCCGGGTGGCTCAGTCACCCCTCCCCCGTTACTGCTCGCTCTCTTTTGCAAATAAATAAATGAAATCTTAAAAAAGAAAAAGATAAAATGGTCAGTACTTCAGAAAGATGTTAACGTTGTAAATGTATATACACTTCACTGCAGAGGTCCAAAATAAAGAGGCAGAGAATGCTAAGCAATTACAGTTGAGGATTTTAATACTCTTTCCATCTTCTGGAACAACCTAAGGATATAGAAAACTTGTACAAACACTCTTGACCAAGTTGAACTAACTTGCTTGTTCTTCTCTCTCCACTCAACAAGAGCAGAATACATACTGTTTTCTAGCCATATAGAATATTCCCCAAGACAGATCATGTGCTATCCATAAAACAAGTCTCAGTAAATTTAAAAGAACTGGATTCCTTCCTGTTGATTTCAGTTACCATCTGGTATCATTTTGTTTCAGCTCTACAGACTTTCTTTAATGTTTCTTACAGGGCTCGTCTACTAACAAAATTTTTTTTCCCACTTGTTCATCTGAGAGAATGTCTTTATTTTGACTTTATTTTGGAAGGATAGTTTTACTGAATATATGATTCTTAATTAAATTTTTTCAACATTTTAAATATTTTATTTTAGTGTCTTCTGACTTCCATGGTTTCTGATAAGAACTCAGTTTTTACTTGTATTGTTCTCTATATTTAAGTCATTTTTCTCTTTTGGCTTTCAGGATTTCTTGTTTGTATTTATCTTTCAGGAATGTGACAATTATATGTCTAGGTATGGATCTTTTTATGTTTGTCCTACTTGGCACTAATTGAACATCTTGGATATGTTTTGGATTAATATTTTTCATCAAATATGGGACATCTTTAGCCATTGTCCTTTCACATCTTTCTGCCACTTCTCCCATTTCTTTCCTTCTGGGACTCCCATTATGCATATGATAGTATCCCACAGGTCTCTGAAGCTCTGGTCAGTTTCCCTTGGTTTTTTTTTTTTTCCCCCGTACTCCAGATTTGATAATTTCTGATGCTATGTCTTTGACTTTATTGATTCTTTCCTCTGCCATCTCAAATCCACTCCTAAGACCATCTAGTACATTTTTCATTTCAGTTACTATATTTTCACTTTTAGAATTTTTCTTTGGTTATTTTTATGGCTTGTAGTTTTATGTTTAGATTCTCTATCAGTTGAGGACATTGTCATCATATTTTTCTTTAATTTTTTGGACATGGTTTCCTTTGATTCTTTAAACATATTTATAACAACTGCTTTCAAATCTTTGCCAATTTCAACATCTGGATTCATTCAGAGTCCATTTCTGTTGACTGCCTAAAAATTTTCCTCCTGGCAGTGGGTCACATTTTGCTGTTTTTTTCCATGTCTTGTATTTTGTTGTTGTTATTGTTGAAAACCGGAAAGTGTAGGTAATATATTGTGGTGACTTTGGATTTTGATAGATTTTTCTGAAAGTTGTTTTTATTTGTTTGTTTATTTTCTGTTAATTTCCTGGGTTTAAATCGCAGAATTATCCCTCCACCCCTGCCCCGTGGTATATAGCCTCCAATGACTCCACTCAGATTTTAGTCTTACTTTTATTTTTTAACCCGGATTTGTAGCTCTTGCCACTGTGTATAGTTTAAGAGTAGTCATTGATTTGGAAAGAGCTTTCCTAAAACACTTCAAGCCTGTAAGACTTCTGTCTTCTGCTGATTGACATGTGTTTGGACTAGAGAATGCACTCAAAGGCAGTCAGTTATCACATCTGCCTTGGCTTTTACTTTCCATGGACTCTCTTGGATTCCCCTGCACTACACATAGCTTCCTGGTTGTATAAGGACTTGTGGAGAACACATCTAGCGCTTATTTGTCTCTTATTTCCAGAATCTCTTAATTAAGTTTCTGGCTCTTCAACCTCTCATTCCAACCGGGTCTGCAGTCCCAGGGTAACAAGACAGATGCTGTTTATTTTCCTCATTCTTTTCCTACAGAGTTTTGCTACTTGTAGCTGAAAAAAACCTGTGGGATTTTGTCCCCTGCCTCAAATCAAGGATGCCCTCTCTGACTGCCAGGCTGGTGGTTTTCAGTCAGCCCTGTCTTGGTAAACTAACGTTCTTGAGATTGAGGTTGGTGATAGGATGGGGTAGGAGCCACCCCAAGCAAGAAAAGGCTGCCGGCTCCCACTATTCTCGAATGAAGGCTTAACAGGTTTTCAAGAACAGACATTTCTGAATTGACTACCTTTGGTTAATTTTCAGAGCCTCGAGTTTTGAAAACTATTTTTTAAAAAAATAGTTTTTTGTTTGTTTGTTTGTTTTGTTTTGTTTTGTTTTAGTTTTGTCCACGGTAAATGCTTGCTTTTGGTGGAAAGACTGCACCAAGCTCTTCACATCACAATAGGTGCACCACTCTTTTTAAATATTCACAAGCCATTTATTTAATTGACTGTTTAAAATGTTGAAGGAGCTCCTCGAGCTCTAGAATTCCTGTTTTTATAATGCATTGTATGGCAATATCTTTCTACCCCTGGTTCTCTGGCACTTTATTCTAATGTTACTGGGCAAGGTTCTATATCTATAGTTATTGATAAAAACAGTTGAGAATATACTTTTTGTGTTCTTTCAGCATCGTGGGATACTTTTTCTTTGGCTAAATAAACTGCTTTAAAGTGTGTGCAAGTCTTCATAGCCCCATTTACCCAACATGGGCTTTAAGTTCTTCTCTAGGATAAGTTTAAACATCACCCTCCTTAGGAAAAAAGTAGCATTTTATGTGTCATGTGTTACCTGATTATTCTTGCTTCAAGCATAGCTTGAGAGGTCTTTTTGGTATTCTTAGTATTTTTCTCAAGTGCAGCTCATCTGGGACAATGGAGTTTGCTCCATTCTTGCAGATTCATGTCTAGAACTGTTATCAAAGACAAATGTAAATCTTTGATTATAGCTTTCTCAGAAAGCTATAATATTTATATATAACTTCAGACATTGGATTTTATGTACATAGGGCACTATTTTTAAATTGTTTTTATTTAGGACATTACTGAACATCAATTTTTATTCCTTTTACTCCAAAAGAATAAGACAATAATAGCTATAAAATGGCTTTTGCAGATTTTCAACTTTTCAGAAGGTGAAAAGATGAGATTTTTATTTTAAAACAAGTAAGCATGCAATTCCTGTAATAATCCCCAGAAGAGCACAGTATAACTTCAGTGTTGACTACTTAACACACAAAAAGTTATTGAGTTATTGAGGACAATAGCAGATCAGCAGACAGTAGTATCTAGGCAACAGAAGGGTAAATTCGTTCATTTTATTGTTTGAGGAGCTACTGTTCCTGTATTGCCAAGAGTGTTTTGGTCTTGTGAACCACCCACCTAATTAACTTTCGTACAGTCTAGTTATAGACTGACCTTGCAGTGGAAAGTTGCTACTATCCTAAAATATTTGTGGTAGGAAACAGTTCCTACATCCCATTGTAGCCCCATTGGCAGTCCATATGTTTGTTTGCCTTTTTATTAAAGTTTTAATTTTGAGATAATTATAGATTCCCATGTAGCTATATGTCCACATGCTTCGACCCAATCATATTTTCCTTTTTAATTTTTTCCAACTATTACCTGATTTTGCAAAAAATTGGCTCTTGCTACTTTGTGCATAATGAGAAGGGGCCATGTAGAAAGTTTTGAAGTCTGAAATTCTGTGGCAGTCCTTTTTGTTAAGCACCAACTAGGACAATGGTCATGATTAAAATTAAGTAATCAGAAACGTCTTTGCCTAATAATAATAATCTGTTTCCCACCCGTGAAACTTTTATTTTGAAATACGAATTTATAACAAAAAGCATTACATTTTGAAAAATTGAAGAAAGCATTAAATTAGCAAATTTTATGTGCCATTAATGGAATGAGCACATACCTCCTACAAATGTTAATACTGTATAGGTGTAATTAAGTTCTAATGCCAAATTGAGTCAAATAGTAAGCTTTTTGTAAAGTTTCTAGAGACTGTGTTGACGGTTTTTCTAAACTTTAAAGTTGCTTAAAAATCATTTCACTCATGAAAATTTAACTTATGTAATATATACTATTTATCTGTTAATTGAAAGCAAAAACAAAGGGAATACAAAATTATTTGATCAGTGGTTATACCCATACTTTTGTTGGGTCATTTTTAACCAGGATGGCTTTTTTTTTCCTCCTTTAATTTCATTTATTAATATTCCACCTGAAAGTTTTTTCTGAAGAATTTCTACGGTAGAAGCGATTCCTCTGGGAATAATGAAAATCACATCTTTGTGAAAGAATTTGAAGGGGTTATGGACATGGCTTGTTCCATATATTTTTAGTAACTTTAAAATTACTATAATGGCAGGATTGGGCATAAGGGGCTAGTGCCTGTTTGCCTAGAAGGAAGAAAGCAAAAAGTTGATGTGTGATGGGAAAGAGTTATAAAGACAGATGGAAGGTAAGAATTAATTTTAAAATTCTTTGAACATTCTTCAGAAGGGCTGCAAAAATAAAAAAATATCTGCAGAATTGTATTGAAAAGCCCATGGCTGATACAGGCTTGGACCTCAGGGCAGTGTTTTTTTAAGCTGACAGCCTATAGTTACAATAATCAGAATCTCACCGATGTCCTACATACGTGTTTTGCTGACCACTAGTATTAAAGCCAGAGTTTCGTATCACATTTTTATTTTCTTTCGCTTCAGCAGAGTTCAAGATTAATTCCTTTTTACTTTCCCTATACAAAAGTAAAGATCAGTACTAAAATTTAGAATGCTAGACCCTTCTTAGGTAGTACATAGGAGAAAACATGCCTTAAATATTGATGATCAACATTTTTTAAACCTTCTCTACATGCTTTGTGAAAAAAGTGTGCCATGGCCAAAGGAATGGGAGACTGTTGGTGAAACAATTAAATGAGTTTCCTGCCTTGACAACTGTTCTTTAACATGCTAAAGTGCATTTAATAAATGGTATAGCTTATTGTTTTTCCTAAACTTACTCAACCATGGGAGCATTGCTCCAAACTAGTGTTCTTGTGAACATATTTGGTAGTAAACATGCTCTAGGTGAGTGATATTCCAGAAGCTTTACCACAACTATGATTGCAAACATTTGGTTTAGATAAAATTAATAGAAAAATTAGATATGGGCTCTTTTTAAGAAAGCTTTTTTTTAAAAAGTTGCTTGTAGGGTGTTGTTTTGACATAATTTCTTATTTTTTGCTAAACTACCTATTCAAATAATTAAATGAAAAAAACAATATAATTTGGAAAATTTTAATATTCTTGGAAATTTTATGTGCAGCTAACTCATTTCTGAAAGAAATGCAGCTTATAGGGCATAAATCATCTGTTCACATTAAACTGTTTGGTATTCTTTATGTGCTTACGAGTTTTTAATGTTCTTTTTGTTCCACTGTTCTGCTGCTTCCTGTTATTGAGGGCATTTGAAAGGTTTCTTAATGCAGTGCACAGCAAAAGATTTATAGAGCACAATCAAAGGTTTTGAACTCCAGTGGATATTGACTAGCTTACAACAAAGCAGTGGTACTCCTTTGCAGTATTTTTCCAAAGGGTTAGGAATAAATGGAAATCTGAAGAAATATATTTTTATGTGTTTTCTTTGGAAGCAGCATACAATTTTATGTAATTCTTATATTTAACAGAAACTGTTTACACTTTGACTTTTTTGGTAAGAATTTATAGGACTCTCCGCAATATAGATTTGCATCACAGAAACTAAATTTTTATCTTTTATTGCATTGTATTTCAGTGAACTGAAATGCTAGTAGGAAGTCCACATTCTTAGAATCTTAATCACAGATCTGTGTGTGATAATTCCTAGCCAAAGTAAACACAACTAAAAAAAAAATCTATATTACAGGTGTTTAGAATTGTTGCATCTCTTGCTCTAAGGAATCCCAAAGTGTGCGATGTAGCATTTAATTTTATATTACTATAGAAGTGACACATGAGCATAGAAATAAATAATTAAACATTATAGGAAAGTTTAAAAATGAAAAGCTAACATTTTTCTGTGCCCTCATTTCAACTGTATCCTCCATGTTAATAACTGTTGAGTACCTTTTTGTTTTCATTCTGCTGGTGATTTCCACTAGAACTCTAAATAGCTATAAGTCATAAATATAGACACTTGTTGCTTTTCTATTAAGATAGACAGCCAATATGAACAAATTCAGAATTCTCTAATGTCAGATTTCTCATATTAATAGTGATGTGATAATAATGTAAATTATTAATTATTTGTTAATTAAATTATTAATGATGTGAAGGGTACACATTTAGAAATCAGAGCTGTATTTTGAATTTAATGTGGAATTCTTTTAATTAATGGAGAATTTTTTAAAAACTCAGGTTTATGTGTTTTTCATAATATGTTTTTCCTGTGGTTTCGAAGTGTTCTCTCAGTATCCATGGAGGTCATTCTTTTTATCAACGTTTTCTGTTTTTCAAGGTAGTTACTTAGGGCAATTTCAAATAAACTGGAATGGATCAATTTGAAATGTATACACACTAAAATTTTTCTTTTTAAGTTTTCCCTGTTTTAATTTGAGTTTAGAAAGTGAGATGAAAGCAATCATTTTAATAATATCATTAGCTATTCTCTGCAAAGTAGTAAAATTTTAAAAAAATGTTTATTCTGGATCATGACGCTATGATATTTATGCCAACTGTTACCTTGTGACCTCATTCAGATCGAAGCCCAAAACCCCGCATGTGCTATCCTCAGTGAGGAGGTTAAAAACCTCCCTAGAATAATTCTGTGAAACAGACAATCACTGAAACGTAACATAAAATGAAAATCTGCGTAAGTTGTCCCCATGACTCTGCAGAGTGAGGCAGATAAAGGATTTTTCCAAGTAGTAATCCATGTACTGACATAAAACAGTAATAAAGATATTAAGTTTAGAATAAATGCTTTTAAGTTGGTTTTTTTTTTAGATTTTTAATTTATTTATTTGACAGACAGAGATCACAAGTAGGCAGAGAGGCAGGCAGAGAGAGAGGAGGAAGCAGGCTCCCCACCGAGCAGGGAGCCCTATGCGGGGCTCGATTCCAGGACCCTGGGATCATGACCCAAGCTGAAGGCAGAGGCTTTAACCCACTGAGCCACCCAGGCGCCCCTAAATGCTTTTAAGTTTTAAAGACAATATATCTGAAGACAAGCTTTATGCCATTATTTTCTAGCAGTTAGGTATAATTGCCACTTAGCAAGAGTACTTTCTAGATACTTTTTCTTGTCTTCTGCAAAATTCTCATTGACATTTTCTTAGCTCCTTCAAATGCCAAATTGACTATTTGGTTAGATAACCGATAAACACCTGGTAAGTTACTTACTTTGAAGAACATTGAATGAGAGTCTAGTGTATAATTTAATCACACACAGAGCACCAGGCAAAATGTCAAAACAATGTTATTTTATACTATCTTTCACATTTAAAATTTTCTGTTGGGAATTAATTGGCAAGCTTGACACTCAGACATAAATATTTAAGTCAAATCAGTTTCTTTTGTGTTTTTCAGATATCATAAGTTTCACAGCATTTTACTTTAAAGCTCCCAAACAATACTTAATTATCTTTCATAATTAAGAGGAGGTCTTAAGTGCTAGTTTGATGTTCTTAACTTTACAAAGCTCTTGTATATTACCTATATGAGGCAAATGCACACTTAACAGACTTTTTTCCAGTGAACTTTCTGGTATTGTTAATTTTATTCTCCATCGTGATTATGTGTTATTAAACATAACCTGCCACACATTCAGAGTTATATAGAGCAAGCCCCTTATGGTAGTGGACAGTTTTGTCCTGTACTGAAAGACCCGAAGTCATGTATTACAAAGGATATTAAAAATGTTGTTTATAAGTTCCTGCTTAATCTGTAAACTGTTTTCCCTTGGAAATAATATAATCGGTGAGTAGGTTCTGAAGCAAGTCTCCTAACACTCATTTTGCTCATGGTGGCCTGGAAATACATTATGCACCTTCCATCACAGGAGGGAGCATATACAAGTAAGCATGCAATTGCAGTGGGATAGGATAAGAATGAAGATGGAGAAACACACCGGTACTGTTTGGGCCCCCAGAATAGTCAGTCCCTTCAGTCCAATTGCTTCCTGACACGAAACAAATTCAGGCTGTTTCTTGTCCATGCAATGGACCAGTTAAGGAATGGATTTAGTTTTTCCAAACTGGATAGATGTGATTACGCCTTCCCAAATCTGAAAAGGATGTCATACTTGAACAAATGTACCCGGATTCTGAACTCACAAAGTCAAATTATTGTTAATGTCTTTGAATTAATTATCCTATAGACACACTCATTCCAACAAGAGTCTGTGGCTTCTAAGTCTGAATAAGACCTGCTGATGAAGTTTTTAAATAATTTCCAAAAACGTGAAAACAACCTTGTTATAAAAATGCCCCTGAACTGTCATTGAACATATTCAACCTATGTGATTCTGCGAATGCCAATCTTATTTAAACATCAAAAAAACTTTTTTTTTTTCCTTTTGGATATGCCTTCAGAGTTTGAGGCATGTTCGTAATAAAATTGGTAATGGAAAATACTGTTCTTTAGGGTGGATTTGAGTCCTGGATTCCATGAAGCAATTCCATATCAAGATCTTGTTACAGTTTCAAAACAGGAATTTCAAAAGCTAAGAATGAAAACATATGATTCGATTTGCTTTGCTGGCTGATGACCTTCGCTGACAATATTTGCTTATATACCTTCTAAAATTTTTGCTGAAATTTTAGTCACGTGATTTCATGATATTCTTTGTAAATTATGTGTATCATATTTATTTCTCTACAATTGTTATCAACTATAGGAAATCACATACAAGAATTTGAAAATGCTTAACAGTCCGTGGCTATTTCATATGTGAGCTGTTAGTCTTCTGTCAGTGATCTCTTTTGCCGAAGATTCCCATCAGTTGTGTGCATGGAGATAGTTACAAGGCACTGGGGGGGAGTTTAAATTCTCTTTAACATACAGTAAACTTCTGGGGGTCTTGGATTTCTCATTTTTTTTTCTTTTTCTTTTTTTTCACATTTATTTTTTCAAGGATTTGTGAGTTGTATCAAAGTTCTGTAACAGTTACAATTTTGGTAAACAAATTGAAATAATAAATTGTGAGGGATTTTTTGCAGCTGCAGGTCTAGTCTGTGGTTGTTTAACAAGTGAGACAGTTTAAGGGATTCGTTAATTAATTCAAAGAATATTTACTGAACACCTACTTACTGAATTAGAAACTGTGAGGTGCTTGGGCAACGGCAATAAATAAGGCAGTCAGTACTGCTGCTCTTGTGTTTATTTTCTAATGGGAGGCACTGACTGTGGTTTAATAGGTAAATCAATGAATAAATAAAATAAGTGAAGATCGTGGTAAATGCAGGGAAGGAAATAAACGGGATCCTGTAATTGAGAATATGTGGTCCTATTTAATTAGAATGTCCAGGAAGGCCATTGTGAAAATATGACCCTGAAGTTCCAAAAGACAAGAATGAGCCCACAGTTTGAGGAGCTGGGCAAGGGATATTCCTGGCAGAGGTAACAGCCAATTCAGAGTCTCTGAGGGAAGAAGTGATTTGGACACTTTCTTGGGCCATAAAGAAGGGCAGAGTAATTGGATTGTCAGAGGTAGATGAGAGAGGCAGGCCAGGGGCTGATGGGGGGACCTCATTGCTAGTAACATGGTGTGTAAGATTTGATGCACATGTGCAGTAGGGAAGCCAGGGCAGAGTTTTGGACAGGGATGGAACATGATCTGGCTTGCATTTTAATATCACTTTGGCTTCTCTGTAGAAAATGGATGGGACGGAAGCAAGAAGACCAGTTAAGGAGGCTATCGGGTGAATTCAGGCTGGAAATGATACGGTGCTGAGCTCTCAGTGCGGATCAGTGTGGGTTGAGAGAAGACATTCGGGGCAGATTTTGCAGTGTGGCCTGTCACCGTTATCCAGCCTTTGTCCTCTGTCTCTACCCTGTGGAGGTAATGACAGCTTCTAAAGGTATCCCTAGATTTGGCCATTAGCCAATTCATAAAATATCATTGAGAAAATGAAAGGCTTTATTATATCCTTTTTAGTTTTAATAAAAAAATAATTTAAAAGGGTTTAAAGGGTAAACTTTCTTTTTACCTGTAAACATGTTCCAGCCCACCTGCGGAAAGCAGGCCATTTCTAGACAGACTGCTTATTTGCAGAGTGATCAGTCTGGATTGAAAAAGACAAATACAGTATTCAGTGTTATAGAATTCTAGTTCTTGGGTCAGATAAGCAGGTTAAACTTCTTCTTACAGAAATAGTAATTTACATGTTTGTTACGACTTTAGAATATATGTAGGGTTTGATCCCAGTTGTCACAAGTAATATCGAAGAGGTTGTATCATTTGGTAATTGCTGTTAACCCAAGGGGATGAAACATCTGTATGCTGTTGTGAGCCCTCCTTCAAAATGGACTGACAAGTGATGGGAATCTGAGTTGGTTTTAATTTTTTTATTTGACCAAGGAAACTAGTCTTGCCCTTTTCCTTAATCTCCCTCCTCAGAGCCTCTCTCTGTGTGCTTGACATAACAAACACACATAAGGTGTTCGCAATTGTTTCTGTGACAAAACTACATCAATCTAAAACATCCATATTTAGGATTTACACTTAGAATATTACATGGTATAATGAACTGAAAATTGTATTTATTGTTTTCTGCCATGCATTATTGAATTATATCAGAGATTTCATTTAATTACTTGAAGCGCATGTTCTTCTGTCTTGTCTTTTTACAGATGATTTTTTTTAACCATCAAGTCAATGATCTAAATATTTGAGTAAATAACCCAGTGTCCCACAGCTGATAAGTAGAACGATTATGCTTTGAACGCATACCTATGTACCACAGTATGTCTCTTCCACAGCCCAATCAAGAGGAAGAAAATGAATATAAAGAGAGAGAGACACTTACTGTATATAGAATGGAATTTGGCGTTGCAATATTGCCTTTTATTTCTGTGTATCCTCTTGCTAACCCGGTGTGCTTTGGAGCTCAAATTAGAGCTGTTTCTCATGGTACTGGAAAAAGCCAGTGCTTGAAAACACCAAGCCTTGTTATTGACTCTCTGTGGTCATTGGCTTGGCATGGAGTGGGTGGCTTCCTTCCCATTCCCACTTAAATTTTAGGTTAGGTCAGTGTGTATCAGCAGAGAGTGATGATTTAAAGGGGACTTACTGTTTTTTCCTTTGAAATTGGTACTCTAATGTTATTTTTATTTTTATGCTTAGTGTAAGTAATTATTGTGTGGCAATAATGAAATCATTTTCAGGATATCTATAAGTAGCTGAAAAATTTTAAGATATTGCATATTTAGTATAAAAGCAAAAAGTAGTAGCAGCTGTGAAGGTAGGATTATTCTAGATACAGTGAGGAAATAAAGTGTACACACTGATGTTTACTCCATGGGGAGTGGTGTGGGGACAGAAGACCAGCTGCAAAGAGTCGGATTCCACTAGTATTCCAGAAAGAATGCGTTGTAACTCAGCATCAGTAAGACTACATTAATGTCAAGATACCCTAGCAATAAATATTTTTGAAGGTGCCCATGTTAAATGTTAAAGGTGTCCAGATTTATTGATGGTAAAATAATTATTGAAATGTTATTAAAAGGGAAATGTAATAATGCCATATTTTTAAAAAGCCTTCAGCAAAATGCAAGTAGCTCATTACTAGAAATAAAAACAGCTAAGGAACTGAGGAATTATATATATTTTATACCAAGGATTATTTTTCTAGTTACTACTTTTTCTTTTCTACTTATTTCTAATGTCCAGGGAATCAATGCATGGAATTTTTAAAATTTTGCTTTAATGTAAATTTTATTTTGAATTTTTAGAAAGAATTTTATTTTTTGAAAATCATATGTGTTCCTGTTTTTAGTTTTTATTTTAACATGAACATTTACCCTTTGAGTTGTGTAACTACCATCAGAATCAAACACAGAGGAGTTCCTGTACCCCCTAAGATTCCCCTGTGCACCGTGTACACCAGCCTTCATCCACCCTGTGGGACCTAATTACTTTTTATACGTTCTATTATTTATTTTCTTCTGCTGACTTTTGGTTTAGTTTTCAGTGTTTTTTTTTTTTTTTTTTCATTTCTTAAGGTGGAAGCTTAGGCAAGGAGTTTGAAACTTTCTATTCTACTGTAGGCATTTAAAGCTTTAAATTTAAATAAATTTCAACAAATTTTAATTTAAACTTTAAATTTAAATAAATAAACTAAAAAGTAAATTTAAATAAGCCCGCCCTTAACTGAATCTCATAAATTTGGATACATTGTATTGTTTTTATTTAGTCAAAAATGTTTTCCAGTTTTCCTTGTAATTTTTTTTATTCATGGGTTATTTAGAAGTGTGTTGTTTCCTGCATATGTTGTATGATTTCAGTTCCTTTATGAGATGTGCTTTTTGATCTAGTGAATGGTCTGTACGGAGACTGTACCATGTACACCTGAAAAGAATGTGCATTCTGCTGTGGTACTCTCTAAATGTTCCGTTAGGTCCATTAGGTTCAGTCTTTTGCATCCTTGCTTAGGTTCTGACCCGATGTTCTGTCAGTTATTGGGAGTGATGTATTAAAATCACCATCCGTCATTGTTGAAATGTCTACTTTTCCTTTCTGTTCTGTTAGTTTTTGCTTTATGTACGTTTGGGTTTTTAGAGTGCATATAGTTATAAATTGTTATATATTCCAGAAACATTAATCATTTTACTATCATGAAGTGTTCTCTTTGTCTCTTAATAATTTCTCCTGTCTCGGGGCGCCTGGGTGGCTCAGTGGGTTAAACCTCTGCCTTCAGCTCGGGTCATGATCCCAGTGTCCTGGGATCGAGCCCCACATCGGGCTCTCTGCTCAGCAGGGAGCCTGCTTCCCCCTCTCTCTGCCTGCCTCTCTGCCTACTTGTGATCTCTGTCTGTCAAAAAATAAATAAAATCTTTAAAAAAAAAATTTCTCCTGTCTCAATGTCTGACTTTTCTGATACGAAACTAGCTGGTCTATCCTTGTTCCTCTTGTTTTTTACATAGTGTATATTCTTTCGATCCTTTTTACTTTCAGCCTGTTTGTACAATTACATCTAAAGTGTGCTTCTTAGAGAGAGCATACTGTTTTTTAGGCCATCTAACATTCTAGTTACATTTGCATTGTTTTGTTTGCTGACATTTACTGTAATTGTTGGCATGGATATATTTACATCAGCCATTTTCTTGTTTGTATTCTACACAACTCATATCTTTTATGTTCCTCTGTATCTCCTTTATTGCCTTCTATTATGGTAATAAATATCTTTCATCTTTGTTTAACTGAGATGTAATTGACATAAAACATTACATTAGTTTCAAGTGTATAACATAATTATTTGATATTTATATATATTACAAACTGATCACCACAGTAAGTCTAGTTAACATCTAACACCATAGTTAGAAATTTTTTTTTTCTTGTGTTGAGGACTTTTAAGCTTTACTGTCTGGGGGCACCTGGCTTGCCCAGTCAGTGGAATGTACAGCCCTTGATCTTGAGGTTGTGAGTTCCATCCCCTTGCGGGGTATAGAGGTTATTTAAAAATAAAATCTTTAGGGTGCCTGGGTGGCTCAGTTGGTTGAGCAACTGCCTTCAGCTCAGGTCATGATCCTGGAGTCCCGGGATCGAGTCCCACATCGGGCTCTCAGCTCCACGGGGAGTCAGCTTCTCCCTCTGACCTTCTCCCCTCTCATGCTCTCTCTCTCTCTCTGAAATAAATAAATAAAATCTTAAAAAAAAAAACTTTTAATAAAAAAATAAAAAAATCTTAAAAAAAAAAGATTTACTCTTTTACAAAGTTTCAAATATACAATATAGCATTATTAACTATAATTACCAGTGCTGTACGTGAAATCCCCATGACTTATTTTATAACTGGAAATTTGTACCTTTTGACCCTCTTCTGCTATTTTTGCCTACCCACCCCCCACCATTGTTCTGTTCTCTGTATCTATGAACTTTTTTTTTTTAAAGATTCCACATGTAAGGGGGATCTTACGGTATTTGTCTTTCTCTGACTTAACTGCACTTAGCATAATGCCCTCAGGGTCCATCCATGTTGTCACAAATGGCAAGATTTTATTCTTTTTTATGGCTGAATGATATCCCATTGCACGTTTTATTTATCCATTCATCTATCCATGGGTAGTTACATTGTTTCCACGTCTTGGCTGTTGTTGCAGTGAACATGAGGGTGCTTTTGAGTAAGTGTTTCTGTTTGCTTTGGATAAATGCGCAGAAGTGGAATCGCTAGATCATATGGTAATTTTATTTTTATTTAATTCTTGAGGAACCTCCATACGGTTTTCCATAGTAGCTGCACCAATTTATATTCCCACCAAAAGTGCATGAGGATTCCCTTTTCTTCTCATCAACACTTGTTACTTCTTGTCTTTTGATAATAACCAATCTAATTGGTATTGGATGATACAACATTGTGGTTTTGATTTGCATTTCCCTAATGATTAGTGAAGTTGAGAATCTTTTCGTGTGTCTGTTGTTGTATATCTTCTTTGGAAAAATGTTTATTCAGATCTGCCCATTTTAAAATCAGATTGTTTGGGATTTTTTGCTTTTGAGTTACAGGAGTTATGTTGTTATTATTTTTTTGGATATTTCCCCCTTACCGAATATATGACTTGCAAATATTTTTCCCACTCATACATGGCCTTTTCATCCTGTTGATGGTTTCCTTTGCTGTGCAGAAGTTTTTTAGTTTGATACAGTCCCACTTGTCTTTGCTTTTCGTGTAAGGTTCAAAAAATCACCAAGACCAATGTCAAGGAACTTACTGCCTGTTTTCTTCTAGGAGTTTTAGGATTTCAGGTCTTATATTCAAGCCTTTAATCCATTTTGAGTTTATTTTTGTATATGGTGTAAGATAGCAGCCAGTTTCATTCTTTTCAGTGTGGCTGTCCAGTTTTCCCAACACCATTTACTGAAGAGACTGTTCTTCCTTCATTGTGTATTCTTGGCTCCTTTGTTGTAAATTAATTGACCATCTATGCATGGGTTTATTTCTGGGCTCTCTCTTCTGTTCCATGGACTTATATGTCTGTTTTATGCCAATACCATGATTTTTTGATTACTATTGCTCTATAATTGAGCTTGAAACCAGGGGATATGATACCTCCAGCTTTGTTCTTATTCAAAATTTCTTTGGCTTTTTGGGTATTTTGTGTTTCCATACAGACTTCAGGTTTTTATGTTCTATTTCTGTGAAAGATGGCCATTGGTGTTTTGATAAGGATTCCACTGAATCCTTTGGATAGAATGGACATTTTAACAATATTCTTTAAATTCATGAGCACAGTAAATCTTTCCATTTATTTGTATTTTCCTCAGTTTCTTTCATCGGTGTCTTACATTTTTCAGTGTGCAGGTCCTTGACCTCCTTGGTTAAATTTATTTCTGTTTTATTTTTCCTTTTTGATGCAATTGGAAAGCAAATTTTTTTTTTAATTTCTCTTTCTGATAGCTCATTATTAGTGTATTAAAATGCAACAGATTTTTAGGGATTGTTTTTTTATGCTGGAACTTTACTGAATTTGTTTATTAGTTTAACAACATTTTGATAGAGTCATTAGAATTTTCTGTGTATGTTATCTGCAAATAGTGACACTTTTACTTCTTTCTTTACAATTGGTATGCCTTTTGTATTTTTTTCTTGCCTAATTCCTCTAACTGGGACTTCCAATAATATGTTTAATAAAAGTGATGAGGATGGGTATCCTTGTCTGTTCCTCATCTTAGAGGAAAAGCTCTTAGCTTTTCACTGTTGAGTATGATGTTAGCTGTGACCATCATATAAGGCCTTTAATATGTTGAGGTATATTTCCTTTGCACCAACTTTGTTGAAAGTTTTTATTATAAAACAATGTTTATTTTTGTCAAATGCTTTTTCTGTATCAATTGAAATGATGGTATGATTTTTATCCTTCATTTCGTTAATGTGGTGTTATTACATTGATTTATTTGAAGATGTTGAATCATCATTGCATCCCCGGGGTTAGAGTCCACTTCCTCATGGGATAGGATCCTTTTAATGTATTGTTGAAATCAGTTTGCTAATATTTTGTTGACACTTTTTGTGTCTGTTCTTCAGGAATATTGGCCTATAATTTTCTTTTCTTGGGGCATCTCTCTCTGGTTTGGTATCAAGGTAATGCTGGCTTCATAAAATGAGTTTGCCAGTGCTCCCTTCTCTTCTCTTTTTTTTGGAACAGTTTGAGAAGGATTGGTTTTAATTTTTCTTTGAGCATTTGGTAGAATTCACCAGAAAAGCCATCTGGTCCTGGATTTTGTTCATTGGGAGGTTTTTGATTCTTGATTCAGTCTCCTTACTAGTAAAGGGTGTGGTATGTTCAGATCTTTTGTTTCTTCATGATTCATTCTTGGTAGGTAGATTATCCATTTCTTCTGGATTGTCAATTTTGTTGTCATATTGTTGTTCGTAGGAGTCCCGTATGATCCTTTGTGTTTTTGTGGTATCAGTTGTAAGTCTCCTCTTTTATTTTATTTCTGATCTGATTTATTTGAGTCCTCCCATCTTTTTCTTGTGAGTCTAGCCAAATATTTATCAGTTATGTTTATCTTTTCAAAGAACCAGCTCTTAGTTTCATTGATCTTTTCTATTTTTAATCTCTGTATCATTTATTTGTGCTCTGATCTTTATTATTTCCTTCTTTCTGTGAACTTTGGGCTTTGTTCTTCTTTTTCTAGTTCCTTAAGATATAAAATTAAGTTTGTTTATTTGAGTTTTCTCTGGCTTCACGATGTAGGCATTTTTTTGCTATGAACTTCCCTCTTAGAACTGCTTTTGCTATATACCTCATAAGTTTTGGTATGTTGTATTTCCATTTTCATTTGTCTCAAGGCATTTTTAAAAAATTTCTCTTGATTTCTTCTTTGACTCACGGTTGTTCAGTTACATGTTATTTAATTTCTACATATTTGTAAATTTTCCAGTTTTCTTCTTGTAATTGATTTTCAGGGTTGTTTTTTTGTCACTATCATCATACTTTCCTTCTTTGAACTTGTTCCTTTTATTTTATTTTTTTAATAATATTTTATTTATTTATTTGACAGAGAGAGAACACAAGTAGGCACAGTGGCAGACAGAGGGAGAGGGAGAAGCAGGCTCTCCGCTGAGCAGGGAGCCCAATTTGGTGCTCGATCCCAAGACCCTGGGGGTCATGACCCAAGCCCAAGGCAGCTTCTTAACCAACTGAGCCACCCAGGAGCCCCGAACTTGTTCTTTTTAATTTGTTTGTTTATTTGTTTGTTCCTTTCTTTCCTCCTTCCTTCCTTCCTTTTCTAGGCCCGGTGTGGGGCTTGAACTCATGATCCTGAGATCAAGAGTCACATGCTCTACTCAGCCGAGCCAGCCAGGCACCACTTTTTTATTTCTTTCCGTGTATTTATTAGAGCTGGTTTGAAGTAATTGTCTGCTAACTTCAACATCTGGGTACACTTAGAATCATTTTCTATTTACTCATTTTTTTCCTGAGTATGGGTTACACTTTCTTTTATTGCATGTTTTATAATTTTTTAAAATGGACATTTTAAATAATATATTAGTAGGAATTCTGAATTCTGATTTCCCCCCACCTGAGAATTATTGCTATTTCTGTTTACTTATTTGATATTCATAGTAATTTGCCTTGACTAAAAATATGAAATTCATTTCTCCCACAATATGTGACCATTGATGTCTCTGTGGGTTTTTTTTTTTCCCCTCCTTATTTTTGTTCTAATTTTTAAGCTTAGCTTATTAGGATTTGTGCCTGTTTCTGTGTATCTTGGCGGTTCAACACCTTGAGGTATGGCTTCTATCCTCTGTCAATAGATCTGTGTGTGGGTTCAAAAGCCCATTTACACTGAGGCAGTAATAGGGTACAATAATTAGGCAGTAATAGGGTCTAAGAGTACCCTATTATTTTCTGTTGGGCTGCTTCACTGTTAAATTTCTGGCCTACCTGCCCAATTTATTGCTTGCCTCAACCAAGAACATGCCTCAGCCTCTCATGTTCACTTGCAACCAAGATTATTACTAATTATTAAGGACAGAACTGGGTGTGGGTTTTTCACCTTTTGTTCCAGATCATGTCAGCCCCCTCCAGCGGTGAAGCTGCCGGTTGTTTGCCCCCTGCCCTGCCGTATTAGAACTGTTGTACTAACCAGGCTGGGTGGGAGGATGGGAGCCACCTCAAGTGAGCCTGTCACATACTTCTCTTCTTATTGGAAGTGTCATGGTTTTTCATGAATATGTGCTTTTCCATTTGTTGAAAACTTTTGGTCAGTTTCCAGAGTGCTGAAATGGTTGCTTTTGACAATTTCATGTAATTTTATAGTTACTTTCTGGGCAGAGGATTTGGCAGCCTCCTCACTCCATCTGCTGGAAGGTCCAACTTTTCTTTTTGTTTCTTTTTTGGTTATGGTTTGCCTGGCATGTGTTTTTATCACTTTATATTTAATCTATCCGTGTATTTATATTTTAAATGGATTCCTTTTATACTAGCATCTTGTATTTAAATCTAACCCAGTAATCTCTTTTAATTGGTGTCCTCGGGCTATTTGCTTTTAATGTTATTATTGACCTTATTAGATTTAGGCTTACTGTTTATTATTAGTTTTCTGTTTGTCACCTCTGATTTTGTCTCTTTATTCCCTCTTTCCTGCCTTTCTTGTTATTACTCACATGTATTTTAGTATTCTGTTTGAACTCATTTATTGGCTTTTGGGACTTATCTTTTTTTTTTTTTTTTTTTGAAAATTTTATTTACTTATTTATTTGAGAGAGAGAGAGAAAGGAAGCGCACAAGTTGGGGGAAGAGCAGCGGTGAGCTGAGAGTGGAGCCTGACTTGGGGCTTGACCTCAAGATCAAGACCTGAGCTGAAATCAAGAGTTGGATGCTCAGCTGACTAAGCCATCCAGTACCCCGGACTTATCTCTTTTCTGCATTAGAAATTACATTATACATATCTTTCAAAATCTACTTGGAAATTCCTTTTGCTTTCCTCCCCCAACCTTTATGTTATATTTATCAGAAGTAGTACATCTGTACACACTGAAAATC
>RCUC01142976.1:0-24036 GCA_003697995.1 Taxidea taxus jeffersonii | reverse complement strand
CCCTTTAATCACTTGATTTATCTGCATCCCACAAGTTATGCTGTAATTTTTATTCATAAACAAAAAAGCAGTTAACAAATTTTCCTCATGACTTCCTCTTTGGTCCATCAAGTATTTAGAAGTATACTGTTTAATTTTCTAATATTTGGGGATTTCCCAGATACTTTTCTGACCCCGATTTCCATTTTAATTCGATTGTGGTCACAGAACACACAATTTTAGTTCTTTCACATCATTTGTTTTTATTGTTTTTATGGTCTTTTTTTTAATGACTATTTCATGTTTGCTTGAAAAACATATGTATTCTGTTGTTGGGGAAAGTGTTGCATAAATGTCAGTTAGGTTATGCTGGTTAATAATGTTGTTTAGGGCATCTCTCCTCACTGATTTTCTGTCTGTTTGCTCTGTTATAATTAATGAGAGAACTGTTAAAGTCTTTGACTATAATTATGGATTTCTCTCTTTCCCCTTTCAGTAGTCAGTTTTTGTTTCATGCACTTTGAAATATATTATGAGATGCATAACCATTTGGAATTATTACACCTTCTTGAAATTTGACCCCTTCATCATTACAAAACCTCTTTCTTCAATCCCTATTGCATCCCTTGTTCTGAGGTCTACTATGTCTGATAGTAGGGCAGACTCTCCAGCTTTCTTAATGGTAATTGTTTTCAACATACATATTTTTCCATTCTTGAATCTTAACATATCTATGTCTTTATACTTCAGTTGGGTTTCTTGTAAACAGCATATAATTTGATCATGCTTTATTATCCAGTCTTACAATCTCTGACTTTTAATTGGAAAATTTTTTTAAATTTTTTGTAGTTTTTCTTTCTTTTTTTAAAGTATAATTAATATGCAGTGTTATGTTAGTTTCATGTGTACAATATAGTCATTTCAACAATGACTCTGCATTTATTATAGTAAGGGCACTCTTAATCTCCATCACCTATTTCACCCCTCTCCCACCCACCTCCCCTCCAGTAACCATCAGTTTGTTCTTTGCACTTAAGAGTTTATTTTTTGTTTTGTCTCTTTTTTCTCTGTTCCTTTGTTTTGTTTCTTAAATTCCACATATGAATGAAATCATATGTTTAAACCATTTACTTTTAATATGTTTAGCTGTATGGTTTAGATCCACCATATTGCCTTTTGTTTTCAATTTGTTCCATCTGTTTTTTGTTATGTCTTCCACTATTTGAACCTTTTTTAGAGTTTTAATTTTTGCTTGAGTGCTTCTACTGGTACCATTTTATCTCCTGTAGTGGAGTGTTAGCTGTATTTGTTTGTTTTCTTTTTAATGTTTGCATCATGGTTTACAGCACACATCTCTGACCCACCACAATCTACCTACAGTGTTATTCTATTATGTCACATATAAGTAAGGACCTGGGGTCTTGAGTACTTATAAGAATCTTGTTTCTCCCCTCTTGTTCTTTGCACTTTATCCATATATATATATTTAATATATATATATTTATTATATATATATAATTTTTATAAATTGAAATATATATTTAAGATTTTATTTATTTATTTGATAGACAGAGATCACAAGTAGGCAAAGAGACAGGCAGAGAGAGAGGAAGGGGAGCAGGCTCCCTACTGAGCAGAGAGCCCGATTTGGGGCTCGATCCCAGGACCCTGAGATCATGACCTGAGCCAAAGGAAGAGGCTTTAACCCACTGAGCCACCCAGGGCTCCTGTCCTTATATATTTTAATTTCACATGTTAAAAATCTCAAACTAAACTCTTATTTTCTGTAAATAATCATCTTTTAAATAAATTAAACGAGTAAGAAATATTTTATACTTATCTCTATATTTGCTATTTCAAGCACTCTACATTTCTTTATGTAAATCTCTTTCCCTTTACTGTCATTTTTCATTTGGGTCTATTTCTCTTGACTCATTTTTCTCCTTCCATTTGTGGACTACATGCTCACGCTTCACAAGTCCACCAGGTTTTAGCTGGACATTGGAAATGGTGAATTTTACATGGTTGGGTGCTAGATTTTGTTATATTCCTTTAAAAATATTGGTCTCTATTTTGACAGGCAATGAAGTTACTTGTGAGTCAGTTTGATATTTTAAAGGTTTGTTTTTTGAGACTTTTAAAGACCAGATACCAAGGAAACTCCTCTAAACTTAGTTTATCCCCCTAGGAAAACATGACCCTTTCTGTGTCTCTACTGAATATTCTGTGTACACAACAAGGTCTCTCTGTTCTGCCTACTGAGAACTCAGAGGGTGCCTGGCCTTGCATAAGCTCTGTAAATAGTTCTTGGCTGATAGTTTCCATAATTGTTCTTTCCCCAGGAGCTAGCTGTCCTTTTTCTAGTCTTACAGAGTTAGACCCCGGACATATGAGGAGTGGTTTTCAGCTAACAACTCAAGGGAGTTCCTAGACTGATATCTGGAGCTCTTTACCTGCATAGCATTCTCTCTCCAGGACTCGTCCTCACAAACCCTTGCCACCTCAGTCTCACTGGACTCTGATACCTCACTTCTCAATTCAGTGAGACTATCAGACTATCAGAGTTTTGGTTCTCCTTCTCACTGCCCAGAAATTGCTTCAGTGCAGAGGACCTGGGTGATTATAGGGTCCACTTGTTTTGTCTCCTTCCCTCAGGGATCTCTTATTCAAGTTCAAGGAAACACTTCACAGATCTTGTCCAGTCCCAGGTGCTGACCCTGGGAGCCAGTCTGGACTCTCTTACACCTTCACAGCCAGAGCAGAAGTTGCCAGATTGTGGGTTCATATTTCCCTTTACTAAGTGTATTGCCCACTTAATTTCATATATACTCTCCTAGGAATGGTGAAAAGTTCTTTCATCCCTCACTGCTCATTTTTGTAAACTGAATAGATGTCAAGTAACATCTAACTTTTTAAGTTTGTATTTCCTCATTGGTAGTAAGGATAAGTACCTTTGCTTTTATGTGTTTTTTGGATATAAATTTTCCCTGTTTATGTGCTTTGACAATGTTGACTACATATCCTTGCTTACTTGTGATAGTCCCAGGCTTTGTTATTATTATTTATTATTATTATATTTATTATTATATATCATATATAATAATAATTATTATTATTATTTATTAGGGTACCCAAACAGCATCACATGTAGAATATTTATTGTGCTTCCTGATATTTAGATTTAATTATACTTTTCATTGTTTTGTTCTTCCCCAGATTTTCCTGCTTTCTCTTGCTTTCTATTTGATTGCATTTCTTTTTAATTTCCTTCTTTTATGCATTATATTTCTCTTCTTAATGTGTGGTTAGATTGAGATTTTTAACATTTCTGCTGACTTGAAAAATCTGAAGTTAATCAATATTTCTACATTTCCTGAACAAAACAGGAAAGCTTAAACATTTTGGCTCCCAACTATGATGCTCCAACAGTTTTACTTAGTATTAGAGTCCCCTATTTTACTTTCCACCTCGTTTGGGCAAACACCAAATTGGGTATGTTCATTATTATTATTTTATATAATTAGTTTCTACATCCTTACCCACATGATCACCCCTTCCTTTATTCACCATTACCTTCTATATCATACTCTTTCTTTCCGGTTTCAATTCCTCCCTATGATTTTTCTCTCAGGAGGATTTTGTGGGTTACAAAATCTTTTTGTCTCTACATTTCTGAAGATGTCTTTAGTTTTCCTTCATTTTCAAATGATACTTCAGGTCAGGATGGAATCCTGGGTTGGCAGTGATTTTTACTCAGGAGTTCAAAGACACATCCCATCACCTCCTGGCTGAAATATTGCTGTTGAAAAGTCCGCTGCCCAAATACCTACTGCTTCTCCATAGTAAACGCTCTTCTCTGACTTTTGTATTTGGCAGTTTCACTGTGCTATATTTAGTGATGGATTTATTTTTAATTATTCTTCTTGACCATGACACTTTTTAAATATGATTAATCATTTCTCATCAGTTCTGAACAACTTTCATTTTTGCATTCTCTCAGTACTTTCTTTCTGGAACTCCTACTAGGCATTTATTTACTGTGGGCTTATCATTCCATTCCCTTTACATTTTTCATGTTTTCTTTTTTCCCCATTTCATATTCTCCTCTGATTAAAGTCTCCTGGTCCATTTTTCTAATTCATTTGTTGTCTTTTTCCATGGAGCTTTTAGTGGCAAAATCTGTGTTTTTCATTTCTACGTGGTTCATTTAAAAACCTGCTTGTTCTGCTTTCATAGTGTTTTATGCACATATATTAGAATCTATATTACTTTTTAAAGGTTGTTATTCATTTTAAACAAACTTATTCTACATTATCTCCCAGGTTCTTATTTATTATGTCAAGTTTCTGATGTCCAGGTAGTTCTGTTGGTGGTGTTTTCTGATTCCCACTCATATCCACATCCCTGTGTCTGCCTCCAATTTCCCTAGTTCTTAGAATCCTTGTTCCTTTTTTTCCTTTTTTCCTTGAGAGTTTAGTTGTGCATTTATAAGACTTGCTTTTAAATAGGAAGCATTTATAGCTGCTTCTAGTGGGAAGAGTTCCAGGTTATAATGATTTACCATCTTGCCAAGACCACAAGTCTCAACTCTTCTTTCTTAATGATTGTGCTTCCCAACATTTAGGTAAGATGAGAGCAAAGAATGCTACGTTGTCTTAACTGGGTCATTCCTATCTTTGCAAACTTGAAAACTTGATGACAACTATCTCCCTTGATCTCTGATTCTTTTTTTTTTTAGCAAAATTGTTTCAGTTGTGGGTATCAAAATCAAACAAAATCTGAACAAAGGTACTTAACCTTGGTGGTGGTGGTAGGACATTATTTCAAAGACATAGGGCATCTTAAGGACATTAAGGAGAAGGAGAGCTGAGCCACAGGATGGACTGGAAAGCTGTCAAGTGCCCAAGCAGGACTCACTCTGGATATATGGCCTCACCTCTCTCTATACATCTATATGACTCTTCTCCACCTTCTTTTAGGTTGGCCTTCCCTGCTTCACAGGCACATGGCCAACATGGCTACCCATACACTGACGAGTCAGCTCATCAGTTTACAATTCCTCTGTTCAAACTAAAACTAGTCTCTTTGTCTCCCTTCTCAGCTCCTGTGGGAGATGATCAGATTGGCCCTGTTTGCTCATGGGTATATGTTTGTCCATTTACCTTTGGACAAGGGTCAGGACCATATAATATAAAGACAGTTGCTGAACCTACATCAGGTGGTAGTCAAAGAGGAGCCAAGGACTGGGAAGACCTACCCCAAAAGATAGTTTAGTCACCCTATCTCAAAGCAGAAATATTATCTTTAGCATCATTTCTCATAAAGTGACCTGGAGACTCACAGATAACAATTAAGAGAGCAGGAAAGAGGTCTCAGCAGATTCTGGAAGGCTCAAACTATCCTGGGGCATTTCTCATGACAGGAAGAATAATTATCTAGAAACAGAAATGGGGAAATAGCAGAAAGTTGACCCTCAAGTCCCTACCTTGTCTAGATGGAGTGGAGAATAAGAGCCTTCTGCTGAGAGAACTGAAAAGAAGTCCACGCCTTCTGAGGGACTGGGTTCATATTAGAGCCACAAGATAGGGCATTGGTGATGACGCTAAACATACAATATTTTTTTGTTCCTTTTTAAATAATGGTCTGGAAGGGTTACAGGCAAAAGGATTAGGGAGAAGTTTGATAGTGGGATAGAGGCTGGCAGGTGAGGGTGGGCAGTGCAGGGCTTTGTGAGAATGATTCACAGGTGCACATGCTCTGATACTGAGCAGGGAGCAGAGCCAAGCCCTCCAGTGAGGGCTGTGTACCTGTTAGATCTGGCCAATGTGCTCTGGTGTGATTGGGCTTCAGCACCTTTGAGTATTTCTTATGTGTTCCAAACCTTCTCTTCTTCCTATATCCTGATCTTCCCGATTTTATCGGCCCATCCTTTAGGATCCAATTCATTCTCATTTCTCTCGTGAAGTCTTCCAGGAGCTCTGGAATCTGCATCAGCCTTCCTGCCTCAAGGCCCCTCTAGTCTATCTCATTCATTTGGGGATCCTCTATGGACCGCCTTGTGCTATTCTCTCAAGCTACTGTCTATCTCCTCTATCGTCTTTTAACTGCTCATGATTTATAGTATGTTTCACCAATGAGACCAGAAGCTCCATGAGGGAGGAATGTGTTCTGCTCGTCTTGGTATCTGTTGCAGCACGGTGGTTGGTGCCGGTCACATAGTAGGTGTTGAATATGCATGACCTTCAGCCCATCACTTTGGGACATTCAGTTTACCTAGTGGTAAACTACAGATAATAACATTCACTCTCCATTTGCCTATCTTGTCTCTCAGCAGATAGTTCTTGAACACCTATTCTGTGTAAGGATGATTTTGTGGAGTGAAAGCTTATTAACAGGATCACTAAAAGCATCAAATAAGATAATGGACCTAAAAAATGCCGTGAAAAGCAGGAAGCACTTAGGAATAGCGTTATTTAACCATTCACATTTAGACATTGGAACATTAATCAAATGATTTCATAAGCTCCCTCCTGCATTCCTGTAGCATCCAACTATACAGTACCTATATTACAGCACTTATCACATTGTATGGTAGTTATATGTGTATGTTTCCATCTCTGCCCCAGACTGAGTCTCAACATGGAGTCCCCAGCACTTAGCACAGTGCCTGCCACAGAATAGGTCCCAGTAAATATTTTAAGTAAATTAACGAATGAAAGAGAATCAGCATCCATGCATTCTCATCCTATAAAAATGTGCTCAGACTATAAGCAGACAGACAAGAATTTCATCCTAAGATTCTTGTGGAGAGGGTGACAAATGGAAAAAAAAAGAAGAAGAAGAAGAAGAAGTATAGATTTTGCCCGGAAGAAGCTTATAAATGGAACGGAGAAGCAGAGCCCATGCATAGGAAAATGCCTGAAGATGATTTATCAAATTACCTAAAAGCAGTTGTATTTTTAAACTATGACACAAGCATTGATGGATTTCAGAAGAACAGTAAGAAGCAGGAGGGGTTAATCAAGAGGAGCGTTTTGGGAAAGCGGGGAATTATTTAGGGAGGCGTTGGCAATATAAACAAAATTCACAGAGTTTGTCACTTTATGGAAGGAGGGGGTGAGTGGACACTCTTTGCAAAGATCTCTGAGAGCTCTGGAACCACCGTGTTTGCAGAAGATGTGCTGTCCCTCTGTTGGACACACGCATGCATGCGCACACGCACACTTGTGCTCGCGCAGGTGCGTCCCTATGGCTGCAGGGGTGGAGTAATGGACTTGAAGTGCTTCCCCTCCCTGGAGGGGAGTCCTCTCTCCTCAAGTGCTCCTTTCTTTGCTTTCACGTCCACACTTTGAAGGTAGCAGCTTTGCAGCTCTCAAGAGCTCTCTCCCAGGACTGGGCCCCCACTGCAAGTGCCCCCATTTCCAGGATATAACACAGAACCCGTTCAATTATGATTCTTTGTTCCAGTGTCTTTGATCATCTTAGGAACAAGAAACTTGAATAGCTCAGGAGAGGGCAGAGCCAGGATGACAATTGTTTACCTTTCTTGAGGTGGGAGGTGGAAAGCACGGGCCCCTGCTATTGGAGGTGATTGTGTGGGGTGGGGAGAACACACGACTTATTGCCCAGTGCATGCACAGCCCACCTCCACCCCACCCCCAACAGCATCCAGAAATACAGCCTCAGAGCTCACAATAGGTATCCTACGCTCATCGATTCAACAAATGGTTATTGTACTACTACGATGCTAGCCATTATTCCAGGTGCTGGGAATAGAGCTGCCAACAAGAGAAAAAAGTTTAGTGATTTCACGGAGATTATATTTGAGTGAGAGAAAAAGAAAATCAGCAAGTTAACTCTATACAGGATAATGAATAGATGTTATTAAGGGGTAAACAGTGCTGTCCTCGAGACGGCTCAGGGAAGAGCTCCCTGAACTTGTAGTATTTGAGCCAACAGCTGAAAAATCATGAGGAGCCAGCCATGCAAAGAACCAGGAGAGCATTTTCCAGGCTGAGAGAAAGGCACATGCTGAGTCAGGAACAAGACTGCAGGCTCCAAGACATGTTTGCACACGCTCACTCACACAGAAGCATACTCACACACGCACATGCACTGGTCTATGCATAGGAATGAAGAAAGTTGGAGGACTCAAGATAGAAGCCAGCAAAGGGTAGATCACCAGGCAGACTAAGTAACCTATGGTAATACATTGGGATTTGATTCCAAGTGCAACGGGAAGCCATTGAACCACTGGTGACCCCTGAGGAAAGGCTCTGAATCTAGCCTATGTTGTGGAAGGTGGCCATGTCTTAGGAGTGTCAAGATTTCCTATATGACCCAAATCTCTCACCTCTCCTGAAACAGGGACTTTGTCATGTGAAGAGATCATCTATCATCTTCAAAAGCTGCTTGAAGATAGGTCAAACTGGAAAGCCCACAGAGTTGAAGCTACTTCTTTTTTGTGGGCTCCTAAAACCCAGGCCAATGTGTGAATGGAAGACCCATCAAAAGTCTTTATATCACCAGGGGCCACAAAAAATCACTGAGGCCATCTTGGAATTTCTCAGACATGCCAGTGCCTCTTGTGCAGGAAAGTACTTCCTAACGAGCATCTTGCCTCGTTGGTACATTCCATTGTGTTCTGTCTCTGGGAACGTTTCAGCAGCCCAAACTCTTCACCTTGTGACTGAACCCAGTTTTCTCCCCGTGAACATAGAAAGTTTGATCAAGAATGCATCTTGAAAAACTATTGGATCCAATCTGTTTCGTTTACAAATGAGCGAACTCAAGTTCAGAGAGGATAAGTGACTTGATAAAAATCACAGAATTCCCGTTTTTTTTTTGGGGGGGGTCTTCCTCTTATCTCCTTCTAGTGCTTTGCTAACATGAAGAGGGACAAATTTAGATAAATTTAGACAGGCATTGTGATTCAGGAAAAAGGCCTCCACATGAAAGAACCAGTCCAAAGCCTGCCAACATTGAAAGTCTGGGACGTGAAGACAGAATTGTTGTGATTCATGGGATATCCCTTCAAACTCCAGAATCTGTAACTCAGAACCTCCAAAATAAGGGAGAGAGTGATCAAGGGGCCTGGAAATCTCATCTGCCTTTTGTTATCTGCAGAAGTCGCAGGTGAGATATCCTGGGGCAAGGGAGGGAATTACTTGCTTGCTCACAATCATGGGAGCCAGGGGGCTCACCTTGGGGCCTGGGAAGACAGGTGCAGGGCAGGGGTGGGCCGGCCCTGTGTGAGGGGTGAAGGGGATGGGCCCTGGTAATCCAATATCCTCTTGGCACCACTCAGCACTCCAATCCAAATCCATCACTGCAAATGAACCAGGTGACAGGATTAAATATCCCCTAATTGCAGTCCCCCGGGAGGGGCTGTGCCAGCTGTCTCTTCCACATGCCTAGCCCAGCAGATGGGAGATCAGATACCAAAGGGTCACTTCTGAGGGCCCAGAAGGCAGCCTGGGTCCTGGCCACCTGGGCCAAGGGGAAGGAGAAACAGAGGGCACATTGGGGTGCCCTAATGGGTCTGAAAAACAGAATATTTAGTACCGTCTGGGCCCTTGACTTTTTTGTAGTAGGGTCTGCACTACTCCACGCTGCTATTTATTTATCTCCTCATTCATCAGGACAGGATTTGAGCTGTTGGACCTTCTCTACCTCCTCCTGACCTCTGAAACTCGCTGTTAGTAATGGATTTCTGTTACTGAAAACCAGATTTATCCAAGGGTGTGCAGAAGTCTGCCTACTCTAGGTCCTACCTCTGGGCCAGCCTGTTCCTCACTGAACCCTCGGAGGTAAGGTTATCTTGTCTTTCCTTCCAGCACTCCCAGGAAAGAAACTCTACAGGTTTGCTTGTGTATTCTGCTAACCCAGGCTGCAATGAAGGGCAGGTGCTCCAAATCCCTGAGGACCAAGCAAGAAGAAATGGAACTTACATTTAAGCTCAAAAATGGACCTGAATGCTAAGTCAAAACTCCTGGCCTGGGGAAGCTGTCTGGGGGTTCTCAGCTGGTGGGACTACAACAGTCCGTGGCAGGTGGAAGGGCAATGTGGCTTCTGGAAAGCCCCCAGCCCATCTCTTCTGAGACCTTTTCACTTGAGAAGCTCTGCTGCTGTCTTGCAGTGAGACGACTCTCACCAAAATCAGCTCCCATCAAAGGGTGCTAGGTAGTCTATAAGAGGCATTTTCATTCAGGTGAGGTCATGATACTGCCAAATCATCAGGAGCATGTCCAAGCCAAGAACAGCTCTCCATCCAGGGGAGGCGAGACCACGAGGCAAAATGAAGGTTTGTGTGGCAAACCTCACTGATAATTGGACAAAAGACAGAGGCAGGCATTGAAAGGGCCACTCTGGGTCCACAGTGAGAGGACTGCGTAAGGTGCTGTGACCGTTGAAACAACATGATTGTTGAAAATGGCAAGACCTCAGCAGAGGGGCCGGACTCCAGTCCACGCTCTCTGGTGAAGCTGGCAAACTCCTGACTCATCAGCCCAAGCACTTAGAAGAAGGTCTGATGCCTGGTGAAGCCCTAACTGATCATCTGCCTTTTTGCATGCATTTTTTTCATTCATTCCCTTAACAAATACACTTTTTTTAAAAGATTTTATTTATTTACTTGACAGAGATCACAACTAGGCAGAGAAGCAGGAAGAGAGAGAGGGAGGAAGCAGGCTCCCTGCCGAGCAGAGAGCCTGATATGGGGCTCAATCCCAGGACACCGAGATCATGACCCAAGCTGAAGGCAGAGGCTTTAACCCACTGAGTCACCCAGGTGCCCCACTTTTTTTTTTTTTTAAAGAATCGACTATGTTTTTAGAAATATGCCAAGGGTGAAGATGATTAAGACCAATGTTGTCCTTGCCCTTAGACATCATATATCTGTTGACTTAGGGCAGTCACTGCCTTTCTCTGAACTTGAGCATCACTGTTCATCAAATGGAAGTTGGGACGCGTACCCTATGTCGTTTGTTGGGTTGCCGAGAGGTGCCTGTGAAATGACTGAAGGAAAACTGTTCTGGGAAAGCTCTTCTGCAGGAATCATAAAAGTGAGCCATATGGGGTATTGCTTTCACTCAGAGACAATGTACCTAAGTCACCAGCGAGTTGGCCGAGACCTCCTGCCCTTTCTTCCTTGGCCTTCCCTCTCCCCTTACTCAAGCTCTAAACAGAGACTTCCCCTAAAGAGAACCATTCCATGCTTGATGATAAAAGGGATAATGGGATTTCTGGGTGGTCCTTTGTCCCAAAGACAGGAGGCCCACAGTCCAGGATGCCAAACAGACCAGGTTATTTTGGAGCGAGTCAGAAGCAGAACTGTGGTCTAAGAACAGAGGACTTGGCACATCTCTGCATCTCTGCAGTGGTCACGCACCTGCTGAACTCAGCATTCCTAGTTGCATACCAATTTTAGGAAAACCAGGAATCGGGAATCTCAATGTTAACCACCCGTCTCCCTGAAAACTGGGTCCTGGTGTGACTTATGGCTGATAGTGTGTTACCATAGTGGCCAGGGGGCCCAACTGTTGGAATTACCTGGGAAATTTATCAAAATACAGACACCTGACTTCTAACACGGAAACTTCCAATTTTGAAGGCTTGGGGTAGGACCTCAGAAATGATTCTGATAATCAGAAAACTTGACAACCTCATGTATAGACAGTCCCCATGGGCCCACATCTTGCCTGTTTTTATATATATTCAGGACAGAGCACAAAATACTTAATAAATGTTTGGTGACTGAGTAAATGAATTCATTAAAATATATTCAGATACATTCAAGGAAAAAGCAATGCATTGCAAAGGTCAGATGTTTTTTAGAATTAGAAGCCTCCTAGGAACAGTTCTATCTGATTGTTTTCCTGACCCTATTCTCAGGGTACAAAATTGAGAAACCTAGAGTTCACCCTTTTGAGCTTTTTGTTAGATTAGTTTTGAATAAACAGAGCTTTGCTCCCATTGCCATAAAACAGAACTTGATGAAAGAATGGTTTATCTTGTTTCTTCTCTCACTGTATTTTATTACTATTATTGCATTATCAGTAATAACAATAATAACAAATGCTTTTGCTTGCATTTTCTCATTTCCTCATTAGGGACCTTATGAAAAAGATTGGGAATTATTATTACCACTATACAAATAATAATTTTTTTAAAAACCCAGTGCATAAAGAGGCCATAGATCTGAGCTTCCCTGCATTCACCTAATTGGGAAATGGCAATATCAGACCACTGACTTAGAATCCGATGTTCTTTGTACCATGCCAAGCTCCCAGAAAACCAATGCAGATCTGAATGCAGTGACCTCTCACATATGTCATTCCAAATATGAAAACAAAATGCCTGGAATCCCTCACAGAGCATGAGGATGCGTTCCTTTACCAAAGAATCCCATTTTACAAAAGCTCTTCAACTTAAGTAGGATCATTAAGAGGTTAAGGAAGACAGGTAAGGTAAAGAATCACTCCCTGCTAATTGAAATGCAGGCAAATAATCTCTGAAATATGATGCAAGCTAACAGGAGAAAGGAATCTGTTCTAAATGAATCTGGTGTCTGTGTGACTTTTCAGGAGTACGCCTGCCACAAGAAAGTCAGGAAAACATGCACACTCGTATGCCAGACTTCTGAACTCAAAACAAATTGACAAATAAGCTGCTTTTCCTTTCTTTTCTCCCAGAGCTCAGTCCTTGTATTGTCAGAACATTCCAGCATCCCAGCGACGGCACTCAGTCAGACCACGGGCTCATGTATTTTCAACAAGGTAGCTTGATCTAAAAGCAGCTTTCAGTGGAGTCCCACAAAACCAGCACAGCCTTATGCTGGATCCAGAAGATACCCAAAGAATGAAAAATGATAGCAATTTTCTCAATATTCTAAGCTTCTAGATTTTGAGAGTGTCATTCACTTCATATACAATCATACCAACTGAATATTTAGCCCAACCTATTACCCTAAATATTTCAAGCAATGCCTAAATTCATGACTTTACTAAACTCTTGGCTTTGGCCATGTTGAACAGAACTGATCAATTAATTCATCGCAAAGTCAATCTTATTAAATAGCCCATCAATTCAGTTTAACATCTGGCTGTTCCAATGGAGGGGCTAGACTAACAACAACAACAAAAGAAATGGACCAGTAATCTTGAAGGTGGGTCTTAGAGTCAGGAGAAAGATAGGGTAGGAAGTAGGAAGTCACCAGCTTCCCAATCTGGGGCCACTTGCTACAAAGCAAGAGCTGATACAGACATGAACAGAATAAAGATGCTCTTTATATGCTATGTACGTTCTGGGACCCAGAGAGATGGACAGTTCTTGTCCCTAGAGAATCTGGTTCCTTATGGAGAAGCCTGGCTCCCCATCAGCCCCCACCCCCACTTTCCTAACCCACAGGCATCCAGGTCCCTGTCAGCTCTAACAGGGGGTGGGCATTGGTCCGGCCATTCACTAGTTCTGAAGTTTCTTCTACTTAAACCAATTTGTTAGGTGCTTCATGATTTACAGCCACAGTGGAAAATGGGGCTGGGTATTGATTCTTGGCCTTTTCTATTGCAAATGGGTGTAATGTTTTATAGTATGTCAGAATAATAGCAGTGGGCACTCTATCAATGTCAAATGTTAAAAATGATCAGCTATTGTGATGTAGGAGATTAAATATGAAAGCTTGATGGGTATATAAAAGCGAAATGGCAATAATAAAGGGATTTTTATGTTCGGCTCATTGCTCTCTGGAATCTACCTGGGGAGCTATTAGAGCCAATTGTGCAGATCAGTGACATATCACCATGGGTTAAAGGACGGGACAGGTGCACCCCTCCCCAGGTGATGTCTGGCCTGGCAAAGTAAAATGGGAGAATGCAGGTAAAGAGGCCAGAGTTCATTTGGCCCTACCTTTGGGAGCTTGAGTGTGACTTCTAGGTTAACTAGGAAGGGAGGGTACAAGGTGACAGGAGCCAATCAGAAATGCCAGAGGTCATTATAGCCCCAGAAGGCCTCACACACTAAAGCCAGCCTAGAGAATTCATCCTCTGCTTTAAGGTCTCTGGAGAGACAGAAATCCCATTCTATACAACCCAAGAAACTTACAACTGAAAGAGATCTCGTAGGTCACCTTGTCTAGTCAAACTTCCCTTTTAAAACTCAGCAAACTGAGGCCCAGAGAAGTAAAGAGATACGCCCAAGGTCACACAGCCATCAAATGCCAGAGCTGGACCAAATCCCGGTCCAATGCCCTCACTGTAGATCAGAGCTGCCCAATAGAGACATGATGAACGTCCTGCATGTGGCTTTAGACATCCCAGCAGCCACATTTAAGAAGCGGTAAGAGATAGGTGAAATTAATCTTGCTCTTTTTTATTTAACCTAACATAGTCAAAATAGTATCACTTTAACCTGTAATCAATATAAAAAGTATTGAGGTGGTTTACATTCTTGGTGTCATGCAGAGCCTCTGGGTACATTTTGCAATTATAACACGTCTCAATTTGGACTAGCCACACGTGCTCGTGGCTACCTGGCCGGATTTGCAGCTGTCCCCGGAGCTACCCCTGGGGCCAGGGCAATGCACGTGGACCCCCTAGGGAGGGATGGAAAGCTTAGGGGAGGGCAAGCATATTTTGAAAAAGCAACTCAACACTAAAATACAACCGGAAACTTTTGAAAACCTGATTTAGAAACACAAACCACAGATAGCAAACCCTGATAAAATCTCAGTGAGGACATTCCAAAGACAGACTGTCAGTTACCTATGAGGCTTTTTGGGGAGGTACAGAAGATGAATTAGAACTTCTGGGGCTTCTAAGGGGCCTGGGAAATTCTCCGTGTTGGCCAAAAATGAGCATGAATTTACAGACTAAGGAACACACCAGGCCTTTGGGGCAGAGTGGCTTCCCAGGTGATGTGGTTGCCGTCGTAATAGAAGCTACCGCACACACTTTCTGGGAGAACCGAACTCAGCACCTACAGAGTCTCATGTGGAGGTTGAAGGCTGAGACTTCACTCAGGACACCAGCTCACCCTGAGCCACCCTCGTCCCTCTATCACACATGCAGGGGAATGGCAGCCTTGCTCAGCGCGCCATCTGTAGACGGGCCCTTCTAGGCCCTGCCCCATTGGTGGAGAATGCCCAAGGGTCAAGGGTCGGGGGAGACAAGTCATGGCTCCCAGCTTCAAGCTGGAGGTGTGGCCAGTCGGGGCCATGGAGGTCACCCCCTGACCGGTGGGCAGGGAGGCTGGAGCTGGGGGAGGGCAGAGATCAGGATGCCAAGCAGCTGTCTCCGTGTTCCATTTCCAGGAGCAAGCCAACCATATAATGCACATCAAGCCAGCCTGAGAACTAACACCAGGTCCCCTTTCAGCCCGAGACAGGCTGTCACTCTGATAGCTATCAAGCCAATCAGAAGGGTAAATTAAGGTGTCCTCTTTTTTTCCTTTTTCTTTCTTTCTTTTTTTTCCCCTTCTTCCTTTTTTTTTCCTTCTTCTTCTTCTTCTTTTTTTTTTTTCTTTTTGAGGGGGCCAGGGGTAGTTAAAATGCTGCTCTCCGAGTGACAGGTTTCTGAGCAGAGGGTGAAATATCAGTGCCGCTGTTCTCACTCCGGAGCCTCTCCAGAACAGCATGTCAGGGAAACCAGCAGGCTCCTCATAGACCCGCTTGCTCCCTGAGGGCATCCTGGCCCAAGTCACGCTGTCCGATCTGCCCCCTGGGACCAGGAGGGCAAGAGCGCCAGGCTGCACCAGTCCCCGCTGCCGGGGGAGCAAGGGATCAACCTTCCCCTTCTGGGGGAGAAGGCCCTCCTTCTTGCCCTCCTTGCAACATTCATAACAAAGTGGGTGCTTTCATGCTGCCGATGTCTGCTTACGGAGGGACACAGAGCCATGGGCCCTTGCACACAGACGCGTATTCTGGAAGCAAGACACCAAATCATTAAAAAAAAATTATCGTAAGCAAAAATTTTAAATAAAAACAAAGGATGTATGTGTGCTTAATTACAAGAGGACATTATTAGCCGGCACTAATTAAAGCATGTTACAGAGTCTGACAAATGTCTTGAAATGACTCATTTTGTAAATAGTTTTGATGCAAGTAATTTGTTTCGTACGAGAACGTGGTAGAAAAGTTCAAGCCATTTTATTTTTGCCTGAGCAGCATGTTTGGGATAATTAACGATTAGTGGTTTTGTGACGGAGGCACATTCATTACCCTGCTTCCAACTGCCACCAGGACCTTCCGGTTGAGTCCTCAAGCTCACTCGCACCCCAGCTCTGTGACAGCTGGCCTATCATGGACAGATGAACCCATTTCACAGATGGGCATCATTGAGGCCAAATGCCTGATCTCTGCTCTGCCCAAGATCTCAGATGTGTCTAAGATGGATACTCCCCGTGCCTATGGTTGAGGGGCACATTCCAGTAAGCACAGCCTTTACAAACCCCGTCTTGTGTGGGTGCCCCAGGGCAGCGGACAGGCCCAATGGCCAGCTTCGTGTTTGGCCCCTCTCCCAAGACAGCTGAGCCTGACTCAGAGAACAGTGACCCCTTTCCAAAGCTAGGAAGGCCTTAGCTGATCCTTTCACTGGCTCTTGCCTGATGGCTTCCTCATCGGCTCTAGTTCCTTCTCCTTGTCCCATCAGGGCAGGAGCAGAGCTAAGAAGCTCTCTGCTCATTGTCCTCCCCATTTAGAAAAAGGGAGTCTCAGTGTTCAAGCCCAGATGACCTAAACTGGCTCTGGACTATATCCTTCCAGCACCGTCCAGTGCCTTGGTTTTTATGTCTTATCTGCTCAGAAGGGTTCAGCGCCCTGCTCTGGGCAGCAGGCTCTGGGCAGGGGGTGGGGAAGAGCAATGGACTAATTGACCTCATGAGGCTCCCTCCAGTCTGTCAACCTGAGACAAGAAAAGGTCCCTTCTTAGTCAACATGGAGGCTTGCCTCCCACTGTTCTTAACCCAGGCATGCTTCCTGGAGGCAAGAAGAGAGACTCAGGAGAAGGTCTCAGTATCGAGAACATTCTCTACTTTGTCACACAGACCCACACAGGATTCCCCCTCCTTCTCCCTCTGTTTTTTTTTTTTTTTCTTTTTCTTAAACCAAAGTTTGAAGCTAAATCCACTGTGGGCTGAAGGAGGCACTTTAAACTTCACTTGCTTCCAAGTTTAAATGGGAAGACTTGACAGGTATGCTAATGCTCCTCTATTAAGTCTGCAGAAAATGACATTAAAGGTATTGGTTAAAGACACGGCTCAGTGTTTGAGCAATTTAATGAAGTGTTACACACAAGCTGACCTTGTAGAGGGAGAAGCTCGCGGCTCTCTCAGCGTTTCAGGAGGCCCTGGCCACTCTGTTTGACATCTGAGCTTAACACCAACCCCAGACTCATTACTGTCTGTGAGGTTCTGGGAACCGCCGAGGGGGAGACCAGCCTCTGCTTGTAAAGTCCGGTGACAGGAAGAGGAGGTGAAAAGAGTGTCTCCTGATCCTCAGCGGTGCGAGGCCAGAGGGCCCGGTTTGAATGACATGTTCAGTTCTCATAAACACGGCCAGTGGTCCCCTGGGGGAGCCAGACAGGAGAGAAGGGGGGTTCTCGGAGTGGGCGGGGTGGACAGGGTCAGCTGAGTGTAAAGGCCAGAGCTTGAGCCAGGTGAGCTGGTGGAGCTCTGCTGGGGAAGGGTCTCTGCCAGGATAGCGGGCAGCCCCGCAGAGAGTCTAGGTTACCCGAGCATTCGGTGGCACTATAGAGATGGGAACCCCTAGAAAGTATGGCTCCCCAAGACCCCTAGAGCAACCCCATTCACTCACCAACTCATTTGTTGGTTCATCAAATGTTACCAAGCACCTGCTATCTATAACTTATCTCTCCCACTGCACCCCATTCACTAGGCTTCAGCCATACTGGTCTTTGAACTCAGAACATTTGAATCTCCTCCCTACCACAGAGCCTTTGCACATACTCGCCTTGCTGTCTGCAATGCTCTTCTGGGATTTTCATAAAGAGAGCCACTTTTAGCCTGCCAGTATCAGCTTATATATACTCTTGTCAGAGAAGCACAGTGCATGGAGAACTGTAAGACCCACAGGTCTTGCTGGGCACGTAATAATTAATAATTGTTATATTTATGATACTTATAATTTTCACTTTTGTTTTTGAGTAGCTCATTATACCTTTCAAACTTCTCTCACATGCTATCCCATTTGTGGTTTCTAGAAACCTCCTGAGGCACAAGAGAGATTTGCAGGCTATACTTAATGTAAAGATAGGTAACTTGAGGCCAGCAGAAGCTGAGAGCATCTAGGGAGACAATGCCAGACCCAGCCAGCACTCAGGTCAGCCGGCTTCCAGAGCATGGCTTTTCCATCACAGCAGATGGTCCACACTTACCTCTCCAGTGATAAGGTGGACGGACCTTGAAGGGCCAGGCCTGGGATGCTGATATCAGAGCGCCTCGGCTAGGGGACATGTGACAGGTGGATGAGTGACATCAACCACAGCAGCTACGCCTGCATCGCGCACACACACATAAACACATGCATGCATGCATGCTCGCACTGGGGGCCAGGCAGAGTTGCACAGAAGGGCAGCCCTGCCTGCAGGAAGCATTTACACCCAGGCTGAGCCAAGGGCCATATGTGGAGTCTTGGACAAGTCCCTCCTGATCGAAGCTGTCTGTTATCCCTCCTTCTTGCCCCCCTCAGCCTCTGCCAACAGCTTCCACCTTCTACCCACCCCGCTTTAGCGAAGTTGGGTCACACAAGCAGAGTTCTTTGGAGGAGGAACCACAAACCAGGCTTTGGGGTATAGCTCGGAGGTAGAGCATTTGACTGCCCAAACCAGGCTTTACAGGGGACAAACCAGTCCCTATGACCAGTGAGAGTATGCAGAGTACCTCCTCTGGGTTCCCCCCTCAGTTCAGGCTCTAAGAAGAATACTTGACACAACTGAGCTCCTGCTCACACAGCTTGTGGTTGGCCGCTTACACACACTGTGTCCCTTCCCCGTCACCACAATGCTGCGACAGCTGAGAGGTATGGGCATGTTCCCACCTTTCAGGCAAGGACACCGGGGGTTAAAGAGGAAAATCATAGGTCTGAGACCACATGGGAACAGGGGGTTCAACTTTACTTTGACCTCAGGCTCAGAGAGAGTCAGGGTCCAGAGAGTTCTGTGCACATGTCTTTGGAGGCATGCAGTGAACGCACAGGGCAGGCGGCCACACACATGTGGTATCTTTCTTGGTGCCGTCAGAAAAGAGGGTTGGAGTCATCACAGAGGGCTTCCCGGAGAAAGCAGGATCTGAGATTCCAGATCTCAGATGGATGTTAATCTCCTGCACTTCACTAGGGTCCAGCGATGAAGTCATCATGGTCATTGTTAGGAAAAACTGTGTGCCAGGCCAGGTTGGAGGGATGGTACGTTATTATCTCAATTAATTCCTCCGGCAACAACTGAGGTAGATGAGCAAAGGATAGAATGCCTGCTCTTTCCTGAGCTGTTCTGATGCCATGTCCAATGTGATCTAGGAAGGAGACTAAGGTCTGGCAGACCCACGGTGAATCTTGCAGGACCGCTCTGTTGTGCAACACTAGGCAGGGTGGCCGCGAGAGAGCAGTGAGCAATCAGCACAATATAAACATGGCAGGCACAAGACAAGAGATCAAGCTAATGAATGGTCATAGGGTTGGACTGTTGAACCGGATAAAAATGTTGACTCCATTATTCCAACTAGTAGCAGGTGAGATTTTCAAGGACTTAGTGTAGTGGCGGAATGAGCAGGCATTAGCCCCAGACACCTGGGTTCAAATCCCAGCTCTGCTACCCGTGAGCTGAGTGACCTTGGGCAAGTTCCACCACTGTCCTTCAGTTGCATCGTCTTTAAAAAATGAGGACCACTAGAGCATCTCCTCCCAGGATTGTTCTGAAGATTAGAGCTAACACATGCAAAGTGCTTGGAGCTATGCCTGCCTTCCCAGAGTGCATAATGTGCTGGTGACTATTAGCAATTCTGAGGCTTTTTACTGAACACCCATTCTGCACAAAACACTGTGGGAAACACGAAAATGAACCAGGCCTCGTCTTGGCCTTGGCTGTGCACTCAAATAATTAACATAGCCCAGAATGGGATCGGGGCTGATTCTGAAGTGCAGGAAAGGCATTTATAGAAAGAGGCCGGTCCTGATTGGACACGGTCCGTGAGGGACAAAGTGTTTGAGCTGGTGCTTGAGGAAGGGGCAGGATTTTGGAGTTGGGGCTCGGGGCTGGAAGGGGAGTCATAGGGACTCTTTGTTCTCACCACCTCAGCCGGCATCAGTTAGTAGGGGGGTCTAGTGCACGCTGGGTGACACCGGCCAAAAAGAAAGAGAAGTCAGCCAAACTGACATTACCATTTAACCCAGGGTAAGTCCTTATACTCTTCTCAGTAAAGATCTTTCCAGCATTTTCATGAACACAAGCCCATTCTTGTTTTCATTTTGGAGCCCTTGTGCCGACCCTGTCTCAGCCCACTCCACCCAGGTCTTCCTGCAAAGGGGAGTATCAAACCGACGTGAATGGCGCCCACACTCTTGGCCTTGAGTCCACAGTTCAGGCACGACTAGACGTGAGATGGGGGGGGAGAGGTTTCTGAAAGGCAGCCAGAGCTTTTGGAAGCTTGGGCCCCAGCTCTTGCTCCCAGACGGTGCCCACAAACAGGGACACCTGCACCCTTCCCTTCGCTCCCCTTCCCTGTCCTCTCCCACCCTGTATCCTTCCTTCTTTCTTCCCCTTTCTTGTTTCGCTTTCCTTCCATCCCTCAATTGCCCCCACCCTCCTCCCTTGCTTGGGTACCACCTCTGGGATTTAATTAAGAACCCCTTGTGTGCCCCACAAACTTACTCTCCAGCATATTCATCCCCAGCCCACTTTAGGAGCCTGAAAATGCATCTTCCCTTTTTCCTGGAAGGTGGACAGATAATTTGCCTGGGGCCAGGCCAGAAAGGGGAAAAGGAGCAAGAAAATTCCTCTGACCAAGAGACAGGGCTCCTCTCCTAAGGAGGAAAAATAAAGCCAGGAAAGAATCCATTCACAGACCTTTCGAAGGGACCTGGAGGAAAAGTGGAGATTTCCCCCTCCCCCTTCTCCTTCAGGAAAAAAAGCTTTTAAAATAAATAGCTGACAGCATCTCTTATTTGAGTAATTCTTCCGTGGTTATAAATGTGCCACTCCAAAGGGCTTTATTTAGAAGTTGAAAAAAAGAAAGTATTCTCCAAGAGAGAGCTCAGCATCACCCAGGAGAGCAAGGCTCACTCTCCTCCTGGCTGTCTTGATGCCCAGCCTCAAACATTCATATATTCTCCAATAATCTGATCTAGGTTATAAAAATTAAAAAAAAAAAAGAAGAGGAGAGACAGCTGGTTCTCCCACACATCTGACATTTTCCTTTATGCCTGGTTTAAGTTTTTTATGACAGCCTGGGTTCACTCCATTGGAGAATTCCTCTCTTCAAATGAGCTTTGTGTTTTATGTTTGAAAATTTTTCTTTAGACAGGCCTGGTAATTTTTCAAGTTAAAATGTGTACACTTGAAGCACTGAGGAATTTTAAGGTTCCGTGTGATCAGCACGTAAGTCTGACGTTATTCATGCTAAATTCCTGTGTCTAATGGAGCTCTTAAAAACAATAATCAAAAGCAAGTGACATATTTTTTCTTTTTTTTTTTTTCTTAAGCAAAAAACCCCCAGACTGTCAGTTTGCCAAGTAATTGATTACTATCTCTGCACACTCCCCACTTTCTCCTTGGCGACATGCCGTTGTGTTACTGTACCTGGCATTCAGCAGGTAATTCGTCTTGCAGTGGGAGAGGAAGACAGGGTCCGTATGGGGGCCCTTCTCTTCTCGTTGGGGAGATAAGATTCTCCCCCTGGCTACTGGGGTCTGCTGAGTCCCAGGCCCGGGGCTCCTTGCTGGGCCCATGTCTATTTTCCTGGCTTCTGAGCTCACACAGTGAGAAAGGAATGTAGACTTTGGAGCCCAGGACCTGAGTTTGACTTGCCCTTCACTGACCAAATCACCTTAGGACGCCTGCTTGACTTCTCTGTGCCTCTGGATTTTCCATCTATAAAAAGGTGTTCGTGAAAACATCTACACTGTGCCTTATACTAGGAGCTCGGTAAACATGCCAGTGAAATCCGTGCGTGATTTTATTTGTTGGTTTCACACAGTGGGAAGCCAGACTGCTTCAGAGCCCACCCCCTTCGGACCCTGCAGTAGGCCAGCCAGAAGCAGGATGTTAAGTTCAACCCCTCATTTCAACCTCCTAGAACCCTGAATTCCAGAAAGTACTGTGGTGACGCTCAGTGTACAGGGCTAGGAAGCACCTCTCTGCACGCTTTTTCCTCTGTTAACCACCTGCTCTGAAAGTCAGGGCCAGCTATGAACCACAGAGCTGCATTCCTTGCTCTCAGACTCTATCTTCTGAGCTGGGCACACTGACATTACCTACATGATTCCGCCCATCAGTGGAGAATGGGTCCTTTAATCGCTGGGTGTGCTGGGAGTGTGGTCCTTAGTCCACCAGTCCCGGCATGGCCTGGGAGCTTCTTAGAGATGCAGACTCAGATTCCCATCCCACACCAACTGAATCACAATCTGCATTTTTAACAAGCCTCCAGGGAATTCACAGACACAACACATCAGAGTTTGGGGAGCCCAGGCCCCCGATCACAGCAATATCGTGGGACCCCAGACCGTGGCAGAAGAAGGACCTCACATCCACCATCTCCCACTGCTTGGGACCTGAGCCCATGCCCCATAACGTGCTGCTGGGCGAACAGGAGTTCCTCTAGTGGTAGCTGGGTCATGGGGAGACTTTCAGCTTCCTTCCCTTTGTTCTCTCTACCACATGTTATGACACGGCACAGGGTTTAGGCAGAATCAGCTTCGCAGGACCTGAGGCTAACGAGCCCAAGTTTTCCTGAGTTGCAAACGGAGACTCTGTATCACCGTGACTCCTTAATTGTTACTGGATTAAAGCTTTGCACATAACCCATCGTTTGATCCTCAGAGCACCTGGATGCTAGAGGAGGCAGGTAGCTACTCAGAGAAGTGAAAGAATCTGCCCAGAGCCCCCCAGGAGCAGATGGTTGGTGGGGGGTCTGGCTGGTCTGCACAGAGATTTACAAATTTGTGCTGCTCAGAGGAAAGCCGGTTGGAATGTGAAGGCCTTCTACAACTGGAGGATCTGTAGATTCTGGGGGTATTGAACAGAGGTTTGCAGCCCAATCAATAGTAAATCAATTAATTTAGCCTTTCAGATAGCTCTGTGTACTCATCCAGGGCTAGAGACTCGGCTCCCGGCGTGGAGTCCAAACGGTGCCGCTGTCCATCACCAATCAGCCTGAGGCATTGACTGAGCGCCCGCTGTGGGCAGCGGCCCACGCCAGGCCCCACGGGGCAGGGGGCAGGGGGCACAGCAAATAAATGTGCTTTTGGAACTGTGAAGGAGGATGGTATCCAGAATGCTGTTCAATGTTCTGTAGAGAGAGAGATATGTCCAGTAAATATCTGTTCGGTTTCATGCCAGTGAAATAAATCGTCTCAACAGATGAGTTTGTATGCCTTCTTTTGTTAAAAAAAAAAAAAAAAAAAAAACTATATAACTCAATGGATATCCCTCTTTTGCCTCAGCTGCCAGAAAATCCAGAGTAAATCTGCCCAAATGGTGTAATCTACTCATTTCAGAAGCCTGAGAGCATCTACTACATCCCTTCAAGGCCCTGTTCCTTTTTGTTTTGTGTTTTGGTGTGAAAATCACTTTGAATCCATTTCTGGTGATAGATAGGGCATAAAACACCCTTGTGTAACTTTGAGGCATTTTCGCCTTGCTTCAGTGTGGTGGGAGAAAGGCCAGCGGTAACTTCCTGAGATGTCTGAGATGGGGTGTTAGGACTGGGAGGTTGGGGTCTCAGGTAGTCCTCTCATTTGATGGGCCATACTGCATGACTCCTTTCTCCTTTCTGGGCCCCGGCTTCCTCATTCACAAAATAGAGAGATTAGACTCGCTCCCAAATTCTGCCAAG
>RCUC01142975.1:0-25652 GCA_003697995.1 Taxidea taxus jeffersonii | reverse complement strand
GTAGACAGGCAGAGTGCCTGGGTGGTTCAGTTGTTGGGCGTCTGCCTTCAACTCAGCTCATGATCCCAGGGTCCTGGGATTGAGCCCCACATTGGGCTCCCTGCTCAACAGGAAGCCTGTTTCTCCCTCTCCCAGTCCCCCTACTTGTGTTCCCTCTCTTGCTGTCTCTCTCTCTCTCTAATAAATAAATAAAATCTTAAAAAACCCAGAAATTATAGACAGGCCAGTGACACCTAGTGACTCAGTCGGTTAAGCATCTGACTCTTGTTTTCGGCTCAGGTCATGGTCTCAGGGTCATGAGATCGAGCCTTGTATCAGGCTCTGTGCTGGAGCATGCTTGAGATTCCCTCTCTTTCTCTCCCTCTGCCTCTGCTTCACCCCCTTCCCCCTTGCATATATGTGTTCTCTCTGTTTCTCTAAGAAAAACTAGACAAGACAAATCAATTTTGATTTCTTGTGATTCTGGTTCCAAAGTAGTCTTGCCAAAGATACCTTGTCTTTATCATGGAAACACTTTCATGTATATTCTCATATGATCCTAATAATGGTCCCTTAAGAAATCATCAGGATTAGCAATTCCCATTTTATAGGTGAGGAAACCAAGGTCTGAGAGGGTGGAGTCATTTTGCTTAGGTTCCCAGAAGGCAGTTAATTCTTTGCTGAAGAGGCATCCACATAAATTGGAAGTTTTTGTCCGGGACCAGGTGATAACACAGGAGAGATGAACAGTTTAGGGAGCTACCATACTTTGGGAGCAAAACTACAGACTAGGGCTGTGTGTGCATCTGTCAGCTTTTATGGGGAAGAGGCTCTTCTGAGCCATAGCACCAGCTCCCTGATCATGGATCACAGTTGCAGGACTTGGCTACAACAGGGGCAAAAGAAGTTTGGGTTAGCCCAAAGATCCAAGGTCTTGGCAGGGTCCTAGTCTCTTTCCTTCTGGGCCTCAGGGGCTGTATCTGCCTGATAGGGATGATGCTTCCCTGTCCCCTTCCTGGCAGTATTGAGTGCCCAGTAATGCACAGCAGGTTTCAAGAGCATGACCCTGTGCAAGGCATCATATTCCCCCACGCCTGGTACATAGTGAGTGCTCCATATTGTTTGCTGGACGCGGGTCAGGAGTTAGGCAAAGGGATGAGTGAAGCAGAAGGACATGCCAGTGCTCCTCTGTGCTGGGATCAAGATTAAGTGTCCTCTATATATTCTTTCCTTGGACCCTCCCATGACTCTGTGATGTCAGTGTTGCAGATCCGAGGGGTCAAGGAACTTCGCCACCTCCCTCAGTGCGGATTGACCAGAACAGGGATCAGAATCCATATCCGTGCTTTCTCTCTGCTCCTCATGTTTTCATCAATGACAGAAGGTCTGTTTGGACAGGTTTCTGTCCTATAGCCAGGAGCACAGTCTGAGTGATGAATGGTATGGGCAGTGCATGGCCTCGGAAGGCCTTAAGATAAGGAGGCAAGCCATTAATCCTTGCTTTTTCTGTCTTTATCTTTACAAGTTCCTTATTAGACATTCTTCCCTCATATTTTCAATTAACATACCTTCCTGATTCCCTCTTCTTGCTCTCTCCTGCTTTGTTACACTTTTTCTGTTTCTATTCTTTTCTCCAAAATTCTGAGTAGATTCCCGGCATGGTTCTTCCTTATCAGAGCTTTTGCCTCTTGGCCTCTTTCCAGAATGTTCTTTCAACTGGTAAATCTGACCTGATCATTTTCCTGTTCAAAATGCCTGTCAAGATAGAATCCATGCCCCTTCACCGATTCCAGAAAGTCCTTCAGGATCAGACCTGAATGGTCCCTCTGTGACTCTCTGACTGTGGGTCAGTGTCCACTGTGCCTCCATTCGACTAGCTCACAGCTCTGCAGAGACACCCTATTGTCCTCACCTGCCTGCTTGCCTCACCTCCCACCACCAGGCTGGAAGGTCATTGAGGGAAGGGCATGTTGGAGTCACCTGTCATCCCCTCTAGCACATCCCAAATGCTTAGTAATTACCTAGAGAACTGAGTGGAGAAATGCACCAGACACCCCATATTTTTTTTTAACCTCTGTCTCCTTCCCCAGGATTTAGAGACCAGAAATCTGAGTTCTAACAAGTCCTGTTTGGGAGAGACACCAGCAGGATGCTATTGAAGCGACGCTCTCATCACATTTTACAGATTACAAGTCGTTCTATACACATTAACTGTGTTTGATTTTTACAACAACCTGCGAGCTTCATGGTGGAAATTTGAATTCCATTCGAAGCAGGAGGATGCTGGGACTCAGAGAGGCTCTGTGGCCCTAGACAAGTGTGTCATCATGCCTGGGACTTGTACTCAGTGGGATTTCTGCTGTTCTGGACCTTGGCTTCTCTCCTAACAAAAACACTATGTCTTAATTACGACGAATGAGGGAAGGAAAAGCCAGGGTAATTATTGGTGACACATTGAGCAAGTGTGAAGCTCTTGCAAGAATGGGAATGCTTTGTTTCTGTACCTTCAAGGACTTTTTCATTACTGTTAATTCCTTACATTTGTATATCAATTTAGAGGTTTGCAAAGTGACTTTTTCCATCCCGGATTCCATTCGCCTCTTACCCAATTCAGTGGAATGGGCAGAGCAAGGCTTTGGCAAACATACTTTCATTTTGTATCTTCTGTGCCATCCACTATGCCAGGCATAGTGGGCAGTGAGAGCTGGCCTCTGCCATCCTGGAGCCTACAGGTCAATGTGGGAGGTGGATTGGCCAACACATTGTTGCAACAGAGTGCAATGTTTATTGGTACCCTGGAAGGGATCCTGGGTAGCACAGAGAGCTCTAGTTAAGTAAGCGGTGGCTGGAGAAGGGTTCCTAAAGGAAGCAGCGATCTGGATAATACCATGCAGTTCACCAGGCGGAGTGGTGGGAAAGCATGTACTAGGTAGGGGGACTAGGTGCAAATACCAGGAGGCCAAAGTCAGACTGGTTCAAGGTTATTGTAGCTCTGTCAGGACAGCCTGGATGTGGAAACAGCTAAATGTCCAATGATAAGTAGGAGAAGAAAGTAGATAGATGCACACATAAACACATGCTGGAATATTAGTTGGCCTTAAGAAAAAAGAAGGGAATCCTGCCATAGGTAACAGCATGGGATAAGCCAGCTACAAAAAGACAAATACTGCATGACGCCATTCATACATGCATGATGCCACTCATACAATGTATCTAAACGAGTCAAGTCCATAAATGCAGAGAGCAGAAAGGTGGCTGGCAGGGACTGGGGGAGGGGTAATGGAAAATTGCTTTCCAAAGGGTATAAAGTTTCAGTTATTCAAGACCAGTAAGTTCTAGAGATTTCCGGTGCAACACAGTGCCTATAGTTAACAATACTGTATTGTACACTTAAAATTTTGTGAAGAGGGTAGATGTTAAGTGTTAAGGGTTCTTAACCTCAATATATATTTTTTTAAGTTTGTAATGCAAAGGTGTAAATTGAAATCCTACAGGGGAAGGGTCTTGCTTGAGTCACCTAGTGGATTCAGGGTGGATCTGAAGCCATAGCAGAGACCTCCCCTCTCCCAGCCTATGGCCTCCTTCCATGGCATTGTGTGTCTCCACTTTCCAGGAAGCAGAGGGCAATTAGAAGAGCCTAAGCGCCGCATCCAAACCCAGGCGCCGAGGACCAGCCAAAGTTGGCTCTGGCTGCCCGGCCCCTGGGACCCCGAGCCCCTCCCTCTGCTGCTCTGCAAACTGGGCCACCCGCCACTTGAAGATTAGTCACAGATGCTGCAAATGCATCCACAATATTGTGTCAAAAAAGATGTGCAGCAGCATTCAGATGGTAGGCTTATTAGCCTGCTATTATCCATTCACCCAAATATTCCGACTAATCAGCCTTCAGATGGGCTGGATTAATTGGGTACAATCCTAGCACTGGGCACATCTAATTGAAATGGATGCATTCGCCTTTCCGAATGGACAGCTTATCCATTGCCATTACACAGAGAGCATGGCCCGGCCCGTGGATTTTGCTGTCATGGCCATTATAGTCGAGGCCACAAAAGGATGAATGGGGCCCTTTTCCTCACCTTTGTTCAAGTCTGCAAGCACCTTCTTGTAACTTGGTCAGCTGTTTGCCCTGCTTATCCATCTTCTCTGCAGGACTGTGAGCTACTTGAGGGCAGATCTGTATCAATTAGCATTAGGCCTGACTGCCTATAACAAGAAAGGCAGAATAACAGTGCCTTAAACAAGATGAAACTGGTTTTTCTCGGGTTGAAAGCAAGTCTGACGGTGGGGTGGTCAGGGCTGGCTGGTATCTTCATCATGCCTTGACGGACTTAGCCCTTCCCTCTTTCCCTCCTTTTCTCCTTCCCTCTGTCTTATCCTCCTTTCCCCTTCCTCCCACCATCCTAAGGTGTGGCATCCATCCTTGTGGTCCAAGATGACTGCAGGAAAGTCAGCCATCCTATTCAAGTCCCAAGCCGCAGGAGGGAGGACAAAGATAGGGATAAGGAGGCAAGCCTCCCAGGTGAAGCTGTTCCCTTTAAGGAGCTTCTGGGGAGGGTTCTCCCAGCACGTTGACGCACGTCTCATTGGCCAGAATCTAGTCACTGGCTCCGATGCAGGTGTTAGCTGGAGGTGTACCCATTGCGATAAAATCAGTGCCTGTTACTAAGGAAGAAAGGGAGAATGCATGTTGGACAGGCACCTCGAGGTTCTTTGATTGGATGTCTGGGTATGATTCAGCTTCAGCCTCCCTCACAAGGCCTTTCTAGCACATCATGGGGTTAAGAATTTGGGTTAAGAATTCGGGTCAAATAGACCTTGGTATAAATGCTGGCTCTCCTGTTCACTAGCTGTGTAGCTTGGGCATGCTTTGTTCAAGTTTTCGAGCCTCGTTTCTTTATGACAGTAATAGTCACGCTGACTTTATAGGACACTTACGAGGACTCAATGGGCAGATTCTATTCAAGTGCTTAGCAGGGCTTCAGGCACCAGTAATCGCTGACTCCCAGGATTGTTAATGATTGTCATCATCACGGAGGGAGACTATAGGTGGGTATTCTATCTTACTTTCAGGAATTTGGGGGTTCAGAGTCAGAACACCTGTGCTATAGGAGACCCATGGGATGGCCGTGTGATTTCACTTCACTTGTCTGAGACTCAGTCTCATTTCTGAAAAATAAGGGTAATTAGGTTTACTCTCAGTTATGAAAATCAGAGACTTCCTTTCCGACACTCTACATACAAAGCATCATAGCGTTATGAAGGTAACATTCGATAGTGAGAAAACCACAGTGGGGGGGGCTGCCACTTCTTAGAGGGTGGGATTTGATGCATGTCCCATGATCTTGCTGAGCCTCTGTTTAATTATTCGTAAAAGGGAATAGCAATAGGTTCCTTGTAGATTTCTTGTCAGAATCAAAGGGAATTATCTATGCAAATGTCAAGTGCCTGAGACATGGGGATCTCTAAATAAATGACAGTGATGATTAAGGTAATGATTAGGATGATGATGGCAAATCACTCAATATTTATGGGACCAGTGAATAAATGAAGGGAGGAAGGACTGAACCAGAAAAACAGAAGTCTGGAGTTTGTACCCTCCCTCTGCAGAGCCACTCGGATGGGAACACACAGGAGGTAAGTTCCCTGTGGAATTCTGAGACCTGCCTTTGCCCTGGGCAGCCCTGGCCTTCCTTGGCTGGCCCTGCATGCAAACAGGGACCACAGGGTAAGTGTCGAGGGACGCCCTGAGGGAAGTCTTCTTATCACATCTTTAGGAAGACAGGTTCCCCAGCCAGACATCACCTGCAGTCATCCTTAGGCCCATTTACCTCCTCCTGGGAATTGACTTCTAGCAGCAGCTGGATCCTTCTCTGTGTCTCCAGGCCGTCTCTATGTATGTAGCTGGGCAGGGCACCATAAAATGTTTATTACACAGAGATTGAAATGATAACATTACTTATGCTTTTCTCTTCTAACAAGAGGCGATAAAACCTTTATGATACCTCTAGCCCGCGTATCCCTGTTCCGTTTCCATGTTATTCTGCTTTTCCTGACTCCTCCCGACTTTCCTCTATTAACTACATCAAGTACTAAGAACTCAGAGCTCATTTGGTACAGAGAGAAACTCAATTATATCCACTAGCAGAGTGTAAAAGGAATGGAGGCTTGAGATATATTTATAGGTTATAGCCTCTAAGTGGAACCTTGCCAATTTTCACTCCAGCAATCTATAGGAATGCTCAGGAGGATGTAGGCCGAGTCCTGGGGAACCATTCCAAATGGGAAACACTCTCTAAGAGGATTTATAGTAATGCAAATGTCAAAGTTAGCTCCCAGTTAAATGAAACTAATTGGACCCTATAGAGCAGAGTTTGTAAACTCAGGGCCCAGCGCCATAGGTCACAGAGGAGTCTCCTTTTGCCTGTGGTTCACCCACCCAGTTAAAAAAAAAAGTGTCCAAAATTTTGCAAATCAGATCTGAGATGAAAATATTGATTGTGTATGTGTGTGGGGGAGAGAGGCAGGGAGAGACAGAGAATTGTGTGCTCTATCTGCGGGGGTCCGCATCCATGGAGGGTGTCTGGGCTTTTTCTTTCAAAATACTCCCTGCTTGGACTCATACAAATGTCAAAATGACTTCTAGCTTGAATGAAATCAGATGGATCCTTTAGAAGCTACTCTTGGCTTGTAGGAGATCAGTTGTCAGAGTTTCTTCTAGCTGAAAATGTACCCCAACTAACCCATGAGAAAGAGCTCAGGAGTCATGCAGACTCCGAGGAGTGATGGTGTCAAGTCTGAAAAGCATCAAAAGGACAAATTCACCTCAGTGGAGTTGTGTTTATTGGGCTGGGTTCATGTCAGAGCAGAGGGCCCCACTGGCTTTGAATGGCCTGAGGCTGGGAGAGAGCAGCTGGTGTGGAGAGAATTGTCCTTTTGTCTCTCCTCTTGAGTGGCTTTTTTATCATGGACAAAGGGGAAGCCCGGAAAGGCCCAGGTGGAACAGAGAATTGTGACTGGGGCTTGGCTGGGACAGTTAGGGAGTGAACGTGAGCCTTCTGCGAAAGCCAGCGATGGGCAGAGCACGTGAGCTGAGAGAATGTGACACGAGTGCAGGGAAGGTGCTGCCCGTGAGCACAGAGCCTGAGTTAGGTCCTCCGTGGAGCTACTGACTTGCTTGGTGAGTTTGGGCCAAACCCTTCCTTTTCTGGGCTGTAGACCCCCATTTGCAAAATAGGGATTGGTGTAGATAAGTACTAGAAACCTTTCAAAGATCCTTATCCTACAGAAAGAATCAAGTCTGTAGGAAGGTGTTAGCTAAGGGCAGCTCCAGGGTCCATCCTGAATTTACAACAACGGCCCTGAATTATCCTCACTGCGTGGTCCATTGGCCCTCTGCTGTTGAGCTCCGTGAGACATCCCCTGCCTCAGTCTCTCCCCCCCCACCCCCCGCTCCAGCTGCAAGACTCCAGGTTCTGGGAGCATGCCCAAGATAAGCCTCGGAGGGCACCCTCCTTCCCAAGGCTCACTTCCTCCTCCTTGAAACCTGCCAGCCCTCCTTCCCCTTCTACCAGTCAACTGGCTCTGGGACTCAAAACCCAGCTCTGCCGCTTACCAACAGCGTCGCCCAGTTCACGAGGATGGCAGGGCCAGGCAACCAGTGTCCCAGTTCTTTCCACCAAGTCATGGGACCTCCCGCTGCACCAGGGGCCCGTCTGAGTCACCAGTGTGACCACAGACAGCTTACCTGACCTCTCTGAGTCTCCCTTTCTGCGTCCAGGAAAGGAGGATGAAAACGCTATTTGTTTCAATGCGTGGAGAGAATTAATGAGGTGAGCGTGCTAAGTAACCACGTGGTGCTGCCCTGGCACCTGGTCAGCACACAGCGAGTGCTTTCTTTACCTGTTAAAGACAAGGATGCATTGCCTCTGGGCTCCCTTACAGCCCGTGCCAGAGCCCAGGACACAGCCTGATGCTACTCCAGGAGTCCTGTGACTTCATGCTTGGGCCTGCACTCCCTGATTAGTTCAGTGATTTGGGGCAGGAAGCTTAGCTTCCCCGGAGCCTCGGTTTTGCCTTCTAAGAAATGGAAATGGCTCTACCTGGCTTTCAGACAGCTGCTCTCTGCATCACTGTCCCGACTAATGAGTGGGAGTGGGTGGGGCGGAGAGTCTCTTGAAACTGGAGGAAACGCTATGCAAATGTGAGCTCTCTATTATTATTCCAAACACCAACAGCTTTCCTCCAGTGGCCACAGCAGTGGCCCAGATGTCACCAACATCTGTCTGCTTTGCTGGGCCTTTAGCGGGAGAGAAGAAACAAAGGAGCCAGGAAGGATGCTATTGTAGGGATGCATGAACAGGTTTCCTTAACTCCCCCTGCTGCCCCTCCCCCACATGGAATTCCCTGGGGAGGAGGGGTCACTTCCCAACCATCTCTGAGCTTCCCTCCTCCTGCCCAATGCCTGAATCTTTAGAGAAGCTTAGGGAACACTGGCTGCAATCAGCTGTAGGGGCTCAGGGCTGCCTTCCTGCCTCTGGGGTGAGGCTGTCGGCCAAGAATGGCAGGGGCTCATGGTTACCCAAGTGGAAATATGGTGAGCTTGGGATTCAGGAATCCTGAGTCTGCCGCTGCTGCTTTGTTGTGACCTTGGCCGACCTAGTTATATACAGTCTGGGCCCTCTGTTTTCACATGGATGAAGTGAGGCATCTAAGGTCCTAGGAAGAATTCCCTGCCTGATTGAACCCTGAGCATTGTGGAACGCCCTACGGCTGGGGAAGGCTGGACAGAGTTTAATATCTGCGTGCGAGTAGAGCATCATTCTTTCTTCCTTTTTGGTGGTTTCTACGTGAGACAGTGGCAGCTTGGAGAGTACTAGCCAGTGTTTTTGAGTGGCTACTGAGTGCCAGGAACTTCAAGCATGCTAGCTCACTTAATCCTCACAGCATCCTTGGGGGTGAACACCAGCATCCCTGTTTCTCTATTGAGTAAACAGCATCAGAGAAGAGAATTCACTCTCTGAAGTCACACAGCTAGACAGAGAAAGGGTCATCCAGAATCCCTTCCTGGGGCCTACACTACCAAGAAGTCATGAGTTTCTCCTCATTGTAGGGGGTTGGGGAAGACATTCAGCCACAGGCTGGCTGGAGCCGGAGATGGGGGCTGTGGCTGTATCAGTCATAGAGTTCTGAGACATCTACCACCAGGAAGACCCTTGCAGACCTTCTGGTACAGTCTTATAGATGAGGAAACTGAGGCTCTTACTGGGGCAAGAACCCGACCAATGTATTTATAAGCTTCCCTAGGGCAGGTGACCTGGGTTTGAAATCCATCTCTGTCAGCTACATCCCAGACGTCCCACGTCCCACTGGAGATGGAAGCACCTGCCTTTAGTTCCCTGGAAGTGCTGTTTCCTGCTCTGAGACTCGCCTTACTCACCTGCAAAACTGGTCCAAAAGTACATTTTCTCCCAGTTTCTGCCAACTGCTCACTCACCATGGACACGAGCCTTAGAAGGTTGCCAAAAACTCAGGAGTGCATTAATCTTGATTTTTAAAAATACTGTATTAAGGTATTATTTATCTTGATTAGTGAGCTCTTTGGCTCCCTTGTAAGCTTTGCACGCAAGACAAGTGCCTGGCTGGCCTCAGCCTGGTCCCAGCCTGTGACCCAGAGCTGCTCGGGTGGCATGGTACTGCAGCAAAAGGCTTTTAAACCTCAGTGCTGTGCAACCACGGGGTGTTAGTGACGATTTGGTTTGTATCGCTTGCTTGTAGTTACAACGATACACTCAGAGGAGGCAGAAGATTTTTTTGGAAGACGGAAGAAACCCTCTCATATTTCCTATAGGATCTCACAGATGTGGGATCTGATGACAGGTCTGCCCTAGACTGGTTTTGTGACCTGGAGCTTAACCTCTTTGAGTTTTCCTACCTGCAAAAATGGGTCTGTTATCACCATCCTCACAGATTTCCTGTGAGGACGGACTCAGATGACGCATGAATTTGTCAGTGCCCAGGAAGGGCTTGATGTCTCCCTTTCCAAAATGAAGAGTGCTTTTGTTTAGTTCTGCTCTAACGGAGCCCTGGAAACTTCAGACTCCCAACCTCCTCTTGAACTGGAATAGTTCTTTTTTTTTCTTTTCTTTTTTCATAAACTGGTGCTCAGATAAAAAGTTGTTTTGAGACAGAGAGAGAGAAAGAGCAAGAGAGAGCACACGAGGACAGAGAGGGTAAGCAGCAGAGGGAGAGGGACAAGCAAACTCCCTGCTGAGCAGGATGAGGGGCTCCATCCCAGGACCCCAGAATCATGACCTGAACCGAAGGCAGGTGCTTAACCGACTGAGCCACCCAGGCGCCCCAGCTTTTTTTTTTTTTTTTTTAAGAGAAAAATGTCACAAGCAGCGATAATCATAGCAATGTTAGCTCACTTTAAGATCTCTGAGTTCCTTTCTTTCATTTCCAGCATTGGCAAAGTGAGATTTTTAGAAAGATGAGTGTATCCCTGGGCTTCTTCCCTCCTGCCCCATCTGAGCCTGGTGTTAGCACATGAGACTCGTGGCCTGTCCCTCAGCAGGCATTAGCGGGTTCTGGAGGGGACATGGAGGAGAATGGGGAGCCGGGGTCGTGGTGCCGGGGCCCGGGCACCAGGCACATCTGTGCTGTCTCTGCTCAGTCACCAGCCTCCCCCTCCTCCCCAGACAGCATCTCTCCCTGTCTGAGGCCTCCTTTGCAGCCTGGTTGTAGGCAGCTGGGTAGCACTGCTGCCTTCTCTGGTCTGGGAAGACCCGTTGGCCCTGCCTCTTGCCCTCGGCGAGGACACATAGCCCCCACCTTCTCCTAGAACCTTCCTCCCTGCTGCCCAGCCTTTTGTACCATGTATTGTAAAGACATGATATTTTTTTTAGCAGGGAGCTCTTGGTCCAAATAGAATTATTATAGGGAATTCCAGTTCATAAGACAGATAGAAGCAGCATTTTATAACACTGGAGTCCTCTCATATGTACACTGAAATTTGCATGAATTAACTTATATATATTTTATGACAAGAGATACAGAAACAGAGATAGGAAGTTAGGTCATTTTCCCCACCATTACACTCAATGAACATCTATAATGTAGAGTGGAAATGGATGGAAACATGAAACTGCTGCCTTCTTTGGTCAGTCTCAGTGCCCACGACTCGCAGTCAAGGCCGTTCTGCCCTGAGTGCAATTCTCTTGTTCAAATATATCCCTTTCCTTTTTAATCACGGCTCTAAATTCAAGCCAATTATTTTAGGTGCTGAGTTAAATAGAAACAGGGACACTTCAGCTGGATTTGAAGGGTAAGCAGAAATGTGTTTAGCAGCTTTCCGTCTTTATGATGCAGGGGTAGTATTGAGAATACGTTTTAATTTTATAAATGTGCGTGTACACATACACACTCATAGAAAAATGGCATTTCATAATTTCCAAAGCCCACCCCCACATCATCTCCTGTGATTCTCCCTACCACCCTGGGAGTCAGGGGACGTAAATCGTTGTTCCCTCAGCTAGTGAGGGAAAAGAGGCAGTGGGGAGGGAAGTTGAGTGACTTGCCTAAAATCTCATTAAGGGGATTAAGGTGCCAGCACTTGGCTTCCACTGAGACTTATACTAGTTTAGATGCAATGATTTTTCCACAGTATCTTGCTTTTGAATGAGGACCCAGTGATAGAGGGGAAGTGGAAACAGGGTGTCCTTCTAGAGTAGAGTAGAAATAACTCCCTCGTTGTTTCTGAAGTCCCATGGCCAGCCTGCTCTGCCTCTAGGAGGACATGTAGCCCTGCATCCAGAGGGGCTCTGTGACCAAGACCCAGGGAGCATCTGGTCACACCCCATAGAAAACTCACTTGTTGGCAGCGCAAGGAGAGGAGCTCCAGAAACCAGGCACACATAATGGGAGGGAGGAAATCATGCCAGGACCTGTCCCTGCACAGAAGAAAGGAGCAAATGTTCAGATTGGAAGAGTCTGCGGAGAACCAAACTGGATGAATGGGGAACAAAAAAGGAAAGAAAAGCCCACACCAGGATGCTTTGTGGTGCAATTTCAGAAGGGTGTGGGTAAAGGGGAGGGAAATGTAAAAGCTTTCAGAGAGTGAGAGGAAAAAAGCCAAAAAAAAAAAAAAAATGTTCCCTACACAGGAAGGAGAGACAATAAAGAGTTTCTCGTGAATGCAGAAATAATCACAGAACAGTTTACTGAGAACATTCTAGGCACCACGTAGTGAAGACTGGGTTTCCAGGGACCCCATATTTTCTCCATCTGAATTCAAAATAACCTGAAAGCTTGGGAAAAGGAGTAAAGCAGATGGAGTTTTGGAATTTGGTGTTTATTATTAAGAAAGATTGGTTTGAAGGACATGGCAAAAAATGGGTCCTTCCTCCCTCAGGGTAAGGGGCTGGGTACCTGATCTTTCCACATGAGAATCTGTCCCTGTGAAAAGGAAGGAGGGGTGGAGGCACAGATCACAAGGCTGCTTCTGGAGGGCCACTGGCCCCCGTAATGAAAGGGCAAGAGGGAAGGACAGAGCTATGGAGGTCCAAGTCCTCACTCCCCACTCACCCAGCAGGAGAATCCGTTTACCTGGAGGGAAGAGTAAGGGGAGTGAGTGGGGCAGGAGACCATGTGTTGGAGGAGGTTCACCCTGATCGCAAGACGCCTGCAGGGGAAATATTTTCCTCCAGCACCGCTCAGAGTGCTTCCGTGCCCAGCATCATCTGATGCTCCAACAGGTGCAGTGAATCCCATCACATTAAGTTAGGACCATCATGATGCCTGTGGAATAGAGCAGTAGCAAGAGGCTCCTGGAGCCTTTGATCCGACACTTCCCTTTCGCTGCTACTTCCTGCTACTTTTGCAGCCCTGCTTACCTGGGTGGCTTTTGTCACTTTGTGATAGCCCCAAGGGCATGGCAGGGCTGGAATTGGTCTCCAGTTCTGCCTGACCCCTAACGCCTCTTCTGCACTGCTTCCCAGACTGAGACTCTTCAAGGCAGTGACGATGAAGGGAAGGTGTGCACTGGGCATTAGGTGGGCAGGTGCATGCCTGGCTGACCCAATGGGCAGCCTCAGGGTCTGGATGGGGAGCGCAGAAAAAGTTGTGACCATAGTGAAAGAGATCCCTGTGTATGTAATGGGCTGAGGCAGAAGATATGCCCACCAGTTGGGGTCCTTGAAGAACAGCCACTTTCTCACCTTGTTCCTTCTACTCCCACCTCCTCTCCCTCATCCCCCTCTCAACCCCACTTTGGACTCTCATCCTGTTGTCATTCTCTTCCTAAATCCTCGGCTACTGGGACTTCTTCAGTGATGAGGAACTCCCTCCCCCGCCCCCCACTCCTCCAAATTTCCAAAATTCACTCTCATTTGGGACTTTAAATCAGTTCAAGCCAGTATATTTATTACTTTGTTTTATGGACACAAACATATGAGGTAGATCTGCTTATCATCCATTATTTTTCACAGAATAGAGTAATTTTCCCAGGGCCACGCAATTGGAAGAGTAGTCCTAGGATTTAAACTCAGATTTGGTGGATTCAGACTCAGCTTTCACCAATATTGGGGAGGGGAATGTTTCCCCTTATTCCTCTTGGTTCTTTTGGGTGGCCTAATAATTAAATTGACACAAAGCAGACTAACAGGAGAAAAAAAGAAAAATTTAATTTCATATATACAGGGTCCCCAAAATAGGAGACCCAAGAAGTGACCAAAACAGGCTGTTTATATACTTTTAGTCAAAGAGACAAGAAATTTAGGAAGGACTGACAAATTAAAAAACAGTCCTGGGTATTAATTAGTCAAAGTACTAATAAGCTTTTTTTTTTTTTTCCCCCATAGCTTTCTTGGCCCTGAACTCCCTATCTCTGGTGGTGGGGCTGCCTCTCTACGTCCTGGTGTAGGGACAGTACCTTTCACATGGGAGATGTATTTTCTGCTTTCAGGGGGACAGAGAAGAGGGTCAGAGTGTCCTTGCACCAGCTGTGTCAAGTAAATTTAATTCAAAAACTTAAATATGCCAGAGTGGTATATTCTGCCCAGAACCTTATCGCCAGCTGGCTAAATCGACGTATATAAAAGAGGGAAAAGAAAGAGGTCAATCAGGGATGCTCTTCTGCTCCACATCAACCCGTGTGTGTCAACTAGGTGGGCTTTACCAAGCCCAGCAGGTGGTAGGTCCCCTGCAGCTGAGCCGGTAGGACTCGGTAAAGCCAGAAGCAAGTATTTTTAAGGAGCATCCCCTGGGGGTTCTTATGGCCAGGCAGGTTTGGGAGATATGTCTGTCTTTGTCTGTTCAGGTGACTATCACAAAATACCTCGGGCTGGGTGCCTCACAAGCAGGAGAAATTTATTTCTCAGACACGGAGGCTGGAAGTCAGAGATCAGGGCGTCTCTGTGTTCCAGTGAGGGTCCCCTTGGGGACTGAAGACTTCTTGTCGAAGGCTCGTGGTGGAAGCAGTGAGCTAGCTCTGTGGTCTTTTATGCGAGGGCACGGATCCCATGCATGAGGGTCCCACCTTATGGCCTCATCCCCCTCTGATGGGTCCCGCTTCCTCATTCCGTCACTCTGGACATTGGTGTTGGAACATACGAATTTTGGGTGGACACAAACATCCAGACTACAGCAGCGTGGTTGGGCCACACAGGGCTGTGGGAAAGGGCATGAATCGTCTCTGTCTGGGAGAGTCCAGAAGGAGGTATGCAAGCTGTGTCTTCAGAGGTGAGGTGAGTTTGCTGTGGACGGAAGTGGTGTTTTGTTTTGTTTTGTTTGTTTTTAGTTTTTCAGGATTTTATGTATTTGTTTGAGAGAGAGAGAGAGAACACAAGCAGGGGAAGCGGCAGAGAGGGAGGGAGAAGCAAGCTTCTGGGACCTTCCAGAAGCTTTTGAGTCGAAAGCAAACACTTAACCGACTGAGCCACCCAGGCGCCCCGGTTTTTATTTTGTTTTGTTTTTCAGTCCATAGGCATCTTCTTGTAATTTCTCCTCATTGCCACCTCCCACAATCTATGTGTATTTGTGTCCTCTGCGTCAGCACAGTCATGCAGGGAAACAAAGAGATCCCGCTACCCTCTGTTCGTCCTTTCCTTTCCTGGCTGAATTTTCTTATCTTTTCTTATCTCAGAGACTCATGAGTCTTAAGTAATGGACCTTAGACATCCTTGTAGGACTAGTTGGTTGAATAGTGTCCCCCCAAATTTGTCTTCACTGGACCCTCAGAAGGGAACCTTATTTGGAAGTCGGGTCTCTGTGGATGTAATTAGTTAAGGATTTCAAGATTAAATCATCCCAGACTTAGGGTGTGTTCTACATCCAATGACGGCTGCTGCCATCATAAGACAAAAAGAGGACCCACAGAGGCACAGGGAGAAGGTGAAAGAAAGACTCATGCAGAGATTAGAACGATGCTGTCACATGCCGCGGAATCTCAGGAACCACCAGACCCTGGAAGACACAAGGAAGGTTCCTCCCTAGAGCACTAGGAGGGAGCGTGGCTCTGCGGACACCTTGATTTTAGACTCCTGGCTTCCTGAAGGATGAGAGAATAGCTTTCTCTTGTTTTAAGCCACCCAGTTTGTGGTGATTTTTATGGCAGTCCTAGGAAACAGGTGCCCCCAACTTCTTTGGAGGCCAATATTCAGAAACAAGGATTTTCTCTGGGACAGACCCTATCCCACTTCTACCTGTTCTTCCAGAACTTTCGGACTTGTTCAAAATGCACGGGGTTGTGCGTTTTGTGAGCCCAGACCCCTCACCAATATGGGCCGCAGGTGGCTGTCTGAGATGGGCATTTTATCCAGCAGCTACGGGATTGAGCTGAACTGCCTCTAAGTCATCTTCAGTTTAGGCAGTTTCTGGGCTCTCCCAGACCTCCTCCTTGCAGATTCAGGCTCTCACCTCAAATGATACGTTGTTGTGAGTGGCTGGCTTGGGGGAGCTATCAGTGACCCCTTTAGGCCACGATACTCAGAGGCTTTAGGTCCTTGTACTCACCCCAGACTTAAGCTGAGGATGCTGTGAGCCCAGCTGCCACTGGACCTGAGGATGGGCCTGGAAGGTGTAGACACAGAATCTAAGGGGTGAAGGGAAGCGGGACCTAGAGAGCCACCTTGGGGCGACGCAGCTTGTGACAGACAGCAAGGTCTCAGGGAACAGATTTTGAGGGGTTTAGCACTCCTGGTGGGCAGGGGAGGTTTTTGGTGGTACCATTAGAACGTCCCCTGAACAAGGAAAGAAAGCATTGCCACCTAACATCTCCTTCTGCAGCCTGGACCCTGGGATGCCAGAGGGGTTGGGTAGGGTGGAGGGCATCTCAGAGGTAAGAGGGGGGTTACTAAGAGTGAGGTACATTTGTGTTCTACAGGGATCTGCTGAGATGGGGTCCTCAGAAGATTCTAAATTCTATATTTCCAGAAAAATCCTGGTGACGTGGAGTGGGAAGGTGACAAGGGGAAGGGTATATCTTAGCAGGTCAGCCCCTGGTGGCCCCAGCGAGGACACCGAGCAGCTTTTGCTTCCAGCTCCTGCTACAGCCCAGAACAGCCTCCAGTCGAGGTGTCTCTGTCTTCCCTTTTCTTGGCTTGGCATCTCGTGCTTGACTCTCTGCCCTTAGTAACTAACTTTCCTGGGGTTTTCCTGATCAAGCCCAGTAGGGGAGATCCCAAGGCCCTTACAGCAGGCCTTCAAGACAATTGACAACTCCATCACCGGTGCTGAGAAATGGCAGCAAAACAGTGCCTCTAGAAGACCCCTATTGTGTGACTTGTAATAAGTTTCGAGGAAGCTTGATGAACAACGGTGGAGGCATCAGAAAGAGCAGAAAACCTCTGGATTTGCAGTGTGGCTTTTTGTGACTTCAGTTATTGTCTGCCCGAGCTGCCACTGGTTGGTTTCTTCCCTCTCTTTTTCAGCACTTCTTTTCCTAATCCCCAATACCTATCCGTAAAATCAGTCAGCAGCCTGCAACGTTCTCTGTTCTCTTACAAACACGATCCTCAGTGGGGTCCTTCAATGAAGAGGCAGAGACACGTTGTCTCGGTCACTTTCAGGCTGGGGTTTCTCGGATTCAGAAAGGCAGCATGGCTGGCCCAGGGCTGCCCAGCTCAGCAGCGACAGCCAGGATTTGAACCAGATCCAGTGTTCTTTGAGCTGTATCCTGGATGCCCCCTCTCCTGTGACATCCTGTGTTTCCAGCCAGGCACGAGAATGGGAACAACAAATAGATACAGCTGTCAGTTTGCTTTCTTGGAAGGTGAGTGTGCAGGAATGGTTGGGTCTGATATCCTCTCACCCTTTTGCTTTCTTGGTCAGTGTCTCTTCAATATTCAAAGACCAGGGCTCTAACCCCTGAGCTATGGAGACTTCTTCAGTATTTACAAATAAATAAATGATTAAAGAAATTTGGAATTGAGACCCACTTTTCTCCTCTGCCCCAGTGGTGGGGAGAAGCAGCCCAACATTTAACCATATTTGCCTCCTAATTAGCAAGTACTCCTTCCCAGGCTCCAGGAGGGCAACTAATGGCAGAGTGTATGTGTATGTGTGTGTGTGTGTGTGTGTGTGTGTGTGTGTGTGTGTGTGTTCACTAAGCATCTTCACTCTCCTTACCAGGGAGCAAGATTCTGAGATGATTTACCTTTAGGGGTTATCAAGTCATTTGGGGAGATACATATCCATCCATCCATCCATCCATCCATCCATCCATCCATCCATCCAAAAACTATTTAGTAAGCACCGAAGCCCTAAGTTGTTTTGTTGATGGTAAACAAAGTATCTGCCTTATGGAAGTTCTATTCCATTAGAGCCATAAACAAAGCTAACACATCAATGTTAATGTAACAGTAGAGAGAGAAAGTGCTAAAAATAAAGTGAAAGCAAGGAAAAGAGATTGGTCTGTGTTGGAGCCGAGAGGGAGGGGCACTGTTCCCTGCAGGTGCAGAGGGAAAGCTCAGGTGAGAATGGTACCCCCACGCTGCCCCCCACACTAAACGTCCTTTCCCAGCCCATGATTTCCCAAGAAGCCAGTTCACTTTGGAAGTTTGCAGCTGGTATGAAAGTTATTTTCCAGGAGTTAAGGATTCGCTGGGCTCTTAGTGGCCTCCAGCTTTCTGCAGTCTTAGCTCTCCTTCCCAACTCAAAAGGCTGAGTTTTGGGCACAGTGGCTTACAGTGGGCACAGTGTCAGGGATCTCTTCTTAGACCTTGTGTGTCTGGAACACATTCCCAGAGAATAATGCCCTGAGCAGAGGATATAGGCTCTGTATACTGCCAGCTCTTGGGACACACGGTTATCAGGGTTATTACAACAGTTGGCTGCAGACCGATTTTGGATTCTGGAACCTTCGGCAAAGTGACCTCTTGGAGGCTCACTTCCCTCACCTGTTAAATGAAGAATGCTGAGCTCATGTCGCTGGGTGGCCACCTTGCTTAGAAATGTGTGTGAAGACCTGGGAGCAACCTGCACACTTCTCTAATAAAGAGGCCTATAAGGGGGAGGGCCAGCATTGGGAGTAAATGTTCTGATTTCCTTCTCAGTGTGTTTTCCTTCTGCCAAAATTTTTGAAACCACCATTTATTGACCATGGCTGTGTTCTGGGCATTGCACTGGATCACTTTTGTGCATTGTTTAATCTCACAATAGCCCCTTTCACTGAAGACCGCTGTCCTCAGCTTTCCAGATGAGAAAACTGAGATCAGGAAAGGGCCGTGACATTGGAGCCCTGCCCCAAGACTCCCGAGCTGGTCGGTGATGGTGCAGGTGCTCAGATCCAACTTCTTCGACCTCAGAGCCTGCCCCACCAGCCATCATGCTGCGTAGTTGGTCTCCACTCTGTCACATTTAGGAGGGAGGTGCACCTGATCGAACAGGCCAGCCCACTCCCACACCTTTAAACTTGACTGTAGTTGGGATTATAAGGAAGTCCTTTTTATTCCTCTTCCTCTATGCTTTGCATTTAGAAGCTTTAAGAAACTCGTTGCTTCTCACTACGTTTCCCTCTGGCATAGAGCTTATTGAACTATGCATTACAGAGATTATCTGCTTACTTATCTGTTTCTACAAACCAGCTGCGAGTTCTTCCAGGCTGTATCTGTGGGTTGCTAGATCCAGGCAAGAGCTTTGCCCAGAGACAGGGTATCATAATAAGTTACACAGTATCAGTGAAGCCAATACCTACTGGGGACTAAATGTTTTCTGTAAGTCGAGGGCTGTATGAGGTCATGTGGACAGATGCAGCTGTTTCCCTAGTTCTCACAACAGACCTCTTTGGTGGGTAACAGAGTAAGAACTTGGACACTGGTGGGCCAGTTTCCAGCCATGCCCTTAACCTGGCAGATGAGTCCATGGATGGATGAGTGCAACATTCCTCTCCGATCATCTGGGTCCATCTCTTTGTCTTCCTGACCCAAAGAAGAGGAAGAAAATCAATCCTCTCAAAGATGCTTTCCCTCACCTTCTCCACTCATCCACCCTTCAGAGTGGGATTTCAGAGTGAACTTGGGAGGCCACCTGAGGATTGGAAGTAGGGTGCCGATTTGTGCTGTGTGGCTCCTGCGAATTATCTTCAGTGTTCTTGCACACAAATGCCAAATGGACAGAGGTATATTTCAGAGCCACCTAGCCTCAGAGAGGAGTTTCTTTTCTTTCTTTTTTTTTTTTATAAATACTTCAGTGAAATATGTAGAATTGGCTATTTTTTTAAAAGATTTTATTTATTTATTTGACAGAGATCACAAGTAGGCAGAGAGGCAGGCAGGAAGAGAGGAAGAAGCAGGCTCCCTTCTGAGCAGAGATGTGGGGCTCGATCCCAGGACCCTGGGATCATGACCTGAGCTGAAGGCAGAGGCTTTAACCCACTGAGCCACTCAGGGGCCCTGGAGTTTCTAATGGATCCATTCATTAATTCTTCTCACCAGTAATTGAAGATCTACTGTGTGTCATGAAACATTCAAATTTGTTCAGAAATGAATAAAACCCAGCCCTTTTCTTCACTGTCTCTCAGTGTGAAAACGAAGTCAGTGCATGACGAGGACCACTCCATGTTGGACCTACCCAGGCTGGATCTTGGGTACGCAGGGCTGGTGGCAGAGTCGTTATCAGACAGAAGCAGGAGTAACTAAGGGATCTGAAAGTTGTGTACTTGACCCAGCTAGGGATAGCAGGTTTCAGAAAGTCTTGTTGAGAACTCAGGACCCAAGAGCTCAGGTGAAAGGACTACACCGAGAAGCAGAGGAGGGAAGTATTACGGCCAAGAGAGCCGTGTGAGTGAGTATGTGGATGTGTGAGAGGGTTGGAGGGAACCAGGACATTTCACCCGGGTCATACCTGCGTACGCGGCGGCAATGCTAGGCTGGATGTCATGAGAATATGTATTTCATCTGTTCAGGAACGTTCTCAAGTCTGCCTTTGCGTTTCTACTCTAGAAAATTGGAGCTGGAGTTCCTGTTGGAAAACAGCCACTCTTACCTACTCCCCCCGGAGAAGGGAAGGAACATAGTCAAGGGCACACTGCACGGAACCTTGCGGAAGAGAGCAGGGGTGGTCACAGGAATGCAGTTGGGAAACTGCACAGAGACTATCTCAGTATTGTGGGAGGGAAGTGGCGCCTCATCACTCCTTTGTATTTAATTTTGCAGGAAACGAGGTCTTGCATCAATAATAAGGATGCTAGTATTTCCTGAGAGCTATGACTTGTAAGCCGCATTCCATTCCAACTCACATTCCATTATGCAGACCCATTTAATCCTCCCTAGACCCTCTCGCCCAGGGCTGCTAACCCAGTTTACAGATGAGAAAATGGAGGAAACTCAAATCACATACCCAAAGACACACGACCGGGAGGTAAGATAACCGTGACTAAAATCCACATCTGTCTGACTCATGGGCAAGCGCCGTTGTCCTGATGTTCGTTCATTGGCTTTCCCCTTGATAAATTTCCCTGGGATCCAGATTGATCTCTCAGGATTCAGGCCTCATTCTGATCTGATCTAAAAATGATTAAGGAAGGTTGATTTGAGTGGGGAATGACTACGTTCCAAAGAACTGCTACATTTTAACTTTACTCCCTTGGCCTTATCTTGGGAAACGGTGTCTCTAATAGATACATTATAAGTAGAAGACTGGTTTAAAAGAAAAAAAATGTTTCATTTTCTATAATGGGATCTCCCTAAATAGGTCACCTTCTATGTGTCTAGACACAAAGAGATAGCTATAGATAAATACAGCTAACTATAGAAACATAAAGATAAGTGTGAGTATATTTTTATACACATGAATATATACAGACATGCCCTTGCTTGTATGTATGGATGCAAGTCTTTATCAGTTGTTGTGTGTTTATGTCCTCCTTATTGTTCACACATGTAACTTATCTCTTCATTTGATTACGTGCTGGGATCTTTTGTAGCCGCCTGGGAGCTTCCCTAGGAAAAAATTAACATGGAAGTTTTCCTCTCTAATTCAGTTGCTGGATCCACACGTTGGTGTCATTGTAGGCTCCTTCTTCCTCTGCTTTTTTGCTAATCAAACACCAAGTCTTCCCATCCCCTGGCGTGTCTTGTTTTACCCCGTCACTAACTGTCCTCTTTAACTGCCCTACCCGCAGGCTCCATCTCCTCTCTCTCAGACCAGAGCTTCCTCGATCTCAGACTACTGACATTTTGGACCAGATAGTCTTTGTTGTATCTGGCTGGCCTTTGCACATGGGATGCTTACAGATTCCCTGACCTCTACCCACTGAATACCAGTAGCGCCCCCTCTCCAGTCCTGAGGACCAAAAATGTCCCCATTATCAATCGTCTCCTTGGGGGAGGGGGGCAACTTGGGAAATGCTGTTCTAGGCTATCTTGAACAGCTACCTCAGTGGCTTCCTTACTTCCATTCAGCACGATCTTGCCACTTTATTGATTAAAGAGAAAGAAACAAAAATCTGAGAAACAGGAAGGCCTAAAGAATGGCCATGCCTTTTGCGATAGTTCTCATCTTGTTCTCCCTCAAGGTCCAGTGAACATTTCCAGTTGAGAGAGTGAGCCTACCATTGACGGGAGGCTGCCTCAGTCGGGAGGCCCTATCCCATATATTTGCCACCTGGTTGTGTCCTCTCAAGCAGGTTTCTGTTCTGAGCCGCATTTTTTCATCTGTGCAGCAGGTGTAATAATCTAACCGGCAGGGTCGCTAAGTCCTGAGCACCAATAACTCTAATACAAGGTGGAAAGTGCTAAAAGCTCCTTAAGTGAGGGTGCAGGTGAAGCACAGTGGGAGTTCAGAAGGGAAAGATATTTCTTCCGGCTGAGCATGGAGAGGGGAGATAACAGCAGAGTTTACCAAGGAGATTGCATTGACGCCAGCCTGGAAGTCTGGTGGGATGCAGGTATGTAGAGGAGGTGAGGGATAACAGTGAGGGTGGCATTCCAGGCAGAAGAAAGGATTTGGGTGAAAATATTGGGACATGTAATGGAAATAGTGAGTTCTGATGTGGTTGGATAACTTAGCCCTATGTGACTTCTTTATATTAGGTGCGGCATGGGTGGGGGAAGCACATGTATGGTACCTCAAAAGCATGTGTTTTGAGACCAGATTATCCAGACGAGAACCTGAACTGTTGAGGTACAGAACTCTCCAGCTTAGCCCGTGAGGAGGGTCTCCGCGTCCAGCTGTGCCTCAGTCATGGTCGAGAAGATGGATTGGGAACAGTAGGGGAGGGGACAAAGCCTGGAAGGCCATCCAGAGTGTATTAAAACGATCACGATGAAAGGCTGTGGCAACGGGGAGATGGGGCAGCCGTTGGACGGAGAGAAAGGGAAGGTAGCAGAAGCTGTGTGGTAGACAGTTGTCAGGATTCCCATGATCGCTCAGCTTTGGGGGACCATGAGCTGCACATCCTGCTGCCACTACCGTCTTAGAATGTTCTGTGAACTTGATCAAGTCGCTTCTCTCTAAATCTCAGTTTTCCTTATCTGTAATGCCAAAGGTCTGGATGAGTCTCCAGTAATCCCTCCCTCTTAAACATAGACAGAAGCCTGAAAGGAGACTCCCCAGAGAACCTGGAGCCCTTACCCTCCTAGCTCCTTACTCGGCAAATGACCAGGAGCACACCCAGTGGATCATCCGTCTTTAGCCATCCTGGGGCTGGCTCGAGATCAGACATAAGTGACGAGAAAAGAAGGACATTACTTGGGAGAATATGCATGTTCACAGCTCTGAGGATTAAAGGCCCATGTTCTTATCACTGCTGAACAGAGTATTATAAATCCAGTCTTAGAATACCAAATCCCTTTGCAGCTTGGCCGTTGTGAGGGAATATTAAAAAGGCCGGAGACAGAAATAATCAGTTTCCCAATGACACATTGTCAAATAAAGCATTTCTCACATTATCCCCCCCCCCACCTTTTTTTTTTCTTTCTCTGACTCCTTCTCCCGTGCCTGGATAGTTAACATGAAAAAATAGATTAAAATGAGGCCAGGCCGAATGGAGTTCTAAGTTTGACTTTTTGGAAAGCTCTCTCAGTAGGGTAGTTTGGGGCCCTTTCTGTTTTTCATCTTTATATATTTTTTGGTGTTTGATGTTGTGTCTGTAAGCAAATCAGCTGGCGGTCCTAGCAGGGGGATGAAGGCAGAGCAGCAGGGAGGGGGCCTGCGAGGTTTGATCAGGTGCCCTTTGGATGCTGAGGTCAGAGCTGCTATATGGGGACAGTATGATTTCTATTTCTCTGCCATGTCTGGTCAAGATTTTAGGCATCTGGATATTTACTATGCACCTCTGGGCCAAATATTGCAGCGAAGGCTGGGTCAATGGTGGGGGTAGATGGTAACTCAGGAATGAGGAACATGGTCAACCAGATGACCATATTGCAGTAGTGCAACAGATCCTTGAAAACCACAGAAAGCCTGAGTGGAGACGTCACAGACCAGCCCCAACCTGAAGAGGCCAAGACATTCCCTGAGGAAGTGATCGCCGAGCTGAGATGGCTGAGTGAGTTGAAATGAGCAGATGAAGGGGAGTGTATTAGGTTTCTAGGGCTGCCATAACAAATCACCATAGAGTGGGAAGCTTAAAACAACAGAAACGCATCCCCTTACGGTTCAGGAGGCCAGAAGTCCAAAATCAAATTGTCAGCAGGGTTGGCTCACTCTGGAGGCTGAGGGAGAATCTGTCCCATGGCTCCCAATAGCCTCCGATGCTTGTGGGCAATCCTAGGCATTCCTTGGCTTGTGGATGCATCATTGCAGGCTCTGTCTCTGCCTTCACGGGGCCTCCTTCTCCTCTGTCTCTGTGTGTGGCTGTTCGCCTGTCCGTCGGTGTCCTCTACTCTTCTTCTAATGACATCAGTCATTGGATTTAGGGCCCACCCAATCTAGTATGACCTTATCTCAACCACTTAACAACTGTAACAACCCTATTTCCAAATACGATCACATTCTGAAGTTCTGGGTGGACCTAAATGGGGGGGGGGTGTGTCATTATTTACACCACAAAGGGTGTGAGAGCACTCTGGGCTGAGGGCACACCCAGTTTGGAAGAGCCCAGAGCATCACACTTTGGGGGAATGCTCATTGCTCAGTGTGGCTCCAGGACAGGGGATGAGACTTGGGGGGAAGCTGGACCTGAGAAAGAAGTGAGCATCTCATCATGAAGGACCTTGGATGCCAGGCAAGGGGTCCAAACATTATTCTGAGGGCTCTGGAGAGCCAAGAAGGGGTTTTGAGCAAGGATGGGGTGCAAAAGGATTTGAATAGAGAGGTTGATATTTGTTGAGTATTTCAGTGCCAGACCTTTTATTTTCTTGTTTAATCCTTGGCATGACTTTTCACGTTGGAAACAATGAGTGCATTTTACAGGTGAGCCTGTATGCAGCCCAAGGAGATAAAATATCACAGCCAGCTTGTCACACATGGCCAGGAGGGACTCAGGGATCCCCACACAGGTCTCTGAGCCTCCAGATACCTGCTTTCCCCATCATGGTACTCTGCCCTTGACATGGCCCACACTAACCCTTGTCTTTCTCCACTGGGGGATCTGCAACTCACCATCAGCAACAGAATAAGAGGAGTGGGCTAATCCCGCTCTAGAGAGACTTCTAGTAGGGAAGGTTCCGTAAGAGACAGGAACACATTTTGCTCCTGCTGTCTCTTTCCCACTTCCTCCCTGACAGCTTAGTGAAATCCTTAGATCTGTAAGAAAAAGGTAAAACTGATCACCCCAAGACCTGTGATGCTCACAGTCTCACACCAACCAATCCCTAACTAACAGACTGGCATTTTTATTTCTGGAAATTGCTGCCACTTCTCCAACCTTGTTTGTCTTGGGCTGCCCGAGAGTGAACACAGTCTAAATCGAATTTGGCATCAGGTCATCCCTGAGGCCAACAGGGCCTTTGCTTACCACCCCTCGAGCCTTGGCCCCATCTTAACCTGCTTTCTAAAAATGCACAGCCTTTCCCTGCATCCTCTTCTCTCTCCTTGGCTTGCTGTGGCCCTGCAGTGTTTTCTTCACCTCCAGGGCTCGTATTGGCTCTTGGTGTCCAGACTCACTGGCTGGACACTCTGGCATTGCTTACCTTCCTGGTGTCATCTCCTGCTTTTCTGTTGGCTTGCCCTTGGTGGAGAAAGGCCACAAAGAAATGGGGTACAGCTCTGTGTAGGTGGACTAGCACAGCAGCTTG
>ML104873.1:16459-28100 GCA_003697995.1 Taxidea taxus jeffersonii | reverse complement strand
GACGCTTTTGGAGCCCCTGCTTCTTCATCTGTAGGAAGGGGCTGACACTCCTGCGTTGAATGAACTGCACAGTGGATGGTGGCTTGCAGACCCGATGTTCCTGGGACTCTGCAGAGTAGAGTGAGGGGCAACTGGCAGGGAGGGGAGGAGGGACTTGCCAGCTGAGGCGCCTCAGAACTGAGACCCCCAGGGTCTCCCATGGCGGTAGGGCCAGGCCTCAGCCTTCCTGCCTTATGGCCTGGAACTCGGTTCAGGGGGACCCCACAGAGGCCTTTCCCTTTGCTCCAGAGTTTTTAAAAATGAAAAATCCCCACTTATCCGTCCCTGAGAAGCTGGCTGTGCAGCTGGGTGTGAGAAGCTAACTGAAGGTACAATTCTTGGTCTTGAGGTGTGAGGCAGACCCACCAGGAGAAACACTTGCATTTTCTCCATTGGTACTGAGATCCTGAGAGGTGGGAGGTGATGCGGGGGTGGGGGGGTTGCTGCTGAGCCCCAGCGTGTCCTGGGGCCACATTATTTCAGGTGTGCATGGGTGTGCGTGTACACAGGAGTGCTATTTTAACTCACTGTGTATCTTTCTTTCTTTTTTTTTTTTTGAGAGGGGAGGTGTGGAAGGAGCAGAGGGAGAGGGAGAGAGAGAAAATCTTAAGCAGGCTTCACGTGCAGCATGGAGCCTGACTCAGGGCTCGATCTCATGACCCTGAGATCAGGACCTGAGCCAAAACCAGAGGTCGGATGCTCGACCCGCTGAGCCACCCAGGTGCCCCTGACTGCCTGTCGCGCTTATCCTATCTCCTATCTATCGTTTCTTTAGATGTTATCTATTGGGCTTCACAAAGGGTTTGATGCAGCTACGGGAAATATTTATAAGGTGAACGAATGATATAAAACAATCAGAAGTTTCCATAGCCCATGTGAACTTTTGAAACCTCTGGATCGGGCCTCCTGGCGCTGTGAGCCAGTCACTCCACCTTTCTAATCCCCAGCGTCCACATCTGGAAGTGGGGGGGAGCCGTTCCTGCCTCATGATGTGGGGATTATAGGTGTGTTTGCGAAGGACCTGGCTTGGCACTGGGCATGGGGACGATGTCCCAGGTGAGGGCCTTGGAGATGCTTCCTGTAGTTCCTACTCAGGTGGGAAGTGAGCCATCCAGGTGGGCTTCCCCGAGGAGGTGTGGGCTTCCCCGAGGAGGTGTGGCCTTCAAAGTTCCAGGTGGGAGCCTGTGGAAACAAGACCAGGAGGAGGAGCTGGGGCTGTGGGCTCCTGAGTGGGGATGTGGGGAGCTCTGGGCAAGTCAAGGACTTGCTGGCCCAGCCTTGGGGGGAGCTGGGAGGACAGGCTTGCCAGGTCTGCCCAAAACCTGGGAGCAGGGTGGAGGGGTGACATGCGCAACCCCCACATCACAGGTATGAAAACTGTGACCCCCAGCGGGCTCTGGGGTAGTCGGTCACTCGCTGCCTCACAGGGAAGGGGAGGGTGAAGTCTCGGCCTCACAGTTTTTAGCTCGTGGTGTGTTGGCCCTCGTGATAGCAAAATTGAAAGAAAAAAACCCCAATCAGTTAAAGATAAAAAATAATAATTTTAAAAAGAAGGACATGCAGGGCAGAGAGCTAAAGTGAGCAGCCGGGGGTGACATGGCCAGGACTGGAGCAGGACAGAGCTGGAGTCGGAATCCAGCTGTTCCCATCTCTGCACCCAACCACCCTTCTCTTCCTCGGGGCTCCGCCTGCCCAGCGCCCCCTCCCTGGCGCTCTCGGCCTTTATTGCGTCCTTAATGGGCTCCTGGAGACCTGTCACCTGCCGCCTTTTCTGTTCTAATTAAAGGCGGATGCTCTGAGGGGTGGACAGGAGGTGGCATGCGGGGGGCTCTGGCTCGTGGCCACCCTGGGCGACACATTCCTGGCTCCTGACTCACAGAGAAATGTCTTCATGTCTCCTCAGCACTTTTGGACCCTGCAGCTGTGGCCGCATTCCTCCCCACCCTTCTCCCCCTTCTAGCTGGAGCTGCTGCTGATCGCATGGACCCATTCCGGGCTCTGGAGACTGAGGCCCCCACAGGAGGCTGCAGGCTTCCCAGCTGCCCAGGGCAGAGTCAGGGAGAGGAGAGCCCCTTTCGCTAGGGTGAGCTTTTGCCTTCACCTTGGCTTTGGGCAGTGATTCCCAACAGGGCGTGTAGTGGGTGCAACGTCTGGAAATGTTACAACTGTGTGTGTGCGCACGTGTGTGCACATGAGTGTGTGCACGTGAGTGTGTGCACGTGTGTGTGTGCATGTGTGCGTGGGGGGGCTATCCTAGGTGTGTGGGCACTGAGAGGGTAAAAGCCGATTGCTAAACTTCCTACAATGAACAGGATACACCCCCTCATCCAAGAGAATTATCTGGCCCCAAATGTCAGGGACCCCAAAGCTGAAAAACCTGGGCCTAGGGCTAGAGCATGCACGGATTTGGTGCCCCCCCCCATTCTGCTCGTTCTCCTTAAACCCCGGACTGGACCCTGGAGACCCTGAGACGGTCCCATGTCAAATCCTGGTGCTCAGGAGCTCCTTCCCCCACCTGGTCCCACGTGAGAGATGGACGAGGGCCCAGCTCCTCCCTGACCCCCCGGAGCAAGGGAACCGAGAGGAGCTAGCAGGGGTCTTCTGCTTGAAGAACAGGCCTAGATTTCATCCTCTGGCCAGTGCAGAGCTGAAACCTCTAACTCTCAGGGCCCTCTGGGGTCCCGCGAGCTGGGCTTCGGGGGGCATCTGGTACACCAACTCGAGGGTGGGCAAGCCAGGGTGCTCTGGCCTTTTGCCTGGTTTTCTAAGAACACATCATGTCCATTCGTTTACCTGTTGTCCGTGGCTCCCTCGTCAAGGTGATGCTGTCTGGCCCTCAAGGCCTGAAGTTATTTTCTCACTGGCCCCTGACAGGAAAGATGCGCTGATAGGCAGATTTCAGGTGTAAGTCAGTGGCCTGGGGGGAACTGGCCGAAGGGTGTTTAGCCTGAGGGGGGCCATGGGAAGGGCATATCTTTTTTTTTTTTTTGGTCAGGGAGAGAGAGTGAGAGAGCAGCAGGCAGAGGGAGAAGCAGGCTCCCCGCTGAGCAGGGAGCCCGATGCGGGACTCGATCCCAGGACCCTGGGATCATGACCTGAGCCAAAGACAGATGCTTAACCAACTGAGCCACCCAGGCGCCCCGGGAAGGGCATATCTTAAAGGCAGTTGCTTCTAGTGCACAGCAGAACAGGATTTCAAACTCAGATACTTCCTTATGGCCTCCATTTCCCCACATGTAAGAGGCAATCTGTGTACAGGCCTCACAGGGCTGTACTGAGGCCCGGCGTGCTGGTGAGTGAGGAGAGAAAGTCTCGTGCCCAGGCCAGCAGCCTGAGCCGGGCTATTTATGGGTTTCCGTCGGGAGGGGGGCCCCAGGCTGCGGGCCGTGTCTGACCTGAATTCTTACACTTACAGGAAATTAGAACCCTTGGAAGCAGGTGCGCTGGTGAGCCCAACACTCGGGTGGCCAAGAGGGTGATGTGGCTGAGGCAACAGGCTTGGGGGTGGTGTGGACTGGCCGACTGATGGAGGAGGGGCCCGTCCACAGGGAACAGGGCTCCCATCCCGCCTTCCTGCAGTCATGAGAGGAGACTAGAATGACCACTGCCATGCACTGGGTTCTTGCTCTGTGCTTTGCTTGTGTCTGCTTAGTTAATCCTCACAACAAGCCTAGGAGGTATGATTATTACTTCCATCTTACAGATGGGGAAACTGAGGCTCTGAAAGCTTTACTCACTTACCTGTGAGCATAGAGCAGGTGTTAGAGTCAGGATTTGAACCCAGGAAAGACTCTGTAATTCCAATTCTCTTGTCCTGTTCTCAATACCAGCTGCCTTTGGGCAAAGAGGAGGTCTCCAAGAGAATTCCAGAATATTCTGTGGGTTTTGGCAGTTTCCTGCTGAGGTGGCGTGGGCCCATGGCAGTGTGGGGCAGAGTCAGTGTGTGTGGATGGTTGGCATCTTGGGGACTGGTCATGGGCTTCAGTGAGTGCTGGGGGGTGGCCCAGGGACTGCCACGTGTTCACAGGTGGGGACAGGGGCCTGGGAGGGGTGGAGAAACTGGGTCTGGCCTGAGGCCAGGTGGGCTGTGAGTGCCCTGGGTCATCCACCTGTCTGAAGTGAGAGTGAGAAGGCAGGTGTGAGAGACTGAGTGTGTCCAGGGTGTGTGTGACACTGACTTTGACTCAAAGTGTATGGGGATGTGCATATGTGTGGGACACTGTGGACATGAGAGGTGAGTGTGATTGTTTGAACATCCGAGGGCTCGCAGGGGCAGGATCAGGCCAGGTGTCCAAAAATATATTCATTTATGGGGACTTCCTTTGTGAAAAATAATACAAAATTACAAATACTGAAGCCCGCAAAATAAAAGAAACCACAACAAATTACAATAGTTTCGAAAGCTGACAGATACCACAAACATTATCGAATCCGAAAAATATATTATTTTTATTAATTAACTTCCTGGCTCTCCCTACCTCTTTTTGGCTTTCGCCATCATGTGAACACATTGCTAGGCCCTCGCAGGGTCTTGGAAGGAGCCCATAGCGTAGGCTTTGGGATGTGTGAGTCTGTGTGGGCAACGTGTGCATGTGTGTGTAAGGGTGCGACCGAGTGTGAGGTTGTGTTTCGCGAAAGAGAGAGAGATGGAGAGCAAGGTTTTCGTGGCAGAATGGATCAATGAATATCTGTTGACTGAGTAAAAGAGAGGCTAGTGTTTGTGGGGAAATGTCTGTGGGGGACACACACATGTGTTTTTAAGCATGTGTGATATTGTCTGTGAGGAAAGAAAGTGTGTGTATCTGTGTGAGATTCCTTGGGTGTCTTTTCTTTGGTATTCCAGTTTTGGGGAACCTCTCTCTGTCTATACTCTACCTCCACCCTCTTCCCCACCCCGGGGGCAGATGGGCACAGGCATGCTGTGGCATTTGGTCCAGGCCTTTCGGGGACAGGCTTGGTGTGCGGAATTCACAGTTCCTTCCCCTGCCCCGCCTCCCTTCCTCCCACTGATGAAATGTTGGTAATTCAATCCACGGAGATACTCAATGTCCTGGGAGAGGTTGGCATGGGTGTGTGTGTGTGTGTGTGTGTGTGTGTGTGTGAGAGAGAGAGAGAGAGAGAGAGAGAGAGAGAGTGTGTATGAGAGGGTGTGAAAGTGAAAATGTGTGTGTATGTGTGTCTGAGAGAGTGTGTGTGAGAGAGTGTGAGAGTATGTGAGAGTGCGTCTGAGAGAGTGTGCGAGACTGTGTATGTGTGTGTATATGTGAGAGTGTGGGTGTGTGAGAGTGTGTGAGAAACTGTGTGAGTTTGTGAGTGTGAGTGTGTGAGAGAAAGTATGTGAGAGAACATGAGCATGTGTGTGAGAGAATGAGTGTGAAAGTGTGAGTATGTGACAGTGTATGTGAGAATGTGAGAGAGTATGAGTGTGTAAGTGTATGTGAGAGTGTGTGAGAGTGAATGTGACAGTGTATGTGAGAATGTGTGAGAGAGTGTATGAGAGAGTATGAGTGTGTGAGAGTGTATGTGAGAGTGTGTGGGAGAGTGTGTGAGAGAGAGAGAGTTCCACAGCACCTGAGCCAAAGAGCATGCTGTTCATATCCTTCCTTGTACAAATGGAGAAACTGAGGCTCGGGGGCAGGGGAGGGATGCATCTGAACAAATTAGCGGGACCAGGTTGGGACTAGAATTCAGGTCTCCTGGGTCAGTGGTTCCAATTCGAATAATTCTGAGCACTTGCTGGGGGCCAGGCCTAGGGTCAGGTGAAGTCTGGAGGCTGGTTGGTAGGAAAGAACCATCCCTGACCTGGAGGTGCTTCTGGAGCCGTGGGGGTAAATACGAGCTTGTCATGGGAAAAGCGTGGTATTCATGGGTGGTGGGGCAGCAGTGAGAAGCCGATAGGGCTGCGCCGTGGGGTTCCACAGTGCTGGCCTGGGAGCTCGGTTTGCTCGTGGGGGTCCTGGGAGGGCATGGAAGGGTGGGATGGGGCAGCTTCAGGTTCACGTTTCAGAAACAAAGTCTGGCTTCTGTGGGGGTGAGGGTGGGGTTGGCCACCCAGGAGGCTAGTATCTTATCTAGTCAAGAGTCGCGGGTTTGATGGGATGGGGAGACAGGCTTGCCAAGTAGAGGCAACCCCAGCTTTGGCTTTTCTCACTACTCACCCTCTTCCTCACCAGCTTCCCCCTAACACACAGGTCTTGACCCAAGCATCCCCAAGAGAGGTCCTGCATGTGAGCTGTTCTCCCCTCAGGTAGCTTTCCCCATAGTGGGGAGATGCGCCCGTCAGAGCAAACCCGGCGAGGGGCAGGGCTGGGCTGAGGTCAAAAACAGACTCTTGGGAGCTAGGCTGCTTGGGTTCAAATGCTGATCCAAGTGGCTATGTTCCTTAATCTCTCTGGGCCCCAGGTTCCTCATCAATGGGAGGACAGCAGGGCCAACCGTAGGGAATTGTCACGAAGACTAAGTGAATTCAAGCGTCAATGCCTAGCATAATAGACTGTGTCTGTGATAGCTGTGATTCTAATTGTAGGAATCACATCCAAATGGAGAGATTTCTTCTCACTGAGCAACCTAGGAGGGCTTCCTGCAGAAGGCAGCAGCCTGGTGCAATGAGAAGGCTGGCTTGGGCTGAGACGACCCCCTAGGGAAGTGGGACTATTTCAGGTAAAAAGACAGAGGCCCAGGAGGTGAGATCGCTTGCTGACCTCACACAGTTCAAAAGGGCAGATTCGGAACTGACTGCAGGAGATCTTAGCTGTTAACTGGCTTCTGGCACGTATTTGTTATGGGTATCTGAGTTGGTTTGGACAAGAGGAGCAGGTTCTCCACTGGAAGCAGAGGGGAGAGGGGACCCCAGTGGAAGGCTCAGGTTAGGCAAAAGCAGAGAGGTGGGATTTTACCTAATTCCCCAGGGAACAGAACTACCTGCAGCCAGGAGTCTTTGGGGAAGACCTAGACCTGGGGGTCAAGGTGGAGTAGGAATTTCAAACTCATGGTAGGCCTTGTTCAAGTTCTGCTTTGCAGAAGGAGAAGCCCTAGGGCCTGTGAGGGTGACCCCTGGCCCCCAGACTCAGTCCTCCCCCTCCTGGGCCTGCTCTGGGCTCTGGGATCTGCCAACTCCACTCTATATCACCTGGCTCCTTGCTCTCTGGCTTTCAGTTGGGCCCAGCCAGCAGGAGAGTAGGAGCAGAAAGGGGGTCCTGCTGCATCTCTGCTGAGTCTCCATGGGCTGCCTTATTCCTCCACAGCTCTCAACACAGCGTGCTGCCTGGGCATAGGGGTGCTAACAGCTCCCCACTGCTGCCAGTCCCTGGGCACCACACCATCCCTTGCTGCTCTCCCTGACCTCCACCCACTCCTCTGAAACCCCTTTTCTGTTATCCCTTTTGTATGAGTCTGTCTTCTGCTTGGACCCCGATGTGTCTTCCCTAACCCTGTCCCCAGCCCTTCTCTCACTCTCTTCTCTGGCTTGGGCTCCTGCCCTCCTCTTAGCTGGCCTGGGGAATGTCACTTTCAAATTCTCAGTGGGGCCGGGAGCTCGTGGGAGGAGCCCCCCAGAGCCCTTTCAACAAACACCAAGTTCAACAACATAAGGTCTGGTAGGTGGGGTGGCCGCTCAGCCCCAGAAGCTTCGGGGAAGAGTTTTGCTCCCTCTGACTGGTCTGGCACTGTTCCGGGGTCCACAACTCTCTGTGAGGTCTTCCGGGCTCAGCCTGTGTCTGGGCCCCCCTGAGAAGCGACCCGATCCCCTCATGCAGGACTGGGGGGCTCAACCCTCCTCAGCTTCTCCTGAGGGTACATTAAAGATGCTTCTTTCCTGAAGTCAAGAAGTTCTTTTCACATCCAACCACTTCTTCTCCAGCTTTGTGTCCATATCTCCAAGCTCAGCCCTTTCATGGGCATCTTCTTAGCCAACCCCAACCACCCTCAACCAGTTCCAAGGTATGAGAACACACTGCAGCTGGGAACAGACCGTGGGGTGCAAGGGCAGAGGCAGGGGGCCCCACCAGGATGCTACTCATGTAGCCAGGCAGGAGAGGATGTTGGCCTGGATCGGGGGTAGCCAAGCAGGTGGGAGAAAACCCGATGGATTCGAGAAATTATCCAATCACCAACCAGATCCCATGCAGGAAACACATGTAATTCTTTGGCCAACAAAGGCTCCTGAATTTGGTTCTGAGAATTTGTATCCTGTCCCTGAGGCAGCCCATCCACTATGCCCTTTGGATAGAAGTCAGAAGGGGGCTATTTTGTGTTTAGTCATTTGGTGTGTATTTGTTGCTTTTTAAAAACTCTGTGTGGTTCATGTGCTAAAGGGTCACCATCCCCCTGCTGCTTCCTGCATAGAGTGTCATGGGTCCCTAGATGAGAACCTTCTCCCCCACCTCATTTTCCTAATAAAAGTACCCGATGTTTGCCTGCCTTCCTTCCGGCAGGATCTCGAGAGCCCGGACAGTGCCTGGCACGGAGTCGGCGATAACTGAACACCTCCCCCGTTTAGGGCACACGTTAGCCACGTTTCTGGGGAGGACCCAGAGGCACAGCAGCTCGAGGACCTGTGCTCAGGGTCACAACACTGGGTGGCAGCAGAGTTGGGATCGGAACCCAGGCTTGCGTGACTCCCAGCCCTGCCTCCATCCCTGCATCTTCCCTCCCTCCCCCTTCCTCCTCCCCCTCCCCACCTGGTCCCTTCCTCCCAAGCAGGGCTGAGCCAGCTACAAGACTGGGGTTCCAAAGACCTTCCTCCTACTTTGGTCCAGAAATAAATATTTGTTTCTCCCAGTGTAAATACCCCTCGGTGTTTAATGAGGCAATCCCAGGGTCATTTCCTGGCACGGCTCAGTGCCTGGAAGCCTCTTTCACTCTGGGAGCAGCAGTAGGAGAGCTGCTCACAGAGAGACTTGGGGTCTCACTGCAACCCTTTCATTTACAGATGAGGAAACTGTAGCTCCGAGGGGACAACTGATCCATCCCTGGTCACAGACAGAATTCAGCCGCACACAGCCTGGCTCACGTGTCCAGGCGGCGCCGCCTCTGTTGCCCACAGCTCCTGGATGCTTCCCTGCCCCTCCGGCGACCGCGCAGTGCACCGCGATGGGCAGGCAGCTGGCGAGCACGGAGACGGCCCGCCCCCTCCCTTGGCATCTCCAGTCTATGGGGCACTGACGGCCCCCTGGGCACGGACCCCCTCCTGCCATCCCCACTTAAAGTGATACTTTAATAAATTATGCTTTTATGTTATTACACGTGGAGCTATAAAAGCAGAGCGTGTGCAGTGGGGCTGAGGTAACGCGCCCGCGACTTTGCAATTTCCTGGTCTGGCCTGGCTCTGCTCCGCACCGTGAATTTTTCATTAATGTGCGCAGGTGACGCCACGGGGGCAGACGCAGGCCAGGTACGCTCTCGCAGCGGCGGCGCGGCCCCCTCCCGGAGCTCGCCAGGTCAGCCTGGGGATGGTGGAGGGTTCACACCACGGTGACTGGACATCGCCCCACTTGGGGGTCCGGGAGAAGCTCTCCATTCAAATTGCGAGTGATAAGCATGCCGTGTTCATGGGGGATGGAAAGGGTGACCGCTGGCCAAGAGCCTGGTCCATGCCAGACCCTGGGCCCAGCGTTTGACACGCATTACCTCATTTTGCCCTAAAAAAGCTGTGAGCTCAGCATCACGAGCCCCATTGGACGGACAAGGCCAATGAGGCTCGCCGAAAGCGGCGATGCCAGGTCTGTGCCCGGTCTGTCTGATTCCAAAGCCTGTGTTTGTAACTCCTAGGCTCTCCCCACTCTTCTCCCCAAATCTCTGGTCCCTTTCCTTGCAGTCATAATTATAGAGGCAAAGGGCACATTGAATAGAGGGAAAAAACCCATTTAGAATCTGTGGGGAAGGAAGCTCCTGGGACCCCACAGCTTTGCCCAGGCTACCCCCTCCTGGCATGCCTTTCCTTCTTCCCACTGGGTTCAGGAACTCAGGACTTGTACTCTGTAACCCCCAGCCTGCCTCTCTACACCTTCCTCCTCTGCCTGGGGCCCACTCATCTGTGATGTGCTCACTGAAGTCTGAGTCCTGAGTCCAAGCATGTGGCATGTGTCAGTCTTTGCACCCATGGGATGGGGCTAGTGTCAGTGGAGCACAGTAGAAATGGGGGCAAAGCCACCCATCGAGGATTGTATGGTTCTCGAATGATTCTAGATGATTCCAGAATGAGAGAGGCAACAGGAAGACAGGCACCCTGGACTGGTTCCTGGACGACTTGGGTGTGTTCTGTAAAGCGGGCCCCAGAAATCCGTGTGGGGGTCGAATAAGACCCCCCACTCCCGCCTCCCTGTGCATGTGCACAGTCGAAACCAGATTTCTTCAGCTCTTTTGGGAAATGATCTTAGGAGCTGAAGACAAAACCCAACTTGAAATAAACACTCGGGGCCCAAACACCCCACAGTTCTCGGCGAGGGAATATCCTCTCATGCCGGCTGGCTTCCACGCCATGTCCAAGTGCATGTCCAAGTGCATACACGAAGCAGCAGGGGTGGTTTTGGGCCCCTTTTGCAGAATTAGCGAGATTAGCTGAAGGCCGGAGCCCAGCAGATGTCCCCTCTCTGGACTCGGTGACTCACTTGCCTCCCTGGTTGAGAAATGGATCCAGCCGGGCCTGAGTGGTCCTGGCTGGTGGGGAAGGAGACACGGGGCAGAGGTCAGGGTAAACACCCGCGGTCAAGGCGGGAGGTCGGGTTGAGGGTGGGGACAAGAAAGAGGACAGAACATTTCCACTCATCGGAAGGAAGAGCTCTTGATGGCCTGAGATGGCCCAGAGCAAGAAGGGCTGTCTAGAGGGGTGGGGAGGGCCCAGGCCTCATGTACTTGACCCTGCTGGGGTTTCTTGTATTTCCTCTTCCTTCCACCCCATCCATTCACCCACTCCTTTTTCTTTCTATTCATCCATTTACTTAGCTGTTTCAGAAGCTTCTAGTTCATGCTCTAGCTCTAGCTCACAGACTTCTTTGCTCCCTAACACGCTCACTTAAGAATTCATCCAGTTACTCACTCCTTCATTCGTTTGTTCCTATCCTGGAAGCTCGGCATCCTGACAGTTATCATATGGAAATGCTCAAGGAGCTGGAATTGTTTTATCTGGAGAGAGCCCGGAAAACCCAGGGGTTTCATTACGGTCTTTCAGGTTCTGTCAGGTTTAGAAGAATAAGACCCCGAGTCATTATTCCCTTATTAATTAGTCCTGCATGGTCTCCGTACTCAAAACCTTATCTACCCGAGCTCCAGCCCTGGGTCCCTGAGCTTGTGCACCACGCATGGCAAACACATCGTTCTTGTCCTCCAGGTGCCTCGCTTCCAGCCTGGACACAGACTGTCGGTGGGTGGCCTGTTCCCGGTGGGGACCATAACATGGCAAAGACCAAGAGGGGAGGCAGAGTGAGGTATGTTCCAGAAATGGAAGTTCAGTCCTCTTGGAGCATTGTGTGTGTGTGCACGTATCCCTCGGTAGGCCTCCATTCCCTCATACCTTATTATGGTTCTGACCCCCCTAGGGCTGTCACAAAGGTTTCAGAGCCTTGGGCTCAGCACTTGCTGGCTATTATCGAGGGCTAGTAAATAC
>ML104873.1:0-11459 GCA_003697995.1 Taxidea taxus jeffersonii | reverse complement strand
GGGGGGGGAGAGCCCCATTTCAGAGATGCTGAGTTTGACATAATTACTGGACCTCAGGGGATTTGATAACCCACACCCAGAGCTGGAGAGACCAACGTCAGAGCCATCGGCATTTGGAGAGCATCTGGAGCCATGCTTAAGTGGGAGCCACACGGTGCATTTGCTCGGGTGTGTCCGTGTGTGCAAAAACCCTGATGTAGCCAGAGGACTCAAGCAGTGGGGCCAGCCACATGCTGTGCCCCAGGACGGGGGTGGGGCATGGAGGGTAAGGTGAAGGCAGACAGAGATGAGCTGCGGGAATAGTCCTGGAGGTCGACGGAGGGCACGTGGCTGTTCGTGTGGGACAGACCTGGGTTTGCATCTTGGTGTGACCTTGGACAACCAAGGTCAATGTCAACCACTCAGAGTGGTGCCATCTCATCTGCAAAGTAAAAATTATAACAGTCCCTCCCTTGCAGGGCAGCTGTGGCCCCTGAATGAGATGGTGCAGGTACTAAACTTAGACAAGGCAGGGTCCCTGTCGTTATGGTTCCGATCACCCCGAGATGTGAAAAGAGCCCTTTTGAATGGTTCACTTTCTTCCTCTGGGTAGAGTTTAGGGGAGCAGTATTTCCTATACGCCTGGATCCTCTATAGTTATCCATGAGGACTCTGAGGCTCAGAGAGGTTCAGTGAGTCCCCCAAAGCCACACAGACATGGTCAAGCTGGCATCAAAGCCAGCTCCACGCTGTGTTCCCTGCCTGGCATCAGGCCACCACTGCCCGGGAAGCTATAGGCAAGTAGGAGTTGAAGACTGATGCACATGGCCAGTAGGCTCTGTCTGGGGCGTGAAGACTGGCTGGTGTCCGTCCCCTCGTGTCATTTCCCTGTTCTCCCTTCAGCAGGGGCCTGGGTGTTTGTTCCAATCCAGTTTCTCTAGGACAAAGGTCAGCTTCAAGGGAGAAGGGAGTGGGGGATGATCCGCCTAGCATGGGCCCCAGGCATCCTGTCCTCTGAGATGAGATGGCCGTCACCTGGGCAGGGAGGGTGAGAGTGGAGTCTGCTGTGCGTGCATGGCCTGGGTACGGCAGTGCACACATGCGTGCGTTGGGAGGGTGGGACGAGTAGGTCAGATCTGAAAAAGCCCGAGCCTGGCAGAGGGGCTGGGCCATGGCTGGAAGGAGCCGCGCAGGGCTGGGACCTCCGGGGAGTCCTTGAACCACATCGGAGCTGCTATGGGAAGGTCTCCTGGTGCGTGGAGAGAGGGAGGGAGGCACATGCTGGTGATTTAGCTGCTTCTCCTCCCTTTGATCTCCCTGCTTCCCTGGAGAGACGCCCTCCTCCACACCCCGGGGTCTGCAGCGGGAGGCTTGGCCAGGGGTTGGGCGGGGAGGAGGGGGGTGGAGGGGAAGGTCAGGCTGGCCTGGGGCAGCAGGGTTTGGTAACCCTAGGGTGTAGGAAGCTTCTTTCTCCCGCATGGCCTGGCTGTCCTCTGCTGCTTCCCCATGTCATGGAGTGGCCTGGGTCCCTGTGCCACAGGTGTGGAGAGGGCTTCTTGTCCTGTGGGGCAGGGGCCTGGGAATGTTCCTAAGACTCTGGGCCCACACTCGCCTCCCAGCCCCTGGTTCTGCCTCCATTCCTCCAGGTCAGCTCTCCGGTTTCTCTGTCCTTCTCATTGTATCTCTGCCCCTGGGCTTCTCTTTCCTTCCTCCCTGCCTGATACACCTAGACCCTGCCCTAAGTGTTTTAAGGACCTGGGAGCTCCCTCACCCCACAACAATTGCAACTTATCTCTGGCTCCAAGAGATGAAGAAGTCCAGCTTTCAGGCAGGATGTGGGCATGGCCTGCAGGCTGGTCACCGGTGGGCAGAGGGAACAAGGAGGGAAGAGCTGCCACAGCTGGCTTCAAATCCTGACTGCTCCTCCTGGCTGTGCAACCTCAGATGAGAGAGCTGCTGGGCTGGGGAGGGTCTCTTGGCAGATCCAGGAAGAACAATAGAGGGATGATGCCCCGCAAGTCTGCCAGGAGGCGGGAGGCTCTGGGGTCAGGGAGGGGCAGCCCTCAGGACGTCCAGGCCGGAGCAGAGGGCTGGGGAAGGCCACCAGGGAGAGGGACAGGTGGTGTCCTTTCCACTATGAGGGATGCCCTGGGCAGACCTGGGGCAGAGCCGGGATGGGTGCCTTCCTCGGGGCCCAAGCGACCCTCTACCTGCCCTCTCAGTGGGGGACTGTGCAGGGGTTGGGGCTGAGTCACTGCCCAGGCCAGGGGTGGCCAGAGCCCAGAGTCCTGTAATGGTGCAGTGAGGCCGAGCACAGGGGTGGGAGACCTTAACTCCTGCCTTTTATGCCTCTCAGGGCTGGGCTGGGGCACGGCAGGCAATCCAGGGGAGTGGGGAGTGGCAGGGCAAGGATGGAGGGGACAAAGGGACAAGGCGGGGATGGCTGTGTCCAGGAGCCCCTGTCTGTCCAACCCCACCCAGTCCAGGGGCGCCCCCCGACTTTGAGCCTGCTGGACATGGCTCTCACCCCTCCATGCCCTCGGCCCCTTCTGTTTAGGCCTTATTCCTTAAGGCCTTATTCCTTCATGTGTTTTTATTTTTTATTTTTTTTAAGATTATTTATTTGATAGATCACAAGTAGGCAGAGCAGCAGAGGGGGGGGAGCAGGCTCCCTGCTGAGCAGAGAGCCCGACCTGGGGCTCGATCCCAGGACCCGGGGATCATGACCTGAGCTGAAGGCAGAGGCTTAACCCACTGAGCCACCCAGGTGCCCCTGTTCATGTGTTTTTAAATTCCTCCATCTCTTCTTTTCTGGCTTCAGGATTTGGGGACTTGCCGAGGAAGGGCTTCCTTACCCAAGATCATGAACGCATTTCCCCTCCAGGCCTGCACGTCTGTTCTTGAGGTTTGGCTTGTCTTCCTCCTGTCCCATTGATCCCTCCGTTCCTGACCCCATACCCCACGGTTATTAGATGTTCGCCTGTGGTTGTCCATTTCTGCCCACGAGAATTAGAGGCTTCCTGGGGACAGACTTTCTTGCCTGTTCTGTTCTCCCCGGTGACCCTGGAACTCAGGAGGAGCCTGGTTCATGGGAAGGATGTGGTACCACGACTCCCAAGGCTGAGAGGCTGTTTCGCCAAGACACCCTTTACCTCCTCTACCCCCACTCCCTCTTCTGCCCCCTCCCTGCACGGTTCCCTCCTGTCTGGGGGCATCTGCTCTCCTCCCTGGGATCCCTTCTCCCTCACTCCTCTCCCCACAGCCCACACACTCCGCTAATCTCCATCCAACCGGGGACAGAGGACGGGTGAGAGAATGCTGACGGATCCATTCAAGCAGGGACAACAGACTCCCCTCCGCCCACACAACCAGGCAGCCCTCCGAAGGCCACAGCGAGGGCAAGTGGGTGCTGGCCGGGAGGTCGGCAGGACACCCCGTCTGAAGACATACGGTTTTATGCCTCATGGTTCATGCCTCACTGGCCCCCAAATGATGGCTCATGAGCTCAATCAGATGTAAGTAGCTGTTAATTTCCACAGTAATTGGTGGGAGAGGAGCAGCAGGGTTTCCATTAAGGGATAAGAAAGTTCCAACGTCAAGCTGCTAATCAATAAAATGAGAGTATAATGATACACCGCAGAGCTCCATAAACTCACTCGTTGCTAATAAGATGACACAATTCCCAGGGTGGTGGCAGAGGCCACGGTCTTGCCTGCTGTTCTGGGGCCCGAACAAGCTCAGGCTGATAACAGTAAGCCCAGGACACGTTTGCAGAGTGGGAGGAGCAGAGGGAGGGGAGAGGCGTGGCGCACTGGGAGGCAGCCCTCCCCGTCGCCCCCCTTGCAGGACTCCGTCTGTTTGGATGTGGACTTGAGTGGGAGGGAGGCATAGAGGCCTGCTCCCAAGTGTCTGGCCTGCACCTCTGGGGAAGGGTGACAGCCCCAGCAATGGTGCAGAGAGGTGAAGACGAGGGCACTCTGGGCACCGCGGGTCACCCCACCCAGCCCTGTCTCCTCATCTCTCGGAGAGACGGAGGGACAGAAGGATGCTAGAATCTCTGCCCGCACAGCCCCTCCAAGAGGCTGAGTGTTGTAAGCGTTAAGTTCATCACGCCCTCTAAGGAACCTGCATGATTCTCGCAACTTCTATCTCACCGAGTCAGCGTGGCCCGTCCCCGAGGCCCCAGGGCACTCAGTCCCGTGGTCATGGCTGTGTGATTTTGCTTTTATAAGAAATGGCTCGGAAATATTTTGGGAGATGCGGTTAGGTCCCAAGAGGGCCCACATCCTAGTGGGAGACCCCCACCAGACTGGGGGACACCAGGTGCCTTTAGACCAGCACATTCTACCAGCCTGGGGAAAAGCAGCCCTCACAGAAGACAGCTGTGGACAGCCAGGGGTTAAGGGTATCAGTGGAAGGAGAGGAACATTGGTCCGGCCTGGCCTTCCAGAACTCACTGAGTCCTTCAGTTATTCACTTGCTCTGTCCCTCCCTCCTGTGGCTGTTGGTTCTCCTGGAGGAAGAGGACCAGTGAAAAAAAAGAACATGGACAAAGAAATCTCAAATCAACTGCCTCCTATGAGGAAAACCAACAGGGGGCTGAGACGGCAAATGACAAGGTCCTCACTTGTCAGGAAAGTCTTTCAGAGGAGGTGGCCATCCGGCTGGGGCCAGGACAATTCATGGGAGAGTGGTGGGGGCGGGAGTTCTGGGAAGAGGGAAGAGCACTGGCTAAGGCCCTGAGGTGGGAAAAGCTCAGTGTGTTTGAGAAATGACGTGGCTAGAGCCCAGTGCTGTGGATTGGGAAGAGGGGTGAGGTGAGGCTGGGGCAGGGGCGGGGTGGGAGGAGCCAGGTCTGCAGGAGTGGGGAGACTGCAGCATGAGGAGGACTGAGGGAAACTGGATGGCTCCGGGGTGACGGGGAGGCCCCAGGGCCATCTCCTTCCTTGGGTCCTGGGTAGAGCAGGACAAGCCCCCCCCCCCGGGGGGGGATTTGGGGACCTCTACCGTGGTCCCCAGGCCTCCAGACAGGACTCTCTAGCTCAGGAAACTGCAGGGCCTGGGCTAGGTGAGATATCCCTGGGGCCAGCTCCAATCTGCCCTTCCCGAATGCCATTCCAAATCGGCTTGGTGAAACCAGAGCCTCAGGACCCCGTTAGGGCAGCTGGAGTGGCCATGGAAGGATCGAGACCCGTGTGGAGACTACTTATGCCCAGGAAGCCAACACTCCTACCCTCCCAGGCAAAGGCACCATTGCGGGGTGGAGAGGGAGTAGGGAAGAAATCCCACCTCAAACCCACAACCAAAATATTTCATAAGAGCCCTCCCTCTTCCCCCCCTCTCTTTCTGTCAAGGAAAGGATACACACGGCCTTTCTACTTGTAACCTGGCCAAGAATAATTTGTGGCAGGAAAGTTTGAGCATTTGTAAAAATAAAATAAAAATGTAAAAAGAGGCAGAGGGAGAGCACGAGGGCGCACTTGAGTGTATATTCGTGTGAAACTAAACAGAGGGAAAGTTATTTAGGTGGTAAAATGTCTCTGCGTTTCCCTCCCTCCCCCTGGGCCCTGACACTCGGCCCTCCTCCCCAAGTGTTGAAATTGAGATTGCTCGGGTATTCGTTTTGTTAATCTCCTGCCAGGCCCAAGGGGCTACAGGCTGGGTTTCTTCTCGTCCACGCAGGGCTCTGCTGCCAACTGAGCTCCCCCCTCACCTAGCCCAGGGCCCGGGACCGGTGCACCTGTTCCCAGCCTGTCTGGAACACTGGTGGGGCTGTCGGAGGCAAGCCGTGTGCCCTCCTAAGAGAGTGTAGCTTTACCTCAACGCCCCAGCTCCTCGAGGGTACTAAACATGAAGATATGCCCCTGTCCCCCCGTAGCCTCCTGGAGCCACGGATGCCTGGCCTGCTCCCCTGGGTGCTGCCGAGTCCTCATGGGATGGCCAGACTCCAGGTGGGCTCCGCTGCTGTAATTCAGGGAAGCAGGTAGACGAGTTACTGAGACCTGGGTTCGAATCCTGGCTCAGTCATTTGCTCCGTAGAGGAATGACTTCACCACTCTCTGAGTTTGTCACCTGTAAAATAGGAACGATGACGGTGGCTACCTGGTAGCATGGTTGGGAGCCTTGGAGAAGCCAGCACAGGGAGGGGACAGAACACTGCTTGGTGCATACATAGTAGCTGCTCCAGAAACGTGAACGCTTACTCTTGGTGGGCTTTAAGCAGCACTGGAGGCTTCCAGAAAATGGCATTTTGCTTCTCCATGGCTCAGTTTCTCCCTGTCAGTTGGGTGTAATGTCTCTGTCCACCTCACAGGGCTATGAGAACAGTTAGGAGAGAGAAGTACGTTAAATAAACAAAACCCTTAGGCTGGTGTCAGGCACACGGTAAGAGCTCGTTAAATATTAGCTGGGGTGTTACTGTGTACTCGCTCTGCTCTGTCATAAACTTTTACTTTGATCCCATAACGGAGGAAGGAAGCAAGTGGGCACCGGGCGGTGCCCTGTGCTCAGAGCCTCTCCATGGGTGATCTTGCTGTATGTCGTACTCTCCACACAGATCTTATCTGGCCCGTTTCTCTGGTGAAGACACTGCGGCTTGGGGGACTCACAGGTTAATGGCAGAGTTGGGAATGGAGCCCAGGCTTTTCTGGGGCTGGAACAGGGGCTTTCTTGACAGGCTGATCCCTGCAGCGGCTGGACCAGCCCAGAAGGAGAGGATGGATGGATGGTTGTGACAACGGTGGTGACGATTGTGATGACAATGATGATGATGACCATGGTGACAATGGTGATGTTAACTTCTGAGGGCTTCTGTGGTGGGTGCTGTTAGAAGTATATCCTGTGGGTCATCACAGCGGGTTCTCCTAACAACCCTATGAAGTGGGTTTATCGTCCAGACTAGACTGATAAGGCAACTGAGGCCCAGGAAGGTGGGGATGTAATGTCCTTTGGCCCTGAGCCTCCTGGGCCACATGGGATTTCGGCCTCCCCATGCCACCGGTGAAGAAGCCAGTGCCTGGTGCCTGGCATCCGGCAGATGTCCCATACACAGCCACTCCCGTACCCTCAGGTGGCCAAACCAAAGCCCAACTCACTTGTCAATCAGATGGGGAAACTGAGTCCAAGATGGCAGAAGGGGCTTGCCTAAGCGCAGGCAGAGGAAACCACAGATCTGATGGTCAGTGGGGGCCCGGATGGCTGTCTGTGGCGGGGAGGGAGCAAGGAGAGGTGGTCTGGCCCCAGCAGAGCCTGGCTGCCACGTTGAGAGAGGTTGGGGGTGGGGCAGTATAGAACAGTCTGGTAGGGGAGCAGCACTCGGAGCATTCCCTGGTCTGTACATCACAAGTTGGCCCCTCTCCCCAAATCTCAGCCCTCCCCTCCCCCCTCCTTGCCTCCCCACCACCTTCATCCCTCCCTTGGGTGGGACCCAGGCCAGGGAGCTGGAACCCACATGAGCCCCTCCTCTGCAGACATCAGTGAAATGGAGGGGCAGTGGCACCCATCTCCCCTGGGGGGGTCTGGGCCTGAGGACGAGCAAGAGAATGTAGGTAAAAGGCTGAAATCCAGGCAGAAAGGGAGTTGTTGTTATTTTTATTAGTAGTATAGCAGATAACTGGTCGGACTGCATTTTTCTCCAGTCGCCCCGAGGCCCCGGAGAACCGGCTTCAAACCGTGCTGGAGATGGCTGAGAATACAAATCAAGAAATCTAGGTTCTACCCAGGCTCTGGCCCGACTCCTGGGTGCTTTGGACAAGGTCGTGGCCCTATCCTCTGTCACTCCCTGGCTCCATGGGACGCTGCAGAGTGACTGAGATGGGCTGCCCTGGTCTCTGGAGCTTTGTAGATGTCTTCTTGGCCTTGCAGGGTGTGGGGAGGGCCCCCTGGAGCAACAGGGAAGGGGCCGCCCATCAGGGAAGGGTCCCTGGCAGTCCCTCCCCAGCACCCCACCCCAGCACCCAAGCCAGCCGGCTTCCTGGGTCTGACCATGGCCATTGAGTGAGTGAGTCCCTCTCTCGACTCCACAACATTTTAGGGCGAAGGAGATTTGGTCCATCCTGAGGTCTCCTGTGGTGATGCCCATCAGCAAGGGGGGGACCCCAGGGCAGGAGGCTGCCGGGCAGAGGTAACTGGGGCAAGGAGACGGTGGCCTCTCCAGGCCAGGGATCCGGGAGCTGAGGTGGATGCCTGCAGGGGCTGGGGAGACGAAGGGCGCACATCGCCACCTAGGCCCCGAGGATGGCAACGCAGCCCCAGCCGGGCTCCGGGGCAGCTTTCGCCCACTCCCTCCACACCTGGAGCCCCCACTGGGCGCCCTGCCCATGCGGGGGGCCTGCGGACAGCGTGTATGATGCCCACAAGGCCCACTCTTGTCTTCAGGGTGTTTCCGGCATGGACGATGGCCAACCCTGTCATGTGACCGTTTGGTCTCTCTGTCCCTGCTTTCTCACTCACCGGCTGACTGTGTGACCTTAGGCCAGAGACCAAACCTCTCTGAGCCCATTTTCTCATCAGTGAAAAGGCAGAGCATCTCTTCCCTGGCGGGCTCACTGAGGGCCTGAAGTGGGATATTGCTGGTGAAGTCACCAGCATGGGGTCTGGTCCACAGTGAGTTTCAGTGTCTGGTTGTTCCTTTTCTCTTTCTCCTACAACTAAAGTAAATGGATGCTTGGAAAACAAGCGACTTACTACTTGGGGGGAGTCCCGGAAGGCTTCACACCGAAGAAAGGGTATTGGAATAGGGTTTTGAGGAATAAAGAGGAGTTTCCTAGGCATTCCAGGGTTCTGTGAAGGCAAGAACCCTATCTGCCTTGGTCTGGCGCTATTTTCCCAATGCCTGGTATATAACAGAAGCTTAATAAATATTTGCTAGCTGGGTGGATGGCCTTCCAGGACGCAGGGACAGCATAAGCAGAGGTGTGGAGGCAGGCCTTGGTCTAACATTGATGGCGGTTGGGCCAACTTGTCTACCAAAGGCCACGGTACCTGAATCCACCTGACTGTGTTTCCTGCAGATCCGTGGGCACCACACGGGCAGGCTCCTGTTGCCCTTGCCTGATTGTCAGCTGTGACTCAGCCATGCCCTTGCCCGGGAGACCAGGCCCTGGGTTCGATGTTCACATGAACGGAAGGCTGCCCTTTTGGATGACTGCCAGAATCCTTATTTGGGGTAAGGGGTGTGTGTGTGTGTGTGTGTTGTGGGGTTGTCTTCCTATTATCTTCCCTACTCTTCTGGGCACCCAAGGAGAAAGTTGAAACTCTATGCCCTCCTTACTAGGTCCGTCCTGATTGGCCTCTGTCCATTTCTGCAGCCCTGTAAGCTTTTGTCCGATGATTCTCTGTACTGTGGGGGAAATAAAGCAGGGGAAAGCAGTTGGTCGGGGCAGGGGAGAGACTGGCATTTTAGTGGGGGCAGTCAGTCAGGGGGCCTCCCTGAGAAGATGACACTAGATAAGAGAGTCAGTTCCCCTTTCAGTGACTGGGAGCAAAGCCTGCCAACCTTCCAGGCTGGGCTGGGCATCCTTCTGGTGTCCCTTGTCCTTTGCGTACTTTGGCTTTTGGCCTTTGCAAGCTTTGCGTACTTGGCCTCTCATCTTGGCTTCAGGCTGCCTGGCCTGGTCACTTTTAGCCAGGCAGCCTTTGATAAGTCTTTCTTTGCCTCAGTTTCCTCTTCTGTTAGATGGGGATAACGTAGTGCTTGCTTCCAGGGTGGCTGTGGACATTCCGCCTGTTCTCATTCACAGAGGGCTCAAAACGGCACCTGGCTTGTCTTCGGTGCTCTAGAAACGGGGCTGCATTTCTTCTGAGCATTTCTGCATTTATCCCATAGTATTTCTCTCTTCCTCTGGAGGCAATGACCGTTGAGTCTTGTCCAATCCTCTGGAAATGGAAATAAGAGGAACTTCCATAGGGAGTTCGGGCAAAGGGGGTGAGTGAGAACAGTGCCCTGCAGTCTTCCCGGCCCTCTGAACACCCCTGAGGCAGCCCCACCCTGCAGACAAGGAAACCTGGGCTTTGGAAACGTGGGCCTGGTTCAGGCTCCAGGAGGCTCAGCTGGGATACGAACCCACGTCCGCCTGACTCTATACTCCCCTCCCTGGCTGCAGAAATCCTTTCCAGCCCACGTGGAGAGCTCTGTCTACCAAAGAGGCCGAGGTCTCATTCCGTGGATTGAAACTGATCTGAAGGAAGCCATGTGTGGGCAGGCATGGCCTTTTCCAAAAGGGGGACACAGGGGCACCTGGGTGGCTCGGTGGGTTAAAGCCTCTGCCTTCAGCTCAGGTCATGATCTCAAGGTCCTGGGATCAAGCCTCACATCAGACTCTGCTCAGCAGGGAGTCTGCTTTCCCCTCTCTCTCTGCCTGCCTCTCTGCCCACTTGTGATCTCTCTCTGTCAAATAAAATCTTAAAAAACAAGACAAAAGGGGGACCCATTGATTGTACACTTGATACACCTATATTCAACTGTACCCCTTTAGGGTGGAGAGGCAGGGGGTAGAGTGGGAGGAGAGAAGAGAGGGATGGGTGGCTGGCAATGCCCCACGGGGGACCGCTCCACGGTGTGCACTCAGCGGTGTGTGAGGCTGGGCCTGGGAGCACTGGCAGGTCACAGACGATCTTGGGTCCACATGGCCCCTGGGAGTCTCTCACTGAGTTGAAGATGTTCTGCTGTGAAAAGATGGGATTTTCATACTGCTTAACTTCCCCGCTGGCCGACTGTTTCATCTAGTCTCCAAAGAAAGAGTAAGCCACACAGAAAGGGAAAATCCCAGGCGTGGAGACAATAGGCTGCATCCCACATGGATAGGCAGCCTGCGGTTTTCGCTGTCCGGCTGCCAGCCTTGGCACAGAGATTCTCCAGGTGTGCGAGGTGGGAGAAGGAGCACCAGGCTGGTGTCACAAAGCTAAGGACTGACCTTGTATGACCTTGATCAAGTCCCTTCCCTTTTCTGGGTCTCACAGTCCCCTCTGTGGACACCTCAGTGACAAGAGCGGGTGATCTCCCAGCAGTCATTCAGTCTGTCGACAGGCATTCTGCCCCTGGCATGGCCCTAGCTGTCGGGGTGACACAAGAAAAGGAGAAAGAGAAAGTCTGCTCTTAGGGATCTTGTTTCTGATGGAAAGACAGTGAGCAGGCCAACAACAAAGAAGGTAATTTCAGATGGTGAAAAGCGACAACACACAGGGTCGTGTGAGAGAGAGCAAGGTGGCTTCCTTAGGTGGGGAGGCCTGAGAAGGGCTTCCTAGGGAGGTAATATTTGAACTGAGACCTGAAGACTGAGATCTGTCATGTGAGAGTCTATCAGAAGGGCATGCAAGGCAGAAGGATGGCAAGTGCAAAGGCCCTGTGGTGAGACCGATGTTGGCATGACTGAGGAACAGAAAGGTCAGAGTGGCTGGGGTGATGAGCCGGGGGGAAGGCTGTGTGAGACGAGGCAGAGGAGGTGAGCAAGGCTGATGGCTTTCAGCCAGGGGTGCACCAC
>ML104872.1:11761-22669 GCA_003697995.1 Taxidea taxus jeffersonii | reverse complement strand
CTGCGCCGGGTCTCTGTCGCGGCGGGGAGGCGGCTCGGGAAATGCGCCCTCCACTGGTGCCAGGGCGCGGTTCTCTCTGCGTTACTTTTTTTCTCCGAGCGGAGCCTGGCGCGCCAGTCCGGGCGCTGGGGATCTGCAAGAGGGGGCCGAGCTGGAGAGTTCTCCCAGGCCTTGCTGAAGAGCGGGGGCCGGGAGTCCTAGGTGCGGGGACGCTGAGGGATCTGAGCTAAGCGGCCGAAGCCCGCCTGCCCCGGGTCCCCGCCTCCCTTCGCGCCCGGGCAGGAGGTCCTGGGCTGCCGGGGCGCGTCCGAGAAAGCCTTGCGCTTTTTTATCTCCCATCCCCTTCTCCGCGGTGGATCCAGAGTGACACCCCCCAACACACAAACACCATGCCTTTCGGGGTCAGATACTCCGGACTCAGCCCCCTGGAACTTCACCTTGGAGTCGGACTGTGTGCCTGACCCGACCTAGAGCCCCGAGTGCGAAGGCTGCGCGACCCGCCGGGGCCTCCCGGGTCTGCGACCCTGGCGAGGGATCCTTGACCGCGGCGGGGCGCGTTTTCAAGGCCGAGCCTGCGGCAGAGGAGTTATTGTAGACAAAAGCATTTGCTCTTTTGGTTTTCTTTTATTTCTTTATTCTTTTGTCCTCGCCGTCTTAAACTCCCCTCCTCGCCCTCCTTTCTTAACTTCAACTTCCCCTCATTTTGCCTTTCTTTTCGTTCGCTTTTATTCCTCATTCTCCCCGCCTCTCTCCGTCCGTCTTTTTCTGTATCTCCCTTGTTTATTTGGGCCCCTTCTCTGCCGCTGGGTCCCCGACTTTCTTCGGGTTTCCCTTCCCCGACACTTCGCTGTCCGCGGACTAGGGTTGCGCCATCTCTCTGCCTCTTTTTCCCCCCTGACTTCGCTCCCCTTTTCACTTTTTCGTTCCCCGGCGGCCCCAGCCTGGCGGGCTCGGGTCTGGCTCCCCCGCCGCCGCTGCCGCCGCCACCGCAGCCGCCGCAGTGATTTATTCGCCTCACCCGGCGGAATCAGGTGCTGAACCGAGCTCCGGAACGAGGGAACAGATTTCTCCCAGGAAGGGTTTGTGAACTAAACGATGCTAATTACGGGGTGGGGGGACGCGCCGCCCGAGGAGGGGAGGCGCGCCAGGCCGAGCGCGCGGGGCCAGAGGAGAGGCCGGGGCCCGGGCACGGCCCTCCCGGGCCGCCTCCCCGGCCTCCTCCCCTGCGGCTGTCGCCCTGGCTTTCGCCTTTCCCTGGGAACTTTCCTGTCTGAGTTAACTATTAACCGCTGGCGAGAGGCAATTTTCTTCGGAATTCAGCGATTTCCTTTCCGCGGTGGAGGCAGATTAACATGCAAATGCGAGATCCTCGGCCTGAGTCTGCGCGAGGGCGAGGATGCCTCCGTCCCTCCAAACAGTGTCCTTCGCGACCGCGGAAAACTACAGCCTCGGCCACCGCGCCCCACCCCCCGTGCCGACGCAGAAAGCCGTGACCGAGCCAGTGCCCCGCAGGTGCCCGGAGTGAAGGTGGAAAAAGCCGAACGCTCGCGCTTGGGGGCGGGGTTGGGGGGGAAGCTTAACCTGGGCAAGCCCGGGGAAATTCAGACTCAGGGCTGGGCACGGCCACCCGAGGAGCCTGCGACCAACACAGCCTGGTCTCTACTCGGAGCCCCGAATGCGGGGACGCTCGTGGGGGCGTTGGCAAACTTTCCCGCCTCCAGAACCCTAAGACTGCGCCTCACTTCCTCCCCCTTCGCCACTGAAGAACACCCCTACACACATGCACACACACACCCTGCTCTGGCTTGTGGCCGCCGCAAACTTTGTCAAACTTGAGCCGTTGGGCACAAACTGCTCGCCTTTTCCTCCTTTCCTCTTTTGCCCGGGCCGCTCTTCCTGCAGGACGGGAGAGGTTCTCGGCTTCCAGGCATAGGAGAGGACAGTTTGTGAACGTGCTGGCCTGGCCTCGCTGGAACACTAGCCCCTGCCTCCCTCCAGGCCGCCGGACTCCCAGCGCGTTCCACCGCAGAAGGCGCCCCGGAGAGGCTTAGCAGGGCCCCGGCCGGCAGCCCCCCGCCGCCGCCCGGGCCGACCCCTCACTATTGCGCCGGGCCATGCTGGGCGTGGAGCCCCGGTTCAGGGCTGCCAGGCCCGCGGCAGCCGTCCACTCTGCGCTCCCAGTCTTTCCAGCTTATTTCTCCCCAGCCCACGCCCGGGGTTAGCTCTCTCCCGCCCGACTCGCGGGCTCCGGCTCTGGCTGGGCGGCCTCTTGTCTCTCTGTCTCTCCCTGTCTCTCTGTCTCTGTCTCTCTTGTTTGTTTCAACGCGCGGACACTGATTGCGCCTTATGAAGTTCTAACTGGTTTTGTGTCAGGAAGATCTTTCTCGCTGCTACCCAGCCTGGCGTGACGGATTAAACATCAACTAGTTAAATAAAAATTAATATCAACTGCCTCCTAACTTCTAATGTCATGTTGTTTATAACTAATGAACTGATTAGGGGATAAACACATCACGAAGACGTTCGGCTCTCCTGCCTGGGCTCCGCCGCCGCCCAGTGCCCACTCCCTGGCGCAGCCTGCGGGCTGCCTGGCCAGAAGGTGGGCGGGGGTTGGAGGGGCTGCGAGCTCCCGGGGGCTTGCTCCTCTGACTGCCTTGGTCTCTTTCCTGCTCTTTCCCTGTACATTCCTCTGTACATTTCTTTTCCCCAGCCTCTCCTCTTTACCTTTTCTTTCCTCCTTTCTCTGTCTTCCTTCCCTTTCATTCCTCTCTGGCCTCTGCTTCTCTGCAAAGACCAGTCCCTCAGACTGTCCCTGGTTGTGTCTGTCTGTCTCTATCTCTCTTCCTTTCTCTAGGAGGTAGGTGGGAGCCTACTCTCTCTTCCCACCTCTCCCCCACCTCATTTGGATTCAATTCTCCCCCAGCACGGAGTGTAATGATTAAAAGTGTCCATGTGACTGGGCTTCTGCCCCGCCACAAAGCAGGAGGCTGCGACCCCTCCCTCAGCACCTAGGGAATCACTGCCACCCCCTTCTCAGCTATTTAGGGGAAAGAGAAGGGAACTAGAATAGGTGGGGTTTGGTTTTTTATATCTCTTCTATTTAATCTGGAAGAGGAGGGAGAAAATAAATGTGATATTTAAAATTTTCACCTTTCCTCTTGTCCCAGAAGCAATTAATACAGGTTCAAGTGTTCAATTAAATATTCAAGGAAAGAAAAAGTGCTTTGGTGTTCTTCCTGGAGAGGCTTCAGAGCTCTCTCAACACACCCATCTCACTCACCCGTCCCAGTCTGATCTGAGCAGCTTCCTGCAGGGCCCTTTCCCTAAAGATACTTAAACCAAATCACAATTGTCATCATGACAACAATAAGTCAGGAGAGCAAGTAATCACAGACCTGGCCTCAGTGATTTTTTTTTCCTAAGAAGCCACAACGTTTAAACTTGGTTTGCCCTGGACCACAGGGTCTGACAAGACAATAACAACAGAAAAGGCTTTTAAAACCAATTTAGCACATGTGAAAATGTAATTCTAATGAAGAATCAATAGACTGGTGGTTCATTTTTCCTGGGACTCCTTGGAGAACCTGAGAGAGACTTTCAATCAATGGGGCGGGCAATGAGCAAAAGGGCCCAAGAGACAGTGTGGAACAGGGGTGAGGGCTGGAAGACAAAGAGGAACAGAGCCTGAGGGAGGAGGCTGGAAGGAGGCCGAGGTACAACTCTGGACCCTTTGACTGGCATCACTTTGCAGGCTTCCGGAGTCCCCAAGGCTCCAAGGGTATCAGAGCCAAGAGCTAAGAAAGTTCCTTCCCCTTCTTGGTCCCTCTGATATGCCACAGGCTACTTAGCACAATGACCTCAGCTGCCTTCCCCTGGGCTTAGGCCCCAGCCCTGGCACTGCCCCAACCCTGGGCCCTGTGTTCAGGTAACTGTGACGAGCTGGCTCAGGGGCAGGCAGGGACAGTGATCCAAGTGTGTGTGTCCCTAGTTCAAAACACCTGGTTCCCCAGTGGGTGCCTCCCTGCTATGTGTGTTTCTGGAACATTGGGGTCTCAGTTCCTGTGTCTGATAATGCAGTAACAAGAGAAATGAACGTGTGTGTAGTCACACTTCACGTTTTATAAATCACTTCCACACGAGTTATCTCTGGAGAAATGTGTGAGAGGTGCAAGGTTTATGAGCGCTATCTTCCAGAGGTAACAAAGGCACAAAGAATTCTGCAGAGAAGGTGTGACTCAGCAGGCCCTGGGTGTATGGCTGGGTGTGGTTCTGAGTAGGTGACAGGGTAAGAGGCTGTGTGTGTGTGAGCATCTCATGAGTGTGTAAAATGGTGACCCCATGAGTGTGATTTGTGTGTTTGACTAGGGTTTCATTTATGCACATTGCTCTCCCATCCTTGTTCTTTGGAATGAATGTTGCTCTGTGCATGACAAAAAGAAAAAAAAATTTCTGTTAAGTTTTTGTGCTCTTGGAATGGAAAAATCACTGTTTAATTTTTTTTTAAAAGAAGAAGAGAAAAAAAAACACCAGCAAAGTCTGATGCTTGAAATTACAAATGTTGGTAAGATTTTGCCATGACTTTCCTAAAAAGGGCAGAGATTCTTGTCCCTGTAGGAAGATTTTTAGAAGTTGAGGAGCAATGATAAAGGTTTTTGCCTCTATGCCACACACTCCACCCTGTCCCTGGTCACACCATCTTTCTAGAGGAACTTCCGCTGAAATGGATGGGACTCCCAGAGAAGAACTTCCACTTCCTTACCCAAGGGGGCTCAGTAGGCCCCATGAGCCTGCCCTTTGCTCGATGGCCTCCTGCCTGGGGCCTGGAGGTGTCTGTATAGGGGATAAGGCTGGGCATAAACCCCTGCTTGCACATTGGGCCTTACCCAGCACTTTTCTTTGCAGCCTCTCGGTGTTACTCAACACATGTGAGCAAGGCTTTGTGAGTGTGGGAGGCCCAGAGTAGGACAAGTTGGTGGAGTTATAGAGCAGGGTGAATGAGAAAGGGGTACATGGGGGGCTAGAAGCGGGAACATAGTGCTTGAGGGGTGTGTGATTGTGTAAGGAGAAGTACAAGAGAGCGCATATGTGAAAAGTGGTGGATGAGAGGTTTGAGGGAGAATTTGTGACAAGGGTGTGAAGAGCAAATTCCCGCTGGGGAGGGCATGGTATGGATAAAGCGAAAGTGAGACTCGGATCAGAGCTGAGTGTGCTTGGAGATGGTGTGAATCTGAGGGTCCAAGGGACTGCAGTAAGAGGACCAGACTATTTTGGAATAGTGTGGCTCAAGTGGGAGTTTATTTGAGTGTGGCAGGAGCTATGGGAGGGGTCTGGTCATTTTCCCTTTCCTCCCTTTCCTGAGGCCCTGATCATCTCCTTAAGGGCAAAGAAGCCAAGACTTTTTCCTTTTATTCTAAGTTAAAGGGAAGAGGAGGAGAAACGGAGGAAATGGGGGAGGAAGAGGAAGAAGGGGAAGGCAAAGAGGAAGAAGAAGGAGGAGGCGGAGAGGGAGGAAAAGGAGGAAGAGGAAGAAGAGGGAGAAGAAGAAGAAAAGGAAAAAGAATAGGCAACAGGAGAGCTTGTGAAGAATTTAGTGAGCAGTTCCATAATGCACTGGTGACAAGGACCTTCAGGGAGCGACCATGCATTCCGACAAAGTTGGAGTGCGTTTGTAGGGCTTGGAAACTGAGGCTGAGACGGGGGCTGGGGGTGGCAGGCTGTGGAGCCCCTCATCGGGAAAGCGGAATGGGGCGAAGCTGAGAGTGGGGGCGGGAAGGGGGCCCGCACAAAGTTGGGGAGTGCACGAGAGTGAAGACGCCCCTGCGTGTGAGGCTGGGCGGCTGGCGGGGAGCGTGTGACAGTGAAGAAGAGGGGGTGGGGTGAGAGGGTGTGCCGGCATCTAGGCTGAGGATTCGGTCTCTGGGTGCCTCCGGCAGCGCGGGTGCCGGCGTGCCGGCGGCTGGCTCGGGGCCTGGGTGCGTGTGCGCGTGTGCGCGGGGCGGAGAGCCGGGGGCTCCTCCGCGCGTGGCTGTGCCTCGGCGCGGCCGGCTGTGCGAGCGCGGGCGCGAGCGGACGCATAGTCTAGGCGGCGGGCAGCCGGGGTTATCTGAGCCGCTCGGTCTTGGGTGGCTGCGCCCAGATCTGGGGGCGGCGGCGGCACAGGCGAGACGCGCTGTCGGGCCGCGGCGGAGCCGAGAAGCGAGACTCAGGCCGGGACTGCGGCGGTGGGGCGCAAAGCATGGAACAGCGCACCGGCCGGGCAGGTAAGAGCGAGGAGCGACTGGTTAGCGCCCGAGGCAGGGGGTGGTGGGGGGTGGCAGGTGGGAAGGATGAGGGGACCCGGCCCGGGCCCGAGGGCAGACCCCACTCCTTCCTTCCGTGTTTGCTCTGTGGCGGGGGGGGGGGGGGGGATGTAATTGCTGGGGACTGTGGCTCTGTGGCCTCTCCCCACCGGTGGGACCTCCTGTGCTCTCCCTCCCGGTGTCCTCTAAATCTGCTAAAAACTTTCCACCCAGAAAACGTGAGTTTTACAACTTCTCTTGGTCTCTTTACAGAATCGGGCTTTTCCATTCTGTTGTGCCTTTAGGACTTTATCTTTCTGCTTTGCAGTGTATAAATGTTTTGCACAACTTCCTCCAAGTTGCGTGCACAACGAAGGCCTTGGTTTCTAGTGGGAATGGAGTGTGGGTGTGTGTGTATATGTGTTAGTGGATGGGGACACGCTGTGTGCACATGTCTGTGTGCACATGTCTGTGTGCACGTGTATGAGGGTCTCATGTCTTTGAGTTTGAACTTAAATGCAAGCACTGATGTAGATGTGTCTGATGTTTGGAGAAAAGGCTTTGCCACCAAAATAAACAACTTAAGGGAGGCCTGAGGCAAGGGGAGGGATGGCAGGCCCCAGGGGACCCAGAAGGAGAGCAGAATCTGAACCCACTGACCCACAGGGTTAAGGGAGTGGAGGGCTGCTCCTTTTTTCCCCCTCCCTCCTTCTCTCCTCCAGGCCTGCAAATTCAACTCTGCCTGCCCACTACCTGCCCTAGAGTAGCATGAGGGTGGGAAGCCAGGTACCCAAGTTTAGTTTTGGATTGGTGGGGAGGGACAGGGTTGGATCAGTTTCCAAGAGTTTTCCAAATAATTCCACAGAGGTCAAGGACCTACTCCGGGCCCTTTTTTGCTTCATTCCTCACCTTTCCCATGTTTCCCCCACCCCTTTCACCAGACCCCAACAGCTCAGGTTCTGTCTTTCAACTGAAAATCCAGTTTCCACCCTCAGGACTGGTCTTCCTCTAAGCTTCTTGGCCCAGTCCCTGGGCTGCCTCTATTCCCCCTTGGGCGCCTGTACCCACTAGGAAACCAGGGCCCCCAGGTGTGTCAACTGTGGTCTCCTGGGCTTTTAGGGCTGGGCCACCCCTCCGCACCAGAGGTTTAAGTAGGGAGATCAATAGCAAACAGTTGTAATGATCTAATTAATTATGGCAAAATTAAAAGCGAGTACAAAATCAATCTCTGATGGTGTTGAAGATGGAATTCAATTGAGAGCCCATCTGTGCACCCCCTCGACCGTATAAATATGCAACCCAAGGACAGACCTAATGGCTGGGCCTTCCTGGAAACCTCTCACCCCCTTTCTTCCTCCCCTGTCCAGGGCTTTCCCTCACTCATTGCATCTACTTTGCTTCCTACCACCTCCTGCCCCCACCCCTCCTTGTTTCCCTGTCCCTCTGCTCCGGGTCTTGACACTCCCACTCTTCTGTTTTCCCTCTCCAAAGGCGGCTCTTTCTGCCTTGCAGGCCTGAAGTGTGCAGACTGGTTCCCAGTCCCCGCAAGTCTCCCAGCAGATGCAGCCAGGTCCCCTCCCCAAAGCCTCGGAGAGAAGAAAGCAGAGAGGGGTTGTGGGGGCATCCCTGAGTTCTGTTAGGGCCCTCACCTCAAGTTTCTGAGCGCATGGGATACTCCAGAATGAACCAGGGCGCTTCCCCAGGGTCGCCTGCGCCTACCTGCGCCAGGCTTGGTAGCCGCACTCCTGGCGAGGGACCGGGCGGACCAGCTGTGCACCGCACTCCCTTTCCCTTCCCTCCTTTTCCCGCTTTGGCCGGTGAGGGGATCGCACTCCCTCCAGCAGCGGCCTGGGGGAAGAGTGGGGAGGAGCTGCGGAGCTGGGCAGGAGGCAGGGCTGTGTTTGAGAGAAGGAAGCCACCCTTCCCTTCGAGGTGGCCCCACGGAGCCCCGGTGTCTTCCGCCCTCCGAGCCTCTTTCTCTCTTTCCTTTTATGACCCCCAGCCTGGCCCGGCCCTAATTTCTATTTTAGGCACGTCTGGCCGGGGCACAGCTCCCCGGGGGCTCTGTGTCCCCCAGAAGGCCCCCCGCACCTCTTTGGCCTCATCCGCCTCGTTCAAAATGACAATGATGCGCGCGAGCGAGCGTGCCTGGCTGACGCCCCGGCGCAACCGCCGCAGCCGGGTTTGCGAAGGATGCGGGTTTTATGTAGTGTCGCTGAGCCAGATCTGGAGCAGCAAAAACCACCAGGAAAAGGAGAGGCATGGAGGAAGGAGAGAGAATCTGCAACTAGGTCAATTGTGGTCTTTGGCCTTGTTGCCTATTCCCCCAGAATCATAAAAATAAGACCTTTATTTGATACCTGCTGGCCTGTCCTAGCTGGTTCTCTGGCTCCCTGTCATTGGTCCCCTGCCTCTCCCTCCTGCGGCTCTGGGCCCACTCCCTGGCCCACACTGAGCTCCCAGGTTTCTTTCTGCCCTCAGAGACCCCTCCCATTCCCGGGTCCTCGCTGGACCCTCAGAGCCTGGGGGAGACACAGCTCGACGCCTCCCCTCCCTCTTTTGCCAGGCCTCCTCACCCTGTTATTAATTGCTGTGTTGACCTGCAGGATTGATTGGCGGCCCCGCAGGAAGAGGCTGAGAAGGCCTTGGCCTCCGAGCAGCCTCGGTGGAGGGCAGAGGGAGGAGGGGGAGGTGCTGGCTGGAGATGGGTCCTGAGCTCCTATCTCAGCCCAGCCTGGGACACAGCTGTTTGCCCAGACACCCTTCTCCACCCCCCTCCCACCTTCCATGCACCCTCACAACACTCTCAGGCGATTCCCACACCAAGAGATGTTCAGCCCCCAAGGAGACCCATCAGAAATTCTCCTCAATTGATTTAGAAATGGAAAGAGGCTTCCTCCCTCCATTAGTCAGTTTCTTCAATCTGTTCGTTCGCTGCTGGTCTAGACCTCACCGCCGGTCCAGACACGGCTGAGAAAACTACTGGGACCCGGGCTTTTTTCTGTCCAAGATTTACTTTGCATCTTTTTTCCCCCCCCTAGGAACAGTTACAGAAAGTTAAGAAATAATCCTGGATGCCGTGACCTTTAGTGTCTCAAACCAAAGCACTTTTTCCAGAAAGAGCCCTTGTCCTGGCTCCTGAGGGATTCGGTGCAGCCCTTTTGTTTCAAGTTCGGGGAGTGGATGGCTCTGTACTGCGGAGGGTGGAGGGCGGAGGGCGGAGGCTTGCAGCTGCCTGGGGCTGGGGTCTAACCCTACAGCGGAGACCCTCCCTCCTCCCCCCACTACGCGCCACCGCCCCCCCCCCGCCTGCTTAAACCTTCGCGCGCGCGCACAGACCCACACGCACGCACGCGCGCGTACACACACACACACACACCCTCTCTCTCTCTCTTACAGGGCCCCCACAGCCAACAGCAACACCCCTTGCCCCGACCCCAGGCCACAGGCCCACGGGCCAGGCACCTGAACAGGAGCGAGCCCCCAGACGTCCCGGCTCTGGGCTGGGGTGGGCAGAGGTGGCAGGAGAGCCGGTCCCCAGAGAGCTTTGGTTCTCTCCCAGTCTCTATCAGCCCCACTCTCTCCGGTTTTCCCTTCTCCCCTCCGCTCGGGTCCTTTGTCTCCAGCCACTTCGCGGCGCCCAGCAGCTTGTCCCCCGCCTTGGCGGCCCTGCCCTGCGCTTCCCTGTGTTCGGTTGGCGGGGCTCCCCCTGCCTTACCCGCTCCCGGCTGTGGCGCGTTCTCCGCCTGCTCCTCGCATCCATGCGGCTGCTGGGAGAGGAGGAAGGGAGGGCGGGCGCGCGGCGGATGGATCCGACAGAGTAGATTTGGTGCTTGCTCGCAACTCCGGCAAAACTCAGCCCGCCGGGTTGCTCCCGCCCCTCTCTAACTATTCCTCTGCGCTGCGGAGCCGTGCGCCGGCGTTTGGCCCCTTCCTTTCCTTGCACGTCGGCTGTGGCTCCTTCGCTCCCCGCTGGCCTGCCCAGCATTTGCTGTCGCGCTCTCCCCGCTGCCCTGCACGCCGCTCCCTTTCAGCTGCCCCCCAGCTAGCTCCCGCCTGCCCCCTTCTTCCGCAGCCCCCTACGTCTCGGTGGCAGTAGCGGGGAGCGCTGGGGCCGTCCGGGGCCCGCGCGTACTGTCTCTTCCTCCACGCCAGCCAGGTCCGGCTGCGGGCTCCAGGCCCGGCTGAGAGGGGGTGTTAATCATTACTTGGCCCCCCCGGCACAGCCTCACTCGTACTCTCTCACCCGGGCTTGGGGAGGAAGGGAAGAGGTGTTGGCCGGCTGGAGACCCCGGCTTCGTTCAAACCAGCCTCTTCGGGCCTTCCGGGGACAGGTGTCTTCTCCGTTCCCTCGGCACCCCTTTCATGTCCCTTTTCTTCCCCTCCTCTCTCCCCGCCTTCCACGACTCCCCTTCAGCAGGCCTCTGCCCACCATCTCAGCTCCGCTCCGGCTTTGGCAGGTTGACTGAAGGTCCTGGGAGGACCAACTTTCTTTGTTTGGAACCAGACTGGACGGGATTTCCTTTCCCAGGTCTCGGTGAATCGTCCAGTCACCTCCCAACGGGTTTGGCAGACTGGCCCGAGGGGGACCACGCCTGAGGCTGCAGTTAACCTGGCTGTTGGGGGGGGG
>RCUC01142968.1:0-10656 GCA_003697995.1 Taxidea taxus jeffersonii | reverse complement strand
TGGACTTTATCAGTTCATGAATACTTGTCATGCAGCTTCTTGGCCCTGAATAGGTGCCCAGGAAAAAGACAGGGGGCCGTCCCGGAAGGTGGCTCTAGGGTATTGTCTGTGATTCTCTGATCCCAGTGACCTCTGACCCTAGGCACTGGAAATAAAGGATCAAAGTGCCAACCCCTGGGTAGAGTTTCCAAGGTGGTGGGCCTTTGGCAACTCGAGATCAGCACCATGTTTCTCAGTGGAGACTAGAGGGGGCTGGCTGCAGAGTGAGCCCAGTCACTGCTGTTCCCACCTTCCCTTACCTCCCTGGCCAATGGAGCATGTGCTCTGCAGCAGTCTGACCCTGAGAAGGGCGCTCATCACTGAACATCTCCACCCCAAAATTTCGCTCTCCTACCAACCATTCCACCTTCTGAACAGTCCACCAGCTGGGAAGGGCCTTGGAGGCTCTGGCCCCTGTTCCCATTGGAAGAAGCAGCCAGGGCTTAGGGAGGGGGTGAGGATTGACCCCGGGCCTCCTCCGCCCATCTTCCCCATAGCCAGATGAGTCTGGGCAGTGAGGTCAGGTGCAGGACAGGCTGGGGGCTCCAAGGTCGGTGACAGGGAGAGGAGGTGGACGGTCAGGCAGGCTGCCACACACTTGGCTGGACCCATAATTGAGGTCTGCAGTCCTGGCCAAGGTCACAAGGGAAGGGATGGCTGAGAGGCTCAGAAGTGACGGAGTGGCATGACTGTGAATCACAAGGTTTATCACCCAGAAAGAGAACTCAACACTAATGTGCCCCGCTGCGTGTGACCATCCTGCCCCCGCCCCCCACCCCCAGCCTGTGGTGCTCTGCTTCTGTCTATGGACCTCTTCTCTGTCTGTCTCTTGTGTTCTTTGCATCTGAGCTTACCTGAAGCTCTGTATTTTTGCATTCTTTCTAACTTGTTTCTGCCTCTTCTTCTGTATTTCTGGTCCTCTAAGCAGGTAGACATGTCAAAAAAATTTTTTTTCTCCGAAAAACCCAGGTTGTCCCAGGAGGAAGGAAGAGAAGCAGAAAAGGGTCCAACTGTCAAGAGTCCTCTTAACAAAAGGAAAAGAGCTTCAGTCTAATGAGGAACTTGCAATTAGGGATGAGCAATGAATTACCAAGGAAGTGATGGTCTCCATCCCGGGGGCGGGGGGGGGCTTTGCAAGTGGTGGAGAAACCTATCAGGCCAGTTTATGTTAGTATCTGGCCTGAGGTGGGGAGGCATAAGATGGGCGGTGCTGAGGCTTGCCTGCCCAGGGAGGCTCTCAGAAGCCCCACCAGGAGAGGGGTGGTGTGGACAACACTGCTCTGCCTGAATAAAACCTGGGGCGGGAGCCAGGGGTCGCTCAGCCTCTCTGGGGGCTAGAGCGGGGGAGGAGGTCACCGCTGCCCAGGGCTACAGCCATAACCCTGGCCTAGCTCCGATCTGCTCCCCGGGGTGGGGCAGCAGGGGCAGCCCCACACAGCAGGCCCTAGACTGGGCCTTCCAGGCCAGCCAATGGGTGATGCAAAAAAACGCGAAAGCAGAAATGTCAGAAGTAATTAAACCAAAGGATGGCTTAAACCCCTGTAGAAATCAACACATCCGGTTTAATCACCTCCTTAAGCTAGCACAGGACCGCATTCTGGGGAGAGCGGTTCTTTATTTCTTTGGATCGTTAACAGAGACTGTGTATCTTGAGCTTGATTTTGGTTCCATTGCTCTTGAGAAGAGGCTGTGTGGCTGGGGGTGGGGGTAGGGGCTCAGAAGAGAAAAAAGAAATAATAAAATGTTATTCGAAATCATCTCTTCTTCCCCTCTCCTCGAGCCCTGCGTTTCCCCAGCTCCGGGCTCCGTCCGCACTCTCGGCTCCCACCCGCACCCCCCGCCCCCAGCACCCAGGCAGAGGCACAGTGCTGAATGTGCTAAATTAGGCCATTAGAGAAATTCATTTCTCTTTATTAGTCTGTGTCAAATCCTTTTTATTAGTGGCTGGAAACGACCTCTCTTCTGCAGTAAAATGTCATGCCAGTTCACTCCTTTTATTTGTTCTGCACTGACGAGGCTCAAACTCTCACTGAATTAGTGCAGTGAGATTTATTTCCTCCAAATTTTGAACGGCTTAAGAGAGATTGGGGTGGAGGGGGCGGTCAGGCGGGGGGCGACAGGGGGAGAAGAGTGGAGAAAGATCTGGGAGGGAGAAGGTGAGTTCTTATGGAGGTCAAATGTCCCCCGCTCTTTAGAAATAAAGTCTAATGGCCATTTTTCATATCTTGTTCATCATCACCTGAGCACTGGGGACTGAGTTTCCACATTCCTGCTTCTAGCCTCTGAAGGGTATTGATCCGCAATGGGACAGATCTGGACAGCCGGAAGAAGAATTCCTTAAAACCCATTGTAGCTGGACAACCTGAAGTTGAGGGAAGGCCAAGAATAAAGAACCGAATCCCATACCCAACTGGAAATCCTTCTTCCCATCCCTCACCTGGTTCAGACAGAACCATTCATGTCCCAGGTGGCTAAGATGTCCAGCTCCGGTGGTCCCTGCCCTATTCACCCCACCCTACCCTAAGCCTGCAGCAATGGCTTCCGGCCTCACCTCCAGCCTTCTGGGGTGATGTTGGAAGGTAGCTTAGAAATTCAGGTCAACCTGTAGAGCCAGGCAGCCGCGGAAGGGGGCTGGGGACTGGGTTGGGAACCAGTGGCATGACTGCGGCCACGGAACCCAGCCAGGTCACTGGAAAGCAGCCTGTTTCTCGAGGGTGGGGTGAGGGTTGTATAGAGTGTCTCAACAGCCCCGGCGCTTGAGGTAGCAGGTGGCAGTCTGGGTTGATGGAGGGATCCAGGTAGACAGATCATGGGAGCCACAGGCAGCTCATTGACCCTGGCTACAAAAGCCATTTGTACAAAAGCCGTGGGCAAGCCCAGGTACCATCTGAGCCCCTGGGCTCAGGGATCCAGGGATCAGAGTGGCTAAGGGAGGGTGGTAGATGAGAAGAGAGATTTGGGAGCTGATAGTGTGGCTCAGGAGGCCATGCTAGCATCCATGAGGTCCGCTCTGTGCTCCAGGGGCCCCTGGTTAAATTGGGGGCGGGGGGAGGCAGCAATAGAAAGTATGTTTCTTTCTTCTTGAGATATAGCAGAAGCCACAGAAAACACCCAGATATGCCCCCCCACACACACACACGCATGCACACACACATTCTGGGGAGATCTGACACCTGGAAGTGAGAAGTTTATAAAAAGGGCCCATGCCGCAGCTCTGCACAGAAGCTACACATTGCTCCCCAGCGTATTTGACAATGTCCTCATCTTTCCTCACCCTCCTGCCTATGATCTAACACCTGCTCCTCTCTTCAGCTTCCTCTCCCTCCATTCCTGGCCTACCTACCTCGCCCCACACACACTCATCTGGATTTTGTTCTAGAAACGTGCCAAGCTCATTCCTGTCTTAAATGCTTTGCTTCCCCACCCCACCCTGTTTGGAACACCATCCCCCTCAGATCTCTGCCTGACTGCTTCCTCATCATTTGAAGCTTAACTTCAATGTCACCTCCTCTGAGAAGCCCTCCCTGACTACTCTGCCCTGCAGGGGCAAGGACAGTGGCAAAGAAGACAACTCTCCTGAAGTACTGCGTACCTGAACTCTGATGCAGGGAGACTCCATCACTAACAGATCCCTCTTCCCCATCCCACATGACATTCATGCTGTGTACACGGAACCCACAAACCCCTCACACATACTGCATACAAATAACACATAACGCGTGCACACACACTGCATACAATATAGGGTATACGCACACTGTACTCAGAGCACGCAAAACTTGCACCCTGCTTTCATGCCCACAGCCCACATGCGCACGCCTCCCGCATAAATGTGTTGTGTGCACGCACAGTAGCAACACACAGGATGGGACACTAGAACACCACTCACACCTGCTCTCATCGACAGCCTACATGCAAGCCAGGTGCACATGCATGCCCACACAGAGGCCACCCCCTCCCCATGCAGCCACCACCTACCCTCCCTGCGACCGGCGAGGAAGGAGCTTTCGGTGACCAGCGGCTGCTGCGGGGCTGGGGCTGGGGCTGCACCCCCACCACCTGGCACGATGCCGCGGATTATTAGTTCCTGGTAATTTAGTGCCCTTGTACAGAGTCGATTTGTGCCTTTCATTCCTAATTGATCTAGTGGCTGTTTAAATGGCAGCAGGCATCTGTTGAGAGTAGGAAGGTTCATAAGGCGCAATAATTCATAACACCGTCTGGAATTTGCCTTTCATGTCCCTCAGCTAAACCACTGCAGGGCTCTGCTTAAATTACAGCCACTGAGGCTTTCTTTGGTATTCCACTCAGGGCAAGGAGAATCTTGCATTAAACTGGGATCAGGTTAGATTAGACTATAATATGCTGCGGTATTAGTGGCTGCAAATGAAGACTTACACTGGAGTTTAACCCCTTCACCTGGTTTTCTCTTTGTCTTCAGCCGGATGGGTCAGGGAACCCATTGTTTGCCCTACCAGCTTCCTCTAGGAGCCGAATGGATCTTCTAGCCACGGGGGGCTGCCCATGCACCATCCTCAGACGATGACCCTTTATCTTCCCCAGACTGTAACCTAGGCTGCAGCCTGGCAGGGAGTGGGGGGCACAGCTGTTTATGCAACAGCTCCCAAAACGAGGGTTGGGAAACAGTGTCCAGGGGCAGGCTGCCCCACCAAGTGGTTCGTCCCAAGCAGGAATGTACCTCTCCTCGTCTGCCACTGCCCCCGAGCCCGAGCAGAGTGCCCAGCAGGTGTAGGGTTGAGTGTGGATGGAACTGAGCACTTTCTGTCTTCTTGCCCAGAATTATTAGCATCCCAGCATGGGACAAGCTGCTAGGGTTTCCCCAGCTACATACAAACCCTGTGTAGGCTGGATAGTCAGTCTTCCTCTTGCTATGTTTATAGAGTACAGGAAGGGAAAAAGCATGGTCTGTTTTCCTTTTCAGGGCTTACTGTATTCCCCATTATGCTAGCCACTAGCCTAATGTGGCTATTTACATTAAAATTAGTTACAATTAAATAAATTTAAAATTCAGTGTTGCAGGCACCACGGTCATATTTCAAGTGTTTGTTGGCCTCCTATAGTTAGTGGCTACCATATTGGACAGAGGAGATTGTAGAACATTTCCATCAGTGCAGAAAGTTCTGTCGGACCATGCTGTCTAGTACACACCTGTTGGCAAAGGCCTGGGAGCTACACCCAACACACAAACTTCCTCCTCTCCCAGCCAACAGGGCTTAATCAGAAAGAATAGAGCTGAATTGTGTGGTCCCAAGGAACTGAGGAGAGTCCATCGGCAAACGTTCTTTTGGAATCCCAGTGGAAGGGAATGAGAGTGCCGGTCCAGGGTCAACAATCTGTGCAAACCCAGGCACCCATGCTGGATGCTAAGACCTACTGTTCACATGCTTCAGAGAAATAAGAATGATGTGTGCTTATATGTGCAAATAGACACACACATATCATAGGCAATGGATATTTCTTGGGATCCACATACCTCTTCCAGACTCTGGACACACAGTGAAGAGTAAGGTGGGCTTGGCTCTTGCCCTCATCTGGCTTACAGTCTAGTGAGGAAGGCAGATAATAAAACAAACAGCTCAGAGAGCCATCAGCATAGGTTAGGGGCGGGGGAGCAAAGGAAGCTTCCCAGACTTCCCAGACTTGGTGATGTCTGCGTGAGGACCCCTAAAGTGCACTGAAATAGGCACTCTGGCTTACATAATGCATCCCAGAACGATGCCCATACGCTCACGCATGCTCACACTCACGCTATCTTCATTTGCTGATTCATCACCTGCCACCAAATATTTAGTAAGTGCCTGCAGTGAGCCTGCAGGGCAAGGTCCTAAGGATACAGTGATCCTTAACACAGGGACAATCTTGGAAGAGAACAGCAATGCCATTAATCGTTGAGTCATAGTTGTGCTAGTGTGCACTGATAAAAAGGTGCAGGGAGACGTCATACGTGTAACTGGGATGTGTGACCTAAACTGAGTCAGCCAGTAGATGAAGAATAGATAGAGACACCCACCCACCGTGTGTGGACACGTATTCGAGCTCACACACGTCCACCTGTGTACACTGGCAAACAGGTGTGCATGACCACTGCCCTCAGCTGGTGCCAGACGGCCAGCAAGTCTGTGACAAACCACTACTGCTCACATCCAGGACTTTTCTGGATACTTCCTATATGTCCTTCCCAGGTTGACCTTGAACCAGAAATGGGCACTTATTTCTGTGAAGACTTATACCCCTCCTCCCTCACCCAATATCCACGCAGCTTATCTGACCTAAGAGAAGAGTTAGGCACCTACTCAGGGGCGGAGGGAGGGGGTGGCAGATAAAGCCCTCTAAGGCCTCCAGGAACCAGAAGACTGGATCCTCCATGCCAGGGCATGAGGGGGCTAGCATCCAGGCTGGCGTGGGGACTGGGGATGGTCTCAAGAAGTAGGACCTTGGGAGAAGAGGTGACGGGAGTGCGGGAAAGGGGCCCTGGTTGCTTCTGAGCCCAGCCAACAGCAGGTCTCTGTGTGTGCGCATGTGTGAGCTCTTGATATCCCCGCAGGCACCCTCTTTTCCCGCTCCTGACGCTGCTGTTTGAGAAATGTGAACAGGCCACCCAGGGCTCAGAGTGCATCACCTCCGCCAGCTTTGATGTGGACATCGAGAATTTTGTCCACCAGCAGGAGCAGGAGCACAAACCCTTCTTCAGCGATGACCCAGAACTGGACAATCTGGTAAAGAACCTCCAACCCCCACCCTGGCTAGGGTCTTCCCACCCTCTGATCCTTCCACAAGCCCTAGAAATGATCCTTTTATTCATTCCATTCATTCAACAGAAAATGTGGGGTGCCCACTCTGGGGCAGGCCCTAGATGCACCCATTCTAGCAGTTGAGAACCATTGCTGATTCCTTAAACCAAGAGTTGCATGCTTAGGTTTTGCTGCCAGTGGCCTTCTGTTCTCTGCTCATTGCTGCACCTGTATTCCACCACCCTGGCCCCCACCCTTGCAGTGCAGACAGAAAGGAAGGAGGGTCATAGGAGCCAAAAGGTCTGAAGTAGCTGTTCTGAGGAGTCCTGGCATGTTAATAAATATGTCTTGGGCTGCCCAGGGAGGAGCTGACGGCTGGTGTGCTCCAGTGTGGAGGGTGAGGGCGACAGGCATAGTCAAACACATCAATAGAGGGAAAGACCTGGAGACAGTCATGTTGAGAAGGCCAATAGAGGTCCTGTCCAACTGGGGCATATACACCAGGCTCCTAAACCCATTTATCACCCATATCATCACTACAGGATTTTTTCAATATATGTTCCTGGGCATTGTGATTCAGTAAGTTTGATGGGACCTGTGAATCTATGTTTTTAAGTTTCCCAGGCAACTGCAATCATCAATAAGATTTGGTAACCACTACCATAGGTGACATCTCAAATTCTCTCCTAGCCCTGGGAGTTCTGCTGAGGGAGAAAGAGAGAAACAGAGCAGCTGCTCTGTTCATTCATCATGATAGATATCCTGGAATGAGTCATTATTAACCACAATTCCTGATTTTTCTGTGGGCGGATTACCTAGACCATGCATGGTGAATTTGGAAACTACAAAACTCTCCTTCGTGAATTGATTCTAGGGCTGACCTCTCGTAGCCAGAGTTTAGCTAATACCTGCTCCCAAAAGGAAAATAGAACTAGAAAAGCAAAGGTGGCACCAAAAACAAAGGAAGAGAACGTCCGCACACGCGTGCCTGCCCACGCACGCGCATGCGCTTGCGCACTCAGCGCGCCTACGGACCCGAGCTCAGGGGCTTCCGTGTTATTCCACGCTGTGAATTACCCGCGCCACTGCTGCTCGCGGGAGATGGACATGCTGTTCTATGGAGTCCCCAAGAGCTGCCAGGAGAGGCCAGCCTGGCCTGGAGGTTGGTGAGGTGTGAGAGTGGGGCTGGCGGTTCGGGAGAGGAGGGCACTTGCCGAGGGGAACATGGGCCGGTCGTCAGGCGTGTTAGCGCGTACCTGAGGGCCGCGGGTCCGCTCGGCTGGCCCTCGGTCTCCCCTGGCTGGGCTGGAGCAGCCCCAGGAGCCCAGCCCACTGTCTGTCGGGTTCCCTGCAGGCTGCTCCGGCCCCACCCTCCCGGCCAGCGGGTCACCAGCTCGGAATCGCTGCTGCGAAGCAGGTCTTGGGAATTTAGCCCCGCAGTAGCCACGGGGCTAGGAGACGAGGCAGCTATTTCTGGGGGAGCTGGAACGGGCCTGGCAGGGCCACGAGCCACTCTTGTCCCGTGACACAAAAAGAAGCTGAGGCCGAAGTCGGTAGAAAATACCTCAAATTAGGCTGAGTGATGGGAAGGAACTGAACCCTTTTTTTTTTTTAAAGATTTATTTATTTGACAGATAAAGATCACAAGTAGGCAGACAGAGAAGGAGAGGGGGAAGCAGGCTCCCTGCTGAGCAGAGAGCCCAATGTGGGGCTAGATCCCAGGACCCTGGGATCATGACCTGAGCCGAAGGCAGAGGCTTTAACCCACTGAGCCACCCAGGTGCCCCAGAACTGAACCCTTTTTAAGAAGCAGGAGTCCTGGGGCGAAAAACCTCACACACCTTGCCAGAGGAAGCTCTCACAGACACAACTAAGAACAGCCTCCTTTTCTAGGATAACCTGGAATTCACCAAAAAGTGGCTGCAGCTCTGTGCTTTCTCCTTGCTAACACTATCTGGGTCTCTCGGGTTTTGGTTCCCTCAAAGAATCCGATCTCTTGATGTCACCCAACCGAACTCGGTTACGTGTCTGCTCCTTGCACACCTGACCTGGGGCTGTGGATGCAGCAGCGGCTGCCCCAGGGACCCCAAACCCCTGATGTCCCCTGGTCTTCTATCGCAGGTGATCAGACAGGGAAGGGCCTCCTGGGTGGAACAGTCCTCAGACACCACATCCACCCAGGTGGACCTGATTTACTTAGAGGTGTTAGCCACCATCAGTGGCCGCTGACTGGTCAGGTGTTTGGATAGAGAGTTGAAGGAGCTCTTGGAGATGGAGGACCCGAGCCTGGCTTCACGGCTTAGCCTGTGTGAGACTGTAATGATTTAACTCCTTTGAAGCTCGGTTTCCTCGTCTCTAGAGCTAATACACCTCTCTCATGTCATGGCAATAAAAAAAAAAAATTTAACGAGATGGCATGTGGAACCAAACGTCCTTTAAAAATGCGTGGCATCCGGAAGGTTAATCTCAAATGCAGTATTCCTAAGGTAAGGAGATCCACCTTCCGGGCGTCTTCTCCTGGCCATCAAAGAGACGGTGGGGCGGAGACCCTGCAACTTTATTTGGGGAGTCAAGCAGTGCCCTTTGCCACCCCATTTGTAGTCCTGCATAGGGAGGGGACAGCTGGAGAGGCCAACCACGGGAGCTGTCATTAGAACAAGAATCATGTAGCCAGCACAGCCGAGATGCACATAATTAGAAATTAGAAAAAGGTCAGATCGCGTCATTATCAGCTCAATCAGCTGCTGAGTGCCACAGCCAGTTAATTTGGCATCTGTATTTTTTACAACCCCGCACACGTAGCCCAACGGACTGTAACTCTTTATCCGGACAGATATACTGCACAGCGGAGCAGGGACATAAAATGAGAGACCCCAAGCAAATGAGCTGAGATAATTGAGAGATTTATTTTTTATATATATGTGTGTCAGGGCGGCTTTCCTTTGCCCTTGAATATTGACTTTCACAGATGGGATTGTCAGGAGGATGTGGGGGTCCCCCAAAACTTTGTCCCTCCCCGGGCTCTCGGGTCACGCTCTGATCCTGCTTTCTCCCGAGCCCAGAGACCCACAGGCCCCATTGGGACGTACATTCCCCCAACCTCCAGCTCTCTGTCCTCCATTCCTCCAAGCAAACTGGCTTGCTGCGCGATCCCTTCCCCTGCTCCCAGCAGTGGTCTCCCAGATAAGTTCCCATGGGAACGGCTGATTGCTCTCTCCCAGAGCTACCCAAAGATCAGAGGGATTCCCAGAGTGTAGGTTTCTGAGGGAACTTCCCTCTCCTGGCTAGCCACCTGCTCCCACAGCACTGATGCCCAGAGAGAAACTTAAGAGTCACAAAATGCTAAGGGAAAACACAACCACTAGGAGAAGCATGTCCAGCCCATGCAACTTCCCATTTTACAGATGGGGACACTGAAGTCCAGAGAAGGGAAATGAGTCATTTAGGACCAGAACCCAGGTCTGCTGGCTCCCAATACCCTGCTCCTTCCAAGGTCTCCCCACCTCTCTTCTTCCTGGGGACAGTAAAGCCCTCATTTATAAATGCCACCAGCATCTCCACACCCCCACCTCTCTCTGCCACCCACTCTCATCCCCTGCCACTCACTCTGCGACCTTCTCTACCTCCCCATTTCAGGACTATGGGGGTGGCTTCTCACCCCTATGGTGGCTAAGCCAGCATGCCCCCACTGAGCTCCCTGGGGATTCTCTCTGCCCCCTAAGTCCCTACACCCAACCAGGGCTCCCCAGGCCCATTTCCCATCTGGCCCACTGATCTCCTGCTTGGACCCAGCAGCCTCTGACTGGCAGTTGGTAAAGTTTGTAAAATTTGCAAGTTCCCCAAACCCCTTTGAAAGGTAAAAGCT
>ML104871.1:15049-38402 GCA_003697995.1 Taxidea taxus jeffersonii | reverse complement strand
CCTGACAACAAGAGTTGCACACTCTACTGACTGAGCCTCCTGGCGCCCCGAATTTTATTGTTTTTAAATGTTGTCGACTGATTTTCATTCAAAAAAGATTACGGGGGTCACTCAATCCCTTCAACAAGCTGAATGTGCTCCATGTGATGCCATTTTGCTGCATGTGTCTCTTTTCGTGCTTGGCAGGAGGTCTTTGAATATCTGGAAAGTGCACTTCCAGGTGAAGAAGATACCTCCTGCTCATTTACAGTCATTACCCCCCACAGCTGCACATCGAGGCAACCACTAATCTATTCTCTTTCTCTGTATGTTTGCTTCGCTGGGTGGTGGGGGACATTGCATATTGTGGAATCATAACATGTTCTTTTGCATTGGCCTTCTTTCACTCAGCTTCATGTTCATCTGTGCCCAAGCATCAGTGCTTCCTTCCTTTTTTCCCCAGTTCTGTTGAGATATAGACATATAGCAATGTAGAAGTTTAAGATATATGCCAAGATGATAGGACTTACATATGTTGTGGAAGGACTGGCAGAGTAAGTTTAGTTAGCATTCATCATGTCATACAGGTACAAGGGGAAAAAAAGGAAGAAGAAAAAAATGTTCTTTTTTTTTCCTTAATGATGAGAACTCCTAGGATCTACTCTTTAAAATTTGCTCCATTCCTTTTTTATTACTGAATAATATTCCATTGTATGGCTATACCGTATTTTGTTCGCTCATTTACTTGTTGACATTTGGGTTGTTTCCACTTTCTGGCTTTTGTGAATAATGCTGCTATGAACCCTGAAAGATTTTTACAACAGGATGGAACAAGAGTGGGGACACGTTATTCTGAACTGTTTGCTACCATATCTTGAAGCTATACACTAATCCCCTTCAGTGGTTTCTGGGCCTTTAGACAAGAAAACATGTAAATGATAAGAAATCCTTATTTTATCTATAGCAGGAAATCGATTATATTTTTGCTATCATTTAAAAAAAGTAAATACGTGCTTTTAGTAGAAAAAGAAGGCTGGTAAAAAAAAAAAAATCCTATTTTATTATGCAGGGAAAACAATTACCGGCAGGCCTAGGGGTGGTGTGCATGAAGGTGAAGGGAAGGTAATCCTTTCTCTCACTTTGTTCCTCAGATACTTGTTTCCTGGCTCCAAGTCTGTGAGTTCACTGGGAGGCCACTTCCGGCATCATCTCCTAGAGATGTAAATGTTAACAAGATGATTTCTAGTGAGCCCATGTGCTTTTCCAATACACAGTGGAAGCGGGGTTTTATCACCTGTCAGTTTACCAATGGGAATGTATTCATGGGTGTAGCACCTTGACATTGGATTAAGGAGCTGTAATTAGAAAAGTCTATCTGTATTTGGAGAAAAAAAAATGGAGAGCATGCATAACTTATGCACTTCTTTCTCTTTTTTTCCCCTCCCAGAAAGAGATCTAGGACACATTTCACTACGCTCCATCCATTCCTGATTATCCATGGTCATGTTGTGCTCACCTCGTATCTCCCTCAGCCTGGAACATTCTCCCCCAGCTTGTCCCCTGCCAGACTCCACCACAGTGCCACCTTCTGTTGACGTTTTCCAGGTGCTCCTTTTCCCTGTCCCTCCTTTATGCATACTTCTAGAAGAGCAATCATCTCCTTGGTTATAACTGCTTGCTTGCATGCCTTTTCCCCCACAGACTTCAGAGACATTCCTGTGTGTCTTTCCATCTTTGTGACCCAGTGCCTAGTGCGGTACCTGGCCACAGATCTCATGACAGGAAGGCATGCTTGCTTCCCTGGCCCTAGGAACGACGCATGTTAATAAAGTTGTAAAGTCAACTCCAGCTTTCGCTGACCGCGGAGATGTACCCCCACCGTAGGTCTGATGGCTAGTGACAGCCCTCTCATGACAGATGTGGCTCCTGGGGTCTGAAGAATTACTCAGTTTCCCTAAATCATTGGTGATACTGAAACAAGGTGCTTTTGGAATTTTGATTACAGAATAATCAAGTGAAAGCCTGAAGGAAGCAAGATCTGATCTGATTTTAGCAAAAATCTAATCATGCAGACATTGTAGACTTATTAATTGCGAGGGTTACTGAGTGATCATCGTGGGAACCATGGCTATTGAGGAGGCATAATTTTTGTCGGTTGAATTGATTTTGTGCAAGGACCTTGTCAGAGTCCCGTCTCTCACACAGGGTTCTTCTGCCCAGAGCCGCTATAAATGCTAATGATTTCCATGTGTGCACTGTGCCATGAGTCTGCTTTAGATACGTGCATAGGTAAATTTCTTCCCATTAGTGGCTTTGAAAATTGCCCATAAGCTCCTCTAGCCCCATGTAAAATTTCTTTTTACAAGTTACGCTTTATTCCAGAGTTGAAAAATCAGTGTCTTTACAGCACATTGCAACATCCTTTATATTGAGGACACCCCTTGGGATCTAATGCTGGTGGTAATATTTATAAAGTTAGCTATGAAATGCAAGTATTTACCTATTTTCCTGATAGTCTTGAGAGTCCCATATGACGGCTCTTCTCTGCTCATTTGAAAAAGGTCTTTTTTTTTTTGGCCTCGTATTGCTTATTTTATACAGCAAGGCCCTCAAAATTTAAGGTCTGGCTTCCCAGTTCCCCCAGTGATTCCCTTCATCCAAGGCAGAATAAAAGAACTTGACCCATTTTCCACCTCTTCCTCCTACTTTCGGTCAGATAGAGGCCCCTCACTTAAACAGTATCTTCTCCTGTGCAGTTGAGTTTGCTTGTGCGTTTTGCAGGTACTACTCCGTCCTTTATCCACTGGAGAGAAAAATCTCTGATGCCAAGTCCCGTGAGCTGGTGATGTACATCTGGGCACATGCAGTGGTGGCCAGCGTGCCCGTGTTTGCAGTGACCAACGTGGCCGACATCTATGCCATGTCCACCTGCACGGAAGTCTGGAGCAACTCGCTGGGCCACCTGGTGTACGTGCTCATCTATAACATCACTACGGTCATCGTGCCTGTGGCTGTGGTCTTCCTCTTCCTGATCCTCATCCGCCGGGCTCTGAGCGCCAGCCAGAAGAAGAAGGTCATCATTGCGGCCCTCCGGACCCCACAGAACACCATCTCGATCCCCTACGCTTCCCAGCGGGAGGCGGAGCTGCATGCCACCCTGCTCTCCATGGTGACGGTCTTCATCTTGTGTAGCGTGCCCTATGCCACCCTCGTCGTCTACCAGACCGTGCTCAACATCCCCAACACGTCCGTCTTCTTGCTGCTCACGGCCATTTGGCTGCCCAAGGTCTCTCTGTTGGCCAACCCCGTGCTCTTCCTGACCGTGAACAAGTCTGTCCGCAAGTGCTTGGTGGGGACGTTGGTCCAGCTGCACCACCGTTACAGTCGCCGGAATGTGGTCGGTGCAGGGGGTGAGGTGGCTGATGCCAGCCTGGAACCCAGCCTGCGCTCAGGCAGCCAGCTCCTGGAAATGTTCCACATCGGGCAGCAGCAGATCTTTAAGCCTACAGAGGATGAGGAAGAGAGTGAGGCCAAGTACACCGGCTCTGCTGACCTCTCGGCCAAGGAGGTACTCGGGCCCTGCCTGGAGGGAGAGCAGGGACCGCAGCTGTCGCCTGCTGTACCTCTCCTGGGTGCCACAGACTCTAGATCCCAGGGGGAGTCAGCAGTGCCTGGGGAGCCTGAGACACTGCCTGACAAGTACTCCCTGCAGTTTGGTTTTGGGCCTTTTGAGTTGCCGCCTCAGTGGCTCTCAGAGACCCGAAACAGTAAGAAGCGGCTACTTCCCCCCTTGGGGAACACCCCAGAGGAGCTTATTCAGACAAAGATGCCCAGGGTAGGCAGGGTGGAGCGGAAGATGAGCAGAAACAACAAAGTGAGCATTTTTCCGAAGGTGGATTCCTAGTCAGGATTGTCGAGCCCCTGCACTCTCGCCTCCCCTTTGCTCAGGCTCGGGCGGGATTTGGGGGATCTCATTGCAACTGAGTACCAGTTGCCTCCTCCTGTGTGTGCCCCCTGCTCTTTGAATGAGAGGGAAATCTATAGAAGATCAACTGTCCTCTTTATCAAGGGAGTATATATATGCATCTCCGTGGTCTGTGTCCTAGGTGAAGTGTGGGTTCCTCTCTGTGGACACAAAAGCTGGGCAGGGTGCAACGGGTCTTGGAATGGGTACTCCCTGCACATTTTCTGAGGACTCCTTGGTTCCTGGGCCCCACAGAGAGTACAGGGAGAGAAAAACATCTGTGAGTTTGGAGGGAGCAGGGCACCCTAGGGGAAGCCTAAGATGATTATGGAGTGGTGGGGCCATAAAGAAAAGGCCTATTTGACTCAAATAGGATAAATATTAGAAAAAAATGTTTCATAGTGATCTGTATCTTCAGGGGAGATAGGGACTTGGCATTTGACACCTTTTCTCTGGAAGGCCTGATCGTATCGCTCAGTTTCTTCTGAAGCCCTTCATCTCTTTCACTGGGACGTAGATGAGGAGCTTCCACTCCCATTTGACAGACAAGGCAATAGATGTGCTTGGGGGTCAGGGAGGAGATACTCTGTCTTGACAATCCTGACATTCTCCTGGCACCACTGAAAACCTCAGAAAGTTCTGCCTGCAGTATTGATTGGAAAACACTACAAGTACTTTACTATGTCTTTCCCCCTTAAATTGAATTAATTTTTCAAACAATGAGAGAGAAACTAAGAGGTAGAGAAGAAAGACAAAAATGTCCATACTGTGTAGTCTCTTCTCTTCCAATGTTGATTTCATGTGAAAGGGGCTATGTCAACCTCAGTAGCAGTTAAGTATATTGAAAAAAAGGGAAAAAAAAAAACTATCTTGTGTAAACTTTTGGAATTAAAAGGCAATTTAAAAATGCACAGTTACAGGGCACCTGGGTGGCTTAGTGGGTTAAGCATCTGCCTTTGGCTCAGGTCATGGTCTCAGGGTCCTGGGATAGAGCCCCACATCGGGCTCTCTGCTCAGTGGGGAGCCTGCTTCCCCCTCCCCCTCTGCCTGCTTCTCTGCCTACTTGTGATCTCTCTCTCTCTCTCTGCCAAATGAATGAGTAAAATCTTAAAAAAAAATGCAGACTTAGTGTGCACTGAGTCCTCTGGAAACATCATGCTAAAAAATACTTGATTAGGAAAGGTGATGCTGCCCAGAAGAGTGACAGAAGTCAAAGATGGCTTCCTTCTGATGATGACTCCAGAACCCAGGTGTGGCCAGCCTCATTTTCAGTCACTTTTTGCAACTATGGTTCTCTCTTCATTTTGGACACAATGGAGGAAGAAAACAGAAAGATTTAATCATTTTAAAATGCCAATGTGGCCTCTAGTCCAGGAAGGCACCTTCACTTCCTCTTTTCTGGTAAAGTTTTAGCAGGAGTCAGAGTGGATAGAGGAGGAGGACAGTGTCCTCAACAGATTAGCCTCCTGGCAGGGTGTGCAGGGGGGTTGGCAGGGGGCTCTCACAAGCAATTCAAGTCCACTTTGGGGTGGATTTCACCAGGCTAAACTCAAACCATTGATGACATTTCACTTTTAATGAAAGCAAATCAAGTGCCATTTCCACTCTTCTCTCTAGGACACTTTGTTCTTCTTAACAGTATTTTGGGGGGGGGGGCAATCCAGTGCCTTGAGCAAGCCTGAATGAATGTGGGCAGAAAGTGGGCATTCTCACTGGCAAACTTCCTTCTGCATCCCAACGGCAGTGGCCCTCATGGATCGCTTCCCGTTGACTCTTGAAGGAAGCTCAGACTATGTGTAGGGAGTTTCCTTTTCCTGTTCTCTTCCTGGGTGTGGTGTCTTGTGATTCCAGAATATGAACCCAACTTCCTTTCCCTGGGAGAGGATAAGCCTTCCTCTTCATGTTGTGTCTCCTTGCAGTGTTGTGTGCACTCAGCACAAATCAGAGGACTGCCACACCCTCTCTTGGCGCCCCCTGCCCCAGGCCCTTTGTGCATGCTGTCTGTAGCTCTGTGCCCTCATAGTTAACTGTGACCCTTCAAGCTCAACTTTCAAAACCCTCACAATTGTTACAACGTTCCTCCAGGGGAAGCATAATCTGTCGTAAAACTGTGTCTACTTTAGAAGCACCTGTCAAACATAGCCACCTTGGTGTTGTTCTGATAATATATATGTACATCTTAATACATTCTGGTGAGGCAGAATTTGGGGTATTTCTTATGTTTGAAGTGGATGGTTGACTTCTAACAGGTCATTGCCAGGTGTATTTCTCTAGTCTTCAAAGAATTCCATTTTAATAAAAAACTGAAAATCCATTTCTGAACTCAAAAAAGTTGAATGAGCTCTGTTTTGTTTGTTTGTTTACTTCTTTCCCTTTCGAGTGGGCGTATTAATGTAAATGTTGAATATAGATTTGATCAGTCACAATGGTATCGGGGGAGGTGGAGGAGAAGTCGAGGGGATGATCATGCAGGAGAGTGATGTCCTCATCTACCCTGACAGGATGCATGTGATGTCCAGACTGAATGGTGCAAAACAGAGCAGAATACACATATTTAGAAATATGGAGATGCATGACTGGCTGAAATTGCAGGTCCTTGTCTCTGGGACAGTTTTGGGTGTTTAAGCCTTTTTGTTATATTTTAAAACAATCTAATGTATGGATAAAAATGCAAATAAGCTTTAAAACCACCTGAATTTTGCAGTATACCATCAGACTAAACAAAAGAAAATAAGAAGAAACCATAAACATCATTAGAGGAAATTGAGAAAATAAGATGATTTAGGCTTTCAGAGTCAGAGCAACCAATGGCTTTCTGCTGATAGGCTCAAATAATGTCAGTTTACTCAAACAATTCCTTTGGTTTGGCTCCGGACAGCTGTAGGCTGTTCTGAATTCCATATTTTCTCAGTAAACTAGAAGTAATATTTCTTTTTTCTTTTTTGTGTGTGTATTCACTAAAGTCATTTAAGAGTCATTGTTACTTTTTTTTTTAAGATTTTATTTATTTATTTAGAGAGAACAAGCAGAAGAGGCAGTGGCAGAGGGAGAAGGAGAAACAGACTCTTCACTGAGCAGGGAGCCCAATATGGGATTTGATCTCAGGACCCCAGGATCATGACCCAAGCTAAAGACAGCTGCTTAACTGACTGAGCCACCCAGGCATCCAAGAATTAGTTACTTTTTTTTTTTTTAAAGAGATTTTATTTATTTGAGACAGGGGCAAGAAGAAGCAGGCTCCCTGCAGAGCAGGGAGTCTGATGTGGGGCTCGATCCCAGAGCCCTGGGATCATGACCTGAGCCGAAGGCAGATGCTTAACCGACTGAGCCACCCAGGCACCCCTTCCTGCTACTTTTTAAGAGCAAATTTTTTTTTTAAAGATTTTATTATTTATTTGACAGACAGAGATCACAAGTAGGCAGAGAGGCAGAGAGAGAGAGGAGGAAGCAGGCTGTCCGCAGAGCAGAGAGCCCGATGTGGGGCTTGATCCCACGACCCTGGTATCATGACCCGAGCTGAAGGCAGCGGCCTTAACCCACTGAGCCACCCAGGCGCCCCTTTAAGAGCAAATTTAAGTAATGCTAGTTTGCTTTGGAATCTTAGAACCCACCTAATATTTCAGATTGATAAAAAAAAATACTGAGTTTAGTGAATTCAACTATTCTGGACTTGGTTTACTTATTTAGAATGTGTGTTCCTGTCTACTTAAGACAATATGGGAAGTGAATATAATATAAGTACCATTGCATTAACTACTTCCAGTCATTAGAATATTATCTAGATCTCAATTAGTTTCAATTTACAATACTCTCTGCCTTAAAGTTTATTCCCTTGGCAGCATTTGGCTTCTTGATGCCTGCTTTGTATTTTTATATGATGTTTCACTAGAGGATATTAACACACAGCCTGCAGGCTTGCAATAGGCAACGGTATGATCTCTATTCTGCAGCTGGGGAAACTAGAAGCACAGATGGTCACATCATTAGCTCTCAGAGATGGAGCAAGTAGAGACAGAGCTAAAAACAGTGCAGAAAGGATTAAGGCCCGATTCTTTCATTGCACCCTCCGAAGTACTGATGATCATTATCATCCGTTATTATGATTATTTTTGAATGCCCACTTGGCACATATTATTAAACTGTACTCGAGACTGGATTAGAGCCCTTAATGCCTGACAGCTGTTTTTCTCAGTGTTCTTCCTCAAATTTCCTTCGGCTCCATGATCTCCCCGGTTTCATTGTAGAGTAATTGGGTGCAGAGTAAATGTTAAGAAACTCTTAATGGGATGCCAAGATTGTGATCATTTGGCTGAGAGTATTCCCAGACATTGTCTTCTGCCTCATGTCCTTTTTATTTCTGCTCTGAGGTTACCTTTAGTTTAAGAGTCATTGCCATCAAATCACTCTCAGCCATCGCCCACACTTCTGCAGGGACACTTGACACTGTTTTCTGCAAGTATCTGAAATGTTTATAAGATTCATTCATTTGGAACAGTAAATATTACTGCATTTAATAATGGTATTATAGTGGAGTAGAAAGCACTTAAGATATGGTTCCTGCCCTCTAGATGGCTTGAGGGGAGAGAAGGAAAGCTCTTACAAGAGACAGACAGCAGTAAATGTTCAAGTGCTAACAGGAAGTGCTGAAGGAAAGGGAAAATTACGTTTCACTGACTGTGTGCATCTTCCTTAGCGATTTTACTTGATGGATGGCAAGGTCTTTCTTTAACTTCAGGAAATGTCTCTCTCCATAAAATGCTCAGTTACTTCACATGGTCATAGCACTTAGAATATGGAGGACCTTAGCCTACTATATTTGAAGAAATCGGGGCCTACAAGATTGATTTTTTTTCAAGACCTTGGACCGGAACTCATGATTTAAAAAAAAAAAAGATTTTATTTATTTATTTGAGAGAGAACATGTGCACAAGCTTGGGGGAATGGTAAAGGGAGAGGGAGAAAGATTCCCCGCTGAGCGGGGAGTCCAGTGCAGGGCTGGACACGGTGCTCGATGGATCCCAGGACCCTGAGATCACCTCCTGAGCTGAGGGCAGTTGCTTAACCGACTGAGCCACCCAGGTGCCTCTGGAACTCATGATTTTAAAATATGCCTAATCTATAAGCAAGATGGGGGAGTGGAGACCAGCACTTTTATAAATGTCTTTTCCATGATGAAATGTAAATAAATCAGTACATGGCCAGTTGAGAGGATGAAGAAATACTTTCCTAATGAAGGCTTTCCATTATCTGCTACTTATTGCAGATAGGTAACTGGGACTCGGCACTCAGAAGTCCCTCTTAGTGCTGACTCTCTGTGTCTCAAACGAGTGGGGGTGAGGAGTTGGAAGGGGTCTAGTCTCTGCCCCTAACATGGTTAGGGAAAGGCTGAAAAACTCACTTGGCCAGAAATAGTTTGCTGGAGGATTTGACTCAGTACCTGAACAGGGAAACATGGACAAACAAACACATGAATGCAAGAGTACCGCCTGAATCCAAAGTTGCTTCAAATCTGGGCCAAGGTAACAATCTCTAGATTCATAACAAAAAGCACAACTGGCTGTTTTCACAGAAATACCATCATCTGTAGCAAAACCTGTAAGATAAATGAGCATTTGATAACGAATGTGAACCAGGCCTGATAATTCATCTTTCATTCTCCAGTCTTGATTGGAAGGCTGCTTTTATTTGAAATAAAAGTACTCATTTTACTAACAAGTGCAGGGAAACCTTCCATATGGAATCTGAAGAACATTTTTATTTCTCTCTACAAAGTAAGGAAAAGTGCTCAGGGGTTACCTCCCCATTAATCAATAGAGGGGCTCGTAAATTGAAACCTGTAGAAGTGAAGGGCCTTGTCTTTCTGAAGTCAACAGTAGAGGGGGATGGAAATCCAGATCTCATGAAATCTTAAACCAATTTTCAATGCATTCAGTTGCATCTGGCTAGAAAAATAGGGCACACCAATTGTCGTTTTGCTTTGTTTAATTCTTTGCTTGTAGATTGCAGAGCACAAGACTGATGGCTGTTCCTATTGCCTAGATATTTCTAAACAGGCAGTTCTTTCTGTCCAGCCTGTTGAGCAGTGTCTTTTATGCTGGTAAGGATACCGTTGCAGTTCAGGCTGGGACACACAAGCAGGTTGTTTCCAGAGTGAGCCAAGCCTGCTTAAATTGGGGTATCCCAGAGATTCAGATCTGAAAGTAAACTCAGAAGCCTTTATCCAGCCCTTTTTTTACTAGACAAAGAAACAGGTTAAGGGAGGTCAAAAGACCAGGCCCAGGTCAACCCCTGGCAGAGCCCTGATGAGAAACCAGGGGTGCATAACTTAAAATGGTTTTATGTGTCAATGTATGAATTACATAACGATATATGAATTATAGAACATTTTGAGCCAAATTAGAATATTAATTCCAGCTTGTGATAAAATGAAGGGAAAATAAATCAACTTCTGATAAATAAGGAGTTTGGATGATGAAAGAAGAAAAATTTAACAAGAAAGCCAATAGCCATCAAAACATCGAGGAGTTCCTAGTGTAATAAACACCTTGTATGTTCAGAAGAAATATTACTTTGAGTTTGAGATAAGAAAAAAGATGTGTTAGAAGGAAGTGAGATGCTAAGAAATTCAGGTTGGCAGCCAGCCTGGCTGCTGATTGATGACCAGCCCCTGTGCTGTTTACTGATTTCTTCTTTATCTCAGAGACCTTAAGCCTGAGAGAATGAATTTCTCTGTGTTGCTGCTTAAGACCCTTGAAGTTTGAATTCATTTCTTTTTTTTTTTTAAAGATTTTATTTATTTATTTGACAGACAGAGATCACAAGTAAGTAGGCAGAGAGGCAGGCAAGAGAGAGAGAGGAGGAAGCAGGCTCCCTGCCGAGCAGAGAGCCTGATTCGAGGCTCGATCCCAGGACCCTGAGCCGAAGGCAGAGGCTTTAACCCACTGAGCCACCCAGGCGCCCTTGAATTCATTTATAATGTGCTATGTGAATCACTTTTAACTCCAGCAAACTATTTCTGGCCAAGTGAGTTTTTCAGCTTTTCTCTAACCATGTCTAGTGATCCTGCCAGGGGCAGAGGCTAGACTCGCAACTCCTCACCCCCACTCATTTGAGACACGGAGAGTCAGCGCTTAGAGGGACTTCTGAGAGCCGAGTCCCAGTTACCTATCTGCAGTAAGTAGCAGATAGGAAAATAGGAAAGCCTTCATTAGGAAAACATTTCTTCATGCTCTCAACTGGCTATCTACTGAATTATTTACATTTCATCATGGAAAAGACATTTATACTCTGCAGCCAAGTAAGCCGACTGTGCTCTTTGTCCATGGGGACCCAGTGTGCCATGACTGCAAACAGTAGCCTCCTTGGTACTGTATGCAGCCTGTTGATTGTATGGGTTGCCCTAAGGGACCTTGGAGACAGCCCTTTCCAGCAGACGTTGAGGTCTGACCTCATGGCTATCTCCAATTTACACTGCAGACAGGAATGCGGGGTGCCTTTGGAAAGCTCCAGGGCACAGTAGCCAGGGTCCACATTGGCCAAGTCATCATGTCCATCCTTACTGAGCTGCAGAACAAGGAGTGACTGAGGCCCTATGCAGGGCCAAGTTCAAGTTCCCTGGCCACCAGAAGATCCACGTTTCCAAGAAGTGGGGCTTTAGTAAGTTCAATGTGGATGAATCTGAATACATGGTGGCTGAAAAGTGGCTTATCCCAGAGGGCTGTGGGGTCAAATATATCCCCAATTGTGGCCCCTTGGACAAATGGAGGGCTGTGCACTCATGAGAACCTTGGCACTGCCCTCTCCCTATCCATGCCCACCAATAAATCCAACTTCTTGTCAAAAAAAATAAAAGACAAAGACATTTATGAAAGTGCTGGTCTCCACTCCCCACATCTTGCTTATGGATTAGGCATATTTTAAAATCACGAGTTCCAGAGGCACCTGGGTGGCTCAGTCAGTTAAGCATCTGCCCTTAGCTCAGGTCGTGATCTTAGGGTCCTGGGATAAATTGAGCCCCATGTCCAGCCCTTTATTTATTTATTGGAGAGAAAGAGACACAGCGAGAGAGGGAACACAAGCAAGGGCAAAGAGAGAGGGAGAAGCAGGTTTCTTGTTGAGCAGAGAGCCTGACGTGGGACTTGATTCCAGGACACTGGGATCATCATCTGAGCCAGAGGCAGACACTTAATGACTGAGCCATCTAGATGCTCCTGTTTTTATTGTTTTAAATTGGGTCTCCTGATTTATGTACTAAAATGCAATTTTTAGAATCTGAGTTATGTAATTTTCTATTTTTAGGTAAACTTTATATTTATTTTAAATAAAATCTTTAAAAAAACAAAAAACAAAAACTTAAACCCTACAGGATCAGAAACCTAGCTCCATATCGAAGTTATGGTTTAGAACCCAAGGAGAAGCATGAAGCATGACGCTCAATGCCTGGACAGTGTTCAGAAACAGTGGGTTTCAGCCCAGGATTGATTGCTGCAGTGAAACTGCTAAACTTCTCTTCAGCTGTTATCCGCAAGCAGTCTCATCCATTCTGTGGCCGAGGTGACGGGCCAGGAGTGGAGCACTGTGATCTCAACTGGCACCCAGCAACAGAAACTGCAGCAAGCCTCTGGAATGTTCTGGCAACTCTTTAATTCTTTACAGATACAGAATTGCTACAGGTGACCAAACTTTGGAGCCAGTCCGATAACTAGAGTGGCTTAGGGAATTCTCTAAGAGAAATAGATTTCTCCCTTGCTGGCGAATGACTCACTTGGCAGAGCTTCTCTCTTGAGGGCAGAACTGAGATGACCTCCCCCCAAAATTCATTCTAGAATTTAGATGATAACTTCATTTTTAATTTAATTTACTATCTTTTAAAAACCAAGCCTCTATTAGCTTTCTGGGTTATAAATGGAAGGCTGCACTGTCTGTGTGCGTGTGTGTGTTGATTTTTGTGCATCTCCTTGGTCTCCTGGCATAGTTTGGGTCCCCCACCCCCGCCCCTGAAATTCATACTGCTTGGACAAGTTAAACAATGTCATGTGACAATGCCTGGGCTCACTCCTCTCACTTAAAAAATTCAAGGGGTATCGTTATGTGTTTGGGCCGATAGATATTGAGAATTGGCAAACTTGTTCCCCCTTCTATGTTTAAAAGGGGGACATCTCCATTTCCTGTAGCGTTCCACAACAGACAGGAAGAGGGAAGAAAGGGTTCAGAATCAAGGAAGTGGGAAGGGAGAACATTTCCCAGCTTTTTTCATAACTACTTACAAAGGAGGTCCTGGGTGGGGAGGGTTTCAGGGTCTCGAACCTCCAGGGGACTCCACAGAGCCTGGAAGAGCAGTGGCCTTACTATTTACTCTTTAAAACGGTGTTAAGCTAGTGTTTTTCAAAGCACGCTCATGGTTCTGCTGCACCAGAATCACCAAGAGATTTGTCAAAATGCAGATTCCTGCACTTGACCCCAGACTTGCTAAGTCAGGGAACGGGGATGAAAATGAGCATTATAAGTAACACATGAAATGATCCCTACGAACAACAAAATCTGAGAGCCCATTTTTAGCAAATTTATTCCATAACTTTGAAGTAGGATGAAAGTACTAAAAAAAAAAGTACTAAACACATACTAAACTTCAAGTATTTTACTTTGAAGAAAAATAGGGTCACCTGCTGCAGAACTTGCTTTTTTCTTTAAGGCTTTGTTTACTTCCCTGTTCACGCCTCTTGGTTATATGCATGGTACTGTGGCCTGCAGGGTTGGGAGGGAGTCCAGCTGGTATAAAAGGGGCAAATGAGATAAAACACAGACTTTTTAAGCCTACAGATTTTCTATAAATTCAAATGTGTGAGAACTTCAGTCATTCAAAGTCACCAATGGTTATTTGAGATTAGATATATATACCATCTACAAGGATATTTTTAAAAAATCCATTCTGGGGGTGCCTGGGTGGCTCAGTGGGTTAAGCCTCTGTCTTTGGCTCAGGTCATGATCTCAGGATCCTGGGATCGAGCCCTACATCAGGCTCTCTGCTCAGCGGGGAGCCCGCTTCCTCCTCTCTCTGCCTGGCTCTCTGCCTACTTGTGATCTCTGTCAAATAAATAAATAAAATCTTTTAAAAAAATCCATTCTGTTTTTTTGAGATTTATTTTTCACTTTACCAATTCAGATGGCTCTTTAAAGATGGATCTGAGCACAGTTCAAACATACAGGGTATTTTGTTTCAGTGGTTTCCTGAATCACCCCTAAAATTGAAGGAAAGTGAGTTTGAGCATTTTGTTTTTTGTTTTTTTTTTAATTAATTTATTTATTTGACAGACAGAGATCACAAGTAGGCAGAGAGGCAGGCAGAGAGAGAGGGGGAAGCAGGCTCCCTGCTGAGCAGAGAGCCCGATGCGGGGCTCGATCCCAGGACCCTGGGATCACCACCTGAGCCGAAGGCAGAGGCTTTTAACCCACTGAGCCACCCAGGGGCCCCGAGCGTTTTGTTTTTTAACAAAAGACAGTCAGCACCATCTAGTGGATACAAAGAACCTTTTTTTTTTTTTTTTTAATTTGGTCCAGTGAGGACGTGAAGAGAGCAGGCTTTGGAACTGGGTTGGAAATTCAGTACCAGTTAGTTCCTGAGTGGCCTCAGAAAAATTACTTGACCTCTCTGTGCTCTACTTCTTAACTATAAATCTGCATAATAATAGTGCCACCTCATAGGAAGTTATGAAGTGAGATGATACATCTAAGACATGTCCCAGACACTCAGAAAATGTTTTTTTTTTTTTTTAAAAGATTCTATTTATTCATCTGACAGAGAAAGACACAGTGAGAGAGGGAAAACAAGCAGGGGGAGTGGGAAAGGGAGAAGCAGGCTTCCCGAGGAGTCCAGAGCCGGGGATCATGACCTGAGCTGAAAGCAGATGCTTAACAACTGAGCCACCTAGGTGCCTTAAGATGTTTTGTTTTTGGGATGCCTGAGTGGCTCAGTTGGTTGAGCGGCTGCCTTCGGCTCAGGTCATGATCCCAGCGTCCTGGGATCGAGTCCCACATCGGGCTCCTTGCTCGGTGGTGAGCTTGCTTCTCCCTCTGCCTGCCACTCTGTCTGCCTGTGCTTGCTCCTGTGCTCTCTATCTGACAAATAAATAAAATAAAAAAAAAAGATGTTTTGTTTTTGTTTTGCTTTGTTTTTTTTTTTTTAAAGGTTTTTATTTATTTATTTGACAGAGAGACACAGCAAGAGAGGAAATACAAGCAGGGAACTGGAAGAGGGAGAAGCAGGCTTCCCGCAGAGTCTGGAGCCTGGGATCATGACCTGAGCTGAAAGCAGATGCTTAACAACTGAGCCACCTAGGTGCCCTAAGATGTTTTGTTTTAAGGTTTTTATTTATTTATTTATTTGACAGAGAGAGACACAGCAAGAGAGGAAATACAAGCAGGGAACTGGAAGAGGGAAAGCAGGCTTCCCACAGAGTCTGGAGCCTGGGATCATGACCTGAGCCCAAGGCAGATGCTTAAGGACTGAGCCACCCAGGTGCGCCCTAAATGTTATTTTTTTTTTTCTTTAAGATTTTTTATTTATTTGACAGAGAGAGCGAGCACAGGCAGACAGAGTGGCAGGCAGAGGCAGAGGGAGAAGCAGGCTCCCTGCTGAGCAAGGAGCCCGATGTGGGACTCGATCCCAGGACGCTGGGACCATGACCCGAGCGGAAGGCAGCCGCTTAACCAACTGAGCTACCCAGGCGTCCCAAATGTTATTTTTTCTTTTTTTTTTTTTTAAGATTTTATTTATTCATTTGATAGACAGAGATCACAAGTAGGCAGAAAGAGACAGAGGAGAAAGCAGGCTGTCCACAGAGCAGAGAGCCCGATGTGGGGCTCGATCCCATGACCCTGGGATCATGACCTGAGCCGAAGGCAGCGGCTTTAACCCACTGAGCCACCCAGGCGCCCCCCAAATGTTATTTTTTTAATAATGACAAGCCATAGGGACATGGGAGCTGTCCCGTGGCATAGGTTTTAAACTGCTCTCCAAAATAAATGGCTATTTAGTTTAGCTCGTGGAATCTATAATGAGGTTTAATGAGGCTCTGCTCCTAGTGTGCTGTCACATTTGGCTGAAGCTTATGGTAAGAGAAGGGGAACTGGGGCAACAAAGCTGGAATGGTAGTTGGGATCCAGATGGAATACAATGTGGGCTCCCTCTCATTCATTTCGAATCTGACTCCACTTAGCAAGGGAAGGTCAAGAGCAGATAGAGACAAATTTAAAACAAAAACCAAATCTGAAACCAACACTGCCATATGGCACTAACCTGGAATGAGACCAGGGACGTTTTAACTTAAAGTATCTTGACTCTGGAAGAAATTTTTATAAATTATTTTGAAAGGCACAATACTTTCTAGAATATATTTAGGTTTTTTGAACACAACACTTCAAAAAACGGCAGAGAAAAATATGGCACTCTCTGCTGAATATGAATCATTTGGAGCGTGTCACCTGCAACAGAAGTATTTCAGAAAATTAAAAACAAAGACATAGTGTATTTGTGTGCTAATACACAACAAATACAATTTGTTAAAATTTGCCCTCAAGGCACTTACAGCCTCTGGCAGTTCACAAAAGGTAACAGGAGGTAAATAAATAAAGTGCAAATGACAGAAAACAAGATGAATCTTGTGGAAAATGACATCTATGGGCGCTTAGTTTGGTAAGGCTACAGTGAAGAGACACTAAGTTTCTATTCTATTGAACCAGAATTTTCTTTTCACTTGCTTTTTATATATCTTCTGTGTATCTATTTTAAAATCAATAGTTTAAAAAAAGGAAGGCACAGGTCATAGCTTTGATTTATCTTAGTTTTCTCTTGCCACATCCCCAAGAAATATAAAATGTTATTTTCTCAATGAGCACCATTAGTTGCCAAAAATAATCGAAAGAGTGGCCTTTATTCATGGACTATTAGAATTGTGCGGACATCTGGAGTTTTTATTGTCTAGCTACTCCAAGAGTGGTCGGTGAACCAGAAGCATTGGCATCACCTGGGAACCTGTTGGAATCTTGGGTCCCACCTGGCACATTGAATCAGCATTTTAACAGGAGCCCCAGTTGATTTATCTGCATATGAAAGTTTGAGAAGCCCTAGAATTTCAGGGTCGTTTGCTCTCAGATACAGTCCTAACATTAGTATTTTATGAAATCTCCCCAGGTGATTCTAATGCAGTAGAGTTAAGAACTGCAAAACTAGTCCAACCACATGTATCAAATGAGGAAATTATGGCCCACAAAAGTTTACAGACTTACCCCAGATAACTCAACTATTTAGTATCAGAACCCAAACAGTGTTATCTCTTCTCCTTATTTAAAAACAACAACAATAACAACAACAAAAACAAGCAGAGTCAAGAGAACAGAGCAAGAGTGTGGAGGTAAGGATTATTATTATTATTTATTATTTTAAAAAATTCTTTTTTCTTTCTTTCTTTCTTTTGAGTGAGGTGGGGAGGGGCAGAGTGAGAATCTTAAGCAGACTCCATGCCCACTGTGGAGCCTGACGCCAAGCTCGATCCCGCAACCCTGAGAACACCACCTGAGCTGAAATAGAGTCAGATGCTTAACCCATTGAACCACCCAGGCGCCCCTGAGGATTATTATTTTATATGGGGTGATCAGGAAAGATCCACCTGAGGAAGCAGACACCTGAGGGAAGAGAGGAAGTGAGCCAGGTGGAAAGTTGGGCAACTACATTCCTGGCAGAGGAAGCAGAAGGCGTGTGTGTGTGTGTGTGTGTGTGTGTGTGTGTGTGTGTGTGTACACATGCATGCTCGCCTGCACGTGTGCAGGGGACTATTGCATCTTGGAGGAACAACAAGGAGTTGCGTTTCCAAATTCCCAACATACTAATCTTTGGGATGCAGAAACAAATCAAAACTTCCAGCAGTTCTCAAAATCTTAAGTTATTCTTAAAATATTTTCACCCTTTTTCATATTGTTATTATGCTATCTGAATCATTTTTTAAAAAAAGATTTTACTGGGGTGCCTGGGTGGCTCAGTGGGTTAAGCATCTGCCTTCAGCTCAGGTCATGATCTCAGGGTCCTGGGATCAAGCCCCATATCAGGCTCTCTGCTCAGTGGGGAGCCTACTTCTCCCTCTCCCTGTGCCTGCCTTTCTGCCTACTTGTGATCTCTCCCTGTCAAATAAATAAATAAAATCTTTAAAAAAAAAGATTTTACTTATTCGAAAGAGAGAGAGTGAGCGAGCATGGGGAAAGAGGCAGAGGAAGAGAGAATCTTGAAGTATACTGTCTGCTGAGCTCAGAGCCTGACTCAGGACTCAACCTCACAACTGTGAGATCATGACCTGAATGGAAACCAAAGAGTTGAATGCTCAACTGACTGAGCCACCCAGGTGCCCCCTGATTCATCTTTTAAAAGCGTTTGTATTTCCAAGAACTGTAGCCTATAGAAAATATTCAAATACTGGAGAACACAGAGAACATTACTGGGTACCATTTGATTAATGTAACACACATATCTTCAAGCAAGGTTAACAGCACTTCACAGAATCACAGGTTGGAAATTGCCAATTTAAGGACTTATTTTTGAGTCAAACTTATTGTTTCTCAGAACACCACTCACACAGTTTGTATAAAGTATACAATGAGTATCAACTTATTAATATTTATTTTATTTGCAAGAATGACTCACTGTTAGCAGTAGACATGGCCAGGAAGACACACTTGGAACATGGCACCAGCTCCAAGCAAGACTGACCAATTGGATTGTGACTGCGTCTTTCCCATGTACTCCAATCCAGTTTCCCAGAATGTTAACCTCAACTTCTGACACAGGTGTTAGCATTTCCTGCTTTTGTTTTTGACTTGACATCAGTGGATTCCTTCAGTAACATCTCTATGTTGACCGATAAAGTTTAATTCTCACAGGAGAATTAGAACACCTTTTCCATTTTTCCTTATTTCTCAACCTTTTTTTTTTTTTTTTTTACATTTAGAAAAACATACAAATTTTTTGATCAATGCTGGGAAGAAATTCCTGTGCAGAAACACTAACAAGGAGGACGGTGAGTCTGGAGCAACCTGTACCAAAGAGAGGGTGGTAGGAGTGACAGGGTTTGACTTTGGTTTTAAAGGCATCATTCAGGCTGCTGTTTGAAAGTAGTAAGAGCAAGGAGGGCAGCAGTAAGGAAGGAAGTTGTTGCAAAAATCTAGGTGAGAGATGATGGCAGAAGGTAAGCACAGAAGGTGCTCAGACGTAGTTAGATTCTGGATATATTTTAAGTGTAAAACCGATAGGACTTTTAACATTTTGATTGTAGAGTGCGAGGGAAGAGGGAGGGATTGAGGACAACTTCAAGGTTTTTGGTCTGAGTCTGGCAGGATGGAGTTGCCATTTACTGAGATAGATAAGAGGGTGGGGTGGGAGTGGGGGTGACTGTGGAGAGGTTTGTTTTTTGACATGCTAGGTTCAAGATGCTTCTTACATCTAAGTAGAGACACCTTACAGTCAGCTAAATAAAAGTGGAGCTCGGGGAGAAGTCTGGGTTGGAGATAGAAACACAGGATTTAGCAGTATATGAATGGCATTCACAGCCAGGTTTCTAAACCGTTTTTAAACCACTGCTCTAGATTATAGCTGTGGTTCCCTGAGCAACTCACTTCACCTCTATTTGCTTCACTGAAAAACACTTAAAAAATACACATCCTACCTACCTGAAATAATGAGGCTAAAGGGGCTGTGTACGGGAAAAAGCCTTGTAAGCTGTAAAGTGCTGTCCGTACTAGCAAGCAGACAGTTGATGGTACCGAGGATGAAGAAAATCAGTTTGGGAACCCATGGAAAGTCTTCATGAGCTTACAATGGGAGAATCCACGAAAAAAAAAAGTGCAAAACTAGTATTTTTTATTTACGTGGAATCCAAAATATAGCAAGAATTTGAAATGCATGATCTTTTGAGCTGCACAGCAATCTTGTGAGGACGGAGGAGGAAACAGCTGAGAGGACGGCAACATATGAATAGTAGAGAGCCACAGAAGCCTCTAGACGTCCTCCTTTGGAGTTCAATCTAAATACGAATAACCTTTTCCCCAACCACAGCGTCCGCAGGAAGACCGAGGAGACAGTACCGCTGACTCAGCTCGCGAAGATCCAAGAGCGTTCCCCGCCATCCCTAGCCCCCACACCTCATTTCCGCAGCCCTTTTCTCTTCTCGCGAGACTGGAAGCGTAATGTTTCTGGTTGCCAAGGGAACAGCGTTCCTGGAGGCAGGAGGGCTTTGGACGCAAAGCTCCTTCCCCCTCCAGAGAAGCTGGGGTGGCGGGAAAGACCCCTCCCCTTTGGGGGACAGCGGGGGACGCTGAGTGTCAGCGGTACGCTTCTGCACCCGTCAATGATCTGCCGACTGGCGACTGCCCCCCAGAGCTTCTGCGGGGAAGGTAAGTCACCATATCTTTTAGGACCCCACCTCTACAGCCGCGCGACGTGAGCTGGGCGGAGTCAGGTCAGGGCCGCGGAAGGGCTTGGCAGGAAGAGGGGCAGGGCCAATGAGAGGGCGGGGCGGAGTCGTGTCTGGCTGCTGGGCCCGGAGATTGGCTGTTAGGGCAAAGGGGCAGGGCCAGTAGGGGGCGGACTCAGCAGAGGGTGAGCGGGGCCTGGGAGGGAGCGGGCAGGACCAATCGGAGCAGAGCCGTCAGTCACTACGGAGACCGTAGCCAGCGTTTCAACGTTCCCTACCTTAGGACCATCTGTCAGGGACTCCTACTGTCCTTGGCCTTCTGGACCTTAAGATCTAAAACTTACATTAAAAATTAATCGCCAGCCATTTGAAGTAGACCGTAAATAGCAAAGAATGCGAATAGGTATGTCACGGGGCGGCGTGGGGGGAAAGGTGGCCAGTAAACATTTGGCTGCAGACTCCATTTCTCTCGTAATTAAAGAAATGTAAATCCAACTCACAGATATCTTTGACACTTACCAGACTGACAAAGATGGAAAAGCTGTGATGATAACCAGATTGACCCCAGGCCAGAATGGGGAAAGGTGCAATTTCTTCACACCGTGTTGATAGTGTAATTTGGTACAACATTTTTGGTGGACAGTGTGGAGTTCTACCACAAGTTGAAATGCAAGTATTCTTGGGCTCAGTGTGGTTTATCACCCAGGAATATATTTTGTTTAGTATCTTTAAACGAAGATTCACACAGAGAGCTTACTTGAAATTGTGTGTGCTATTTGTGTGTGTTTGTATTGGGGAAGAGTAGGTAGTTGGAAAGGATAGAGGTTTGCATATGCCTAAAAAAAGTGAGATCCCCCAAGTCTGTTAACAGTGGTTCTTGGGGTGAGGAAAATTTTGACTTTTTTAAAAAAGATTTATTTATGTGAGAGGGAGAGAGCATTCATAGGGGGAGAGACGGAGGGAGACAATCTTCAAGTGGACTCCTGGGAGGGGGAGCCCGAATTGGGCTCATCCCCCGACCATGACCATGAGATCATGACCTGAGCCAAAACCGAGTCCAACGCTCAACAGACTAAGGAACCCAGGCACCCTGAAAATTTTGACTTTAAAAAATTGTACATTCTTCTATATTATTTGACTTTTTGCTTCTCATGGGCAAGTATTTCTTACACAAGAAATATGTAAAGTTAAAAAAAAACTTGTATGGTTAAATAACTTTTAGACATTAAAACCGTGAAAATAAATATGATTCCATTTTTTTTAAAGGTCGGCTATTTATTATTACTAAAAAAAGGAGCATTCATTTTCTTTCAGTTCTTCCCTTCATCCAAAATACCAAATTATGGCAGCCATGTGTCCCCATTTTGGTTTTAAATGATCCGTGGTGATTGGATTTCTTACAAGCCTGTATAAAATTTATTTATTATATAATTATTGATATAATTAACTATAATTAATATAATATATTAAACAATAATTAATATGATATAATTATATTAATTATTATATAATCATATAATAATTTTATTATAGAATATATTCTGTTACATAGAATATATTTCTATATTTCTATATTTATTATTTTATTTTTAAAATATTTTTATTTATTTGACATAGAGAGAGCACAAGCAGGGGGAGCACCAGGTAGAGGGAGAAGCAGGCTCCTGGCTAAGCAGGGACCCCCATTCGGACCTGGATCCCAGAACCCCAGGATCACGACCCAAGCCGAAGGCAGACGCTTAACTGACTGAGCCACCCAGCCACCCCTGAAAAAGTTGAAATTAATCTTGTTTGAAATGAGTGTTATAAAAATGTGGGGCGCCCAGGTGGCTCAGTGGGTTAAAGCCTCTGCCTTTGGCTCAGGTCACGATCCCAGAATCCTGGAATCGAGCCCCACATCAGGCTCTCTGCTTGGCGGGGAGCCTGCTTCCCCCTCTCTCTGCCTGCCTCTCTGCCTACTTGTGATCTCTGTCTGTCAAATAAATAAATAAAATCTTTAAAAAAAGTTGATATGTGTTAGTGGTGATTGTTACAATTTAGAATCTGGTGATATATTATCTGCTTAATGGAATATCGAAGTAAATAATATTTTATTTTTGAAATACCTTTAATGCAATAAAAAAATGCTTCATCATGTGATGTTAAGTGAGAAATATACAAGTCAAATTTTGGTGGAAACACAAAGAACAAAAATGGATAAGAAATATGCCAACAGGGACGCCTGGGTGGCTCAGTCGGTTAAGCGGCTGCCTTAGGCTCAGGTCATGATCCCCGGGTCCTGGGATCGAGTCCTGCATCGGGCTCCTTTCTCAGTGAGGAGCCTCCTTTTCTCTCTGCCTCTGCCTGCCTCTCTGCCTACTTGTGATCTCTCTCTCTCTCTCTCTCTGACAAATAAATAAATAAACCTTAAAAAAAAAAAAGAAATATGCCAACAATGTTTAGCACAGAGTGGTGAATATTGGGTGATTTTTATTTATTTTTGAATACACTTTAATATATTCTAGACATATTTCTACAATAAGTTAACTATGACTTCAAGGTATACTTATTATTAGAAAATCAAAAAATACATATAAGTGAAAGGTAAAATAAAAGACCAAGAATGCAAGGGGATAGGAAAAGAATAAATGAAACAAGATGGGATCAGTGAGGGAGACAAACCAAAAGAGACTCTTAATGTCATAAAACAAACTGAGGGGGTTGGGGGGAAGGGGTGTTGGGAGAGGGTGGTGGGTTACATTATATGTTTATATAAAAATTAAAAAAAAAACAGTTTATCCTTAAGGGAAAAAAAAAAAAAAAAGACCAAGAATGCGGCACCTGGGTGGCTCACTTGGTTAAGCATCTGCCTTCTGCTCAGGTCATGATCCCAGGGTCCTGGGATCAAGCCTCACATTGGGCTCTCTGCTGAGCAGGGAGCCTGCTTCTCTTTCTCCCTCTGTTTGCTGCTTCCCCT
>ML104871.1:0-14649 GCA_003697995.1 Taxidea taxus jeffersonii | reverse complement strand
ACCAATCCAGAAGAACCCACCTCTGTTCCTTCTCTGGTTTGTTATCATCTTTCAGGTCCCTTTATGTATATTTCTTTAATTAGAAAATTGAACTTTTTTTTTTTAGCAAGATATTGACATTTAACAAGATATTTTTTTCCTTCTTTCTTACCTTCCTTCTTCTCTCCCTTCCCCCCTCCTTCCTTCCTTCCGTTCTCTCTTTCTTTCTTTCTTTGCCTATGTAGAAAAAGTAATGGATAAGGGGCATTAGGATCTTATAGATGTGCTTTCAGTGTTTAAGAAGAAATCTCAATAGCCACATAGAAATTCCACAAGAAAAATAAAACATTGTTAAAGAAAGTAATCAAATGATAATTAAATACTTAAGATGACAGAAGCACTAAATATTGATTTAACCAAATTTTATGTATATTTATGTATACCAATATTACGTGGCTTAACTATATTGAGTGTATGTGGAGAAGAGTGAATTCTTCTATGTGAATTCCTTGTTTATGCCCTTAGCCAGTTTTCTATTTGAATGTTTCTTTTTCTTATAGATTGGTAAGATTTCTTTAAATATGTAAATTCATTAATCTTTTGTGTATCATCTGTGTTGCATATATTTTCCCTAGTTTCTCAGGTGCCTTTTAGTTTAATTTAGAGTTCTTTTTGTTTGTTTATTTGTTTATTGACTTTTAAGAGCCTTGAATGTTATGTGTTCAAATCTGCTAGTCTCTTCCTTTTTGATTTATCCTCTTGGTGTTATCTTTAGTAAGTCATTAATTTATTATATGAATTATCTTTATATTTCCTTTTAGTCCCTTGGAGATTTCTTATTTTACATTTATGTATTATTTTAAAAATTAGTTTTTACTTTTATTTAAGTAGTATAGTAAAAAATGTCAAACTCTACTATAACATTTACAATGGGAGAAAATAGAAACAGTACCTAGTCTCATTCTCCAGAGGCAACCATCCTGAACTTATAAATATTACGCTTATTTAACTATGGGTTGGCTTTATCAGTTTTGGGGCATTCTCTTTGATCTCCTATCATGACAGATTAATATCTTATACTACTTCTCCTTTTATGTACTCCTCCCCACATACACTCAATATAGATAAGGCCCAGTATTTGGTTAAATCAACATTTAGTGCATCTGTCGTTATAAGTACGTAGTTATCATTTGATTGCTTTCTTTGTCCATGCTTTATTTTTCTTGTGGAATTTCTATGTGGCTCTTGAGATTTCTTCTTAGACATTCAAACCCATCTATAAGATTCTAATTCAATGGCCCTCATCCATTTTTTCTACAGAGGCGAAGTCATAAGATCGTCAGTTATATCCCCCCGCCCCCGGGAACTGTTTTTATTTATTATTTTCAGGAACAAACATAAGAGAACAGACCTATTTCTAAAGCAAACTGGAAGATTTCTGGAGCTTTTTAGATGGTCCGTGCAATTGATGGTTCTCCATGCTTCTTCTCCCTTTACTGACAAGTATTATACCGGCTCTGCAAACGCTTCCATCTCATTGCTCCCTCTGTAAGCTGCAATCAGTCTCCCTTGACAGCCTGCTCATGGCATTTACAAGACTTTTGGCCTTTCAGTGACTTACGCTTTTTGATTGTGATGTGATGGGCCAGGGTGATCCGTCATCCCACAATAACAATGTCAGCGCCTTCCTGAGTGAGCCCAGATGCTTTTGCCGAGTTTGAATAATGTTGAGATCAATGCCTTTTTCATTTGCTAAGATGGAAAGAGTTGACCTACTGGTCCCTTACGCATCAGCTCTGGCACATTGACAAATCATATTATCCCTCTGTGTGCCTGGGAGGAGCAACGGGCTGTTGATGTTTATGTTTCCTCCTATATCCAAAACTTCCTTGGACTCTGCCTCCGCCGTTCAAAAAAAGAAAGAAGATGAGTCATTGTGTAGGCTAAAAAAAGGACTACACTTGCTGGGGCCAGCGGCAATTGTCTTTCCTCTTTCTGTTATGAGCAAAGTGGTTTAATTAATAATTAATAGACATTTAGGGAGATTACGAAATTTAGGGAAGGATCGTTGGAAGATCCATTTACACGTAAAGCTAAGTCTGAGAAGGCAAACTCTGGAATTCTCCTATTTCTTCCATTTTCTCTCATGCATGATACCCCAGCATTACTGAGCAGATCTGGAATGGTCCTGATTAAGGGCACAGTTTGGAAGGATCAAGGTGCCTGGAATGCTCAAGTTCTCCCACTAGTTTAAACCATCTTGTCTAATAATCCTTGCTTCAGAAAACAGCACTTGGAATAGGGAACCAGAGGGGTGACAGACCTATGGATGGTATCGCACAAAAAATAGAAGTTGGTAATAGGGGGCCAGATAGTAAGGGTGTGTCCTCTAGCAGAGAAAGTAGGTTTTGTTCTCTTGTTTCTGAGGGTGAAGTAGGATCATAGGGTTTAAAAGTGGGGGATTGATAGAAAAAGAGTGGTAACCAGGAGATGGGTACTCCATGAAAATGTACCAAGGAGGAGAGGAGAAGTCAGAGCTGAGAGTTGAGCTAGAAAAGGAAGCACTAGATAGGATAAAGAAGGCAAAACCAGAAGAAAGTAGAGGACTTAGGTAGGCATCATTACGAGGAAGTGAATCTAGGTTGAGAGGCTTGGTGCTCTATGGTATCTTCTCAGGCCAAGGACATGGCAAATGTTTCTTTCTTTTTTTTTTTTTTTAAGATTTTATTTATTTATTTGACAGACAGAGATCACAAGTAGGCAGAGAGCCTGGCAGAGAGAGAGGGGAAAACAGGCTCCCCGCTGATCAGAGAGCCTGATTCGGGGCTCAATCCCAGGACCCCAAGATCACAACCTGAGCTGCAGGCAGAGGCTTAACCCACTGAGCCACCCAGGTGCCCCTAAATGTTTCTTTTTGAGGCACAGAGAGCCCCTGAGATAGCAGTCACTCTGCATTCTTTTTTAGCCACTTTCTGCATCTAACATCCTGGTCAGAAGGTTTTCCACCTATAGTAAGAGAAAAATCCCTGGACACAGACATCTTTTGACGGAATTAGGGTAGGGTGATTTTGGTGGCAACATAATCCTTATTAACAAAGATTCTGAGCTAACTGTGCGTTAACTCTAATGAAACATGCAAGCATACAGGTTATAACTAGCTTTAATTTCTTGTTTGTTTCAGAATATCGATGGATATTATAAAGGGAAACTTAGATGGAATTTCAAAACCAGCCTCCAGTTCAAGAATACGTCCTGGGAGCAGAGATTCGAGTACTTCTTTGGAGGTGCTCTCACCGGAACCAGCATCCTCCAAGGTACTTTGCTGTGTAGAAATGATTTCAGGTCCTTCTCCTGAACTCTAGTGCTTGATAAACCAAGGCTGTTGTTAATATCTCTCTTAAAGGATCCTCTTAGAGGGTATGTTTTGGGAGCACTCACAGATTTCTTCTTGGATTTTACTTTAGATCATTTGGCAAATCACAATAAAGTTATAGGACAGTTCTATCACACCTCAAAAATTTCTTCATATCACCCCTTTGTCCTTACTCAATCTCTCCTATTCTTTTTTTTAATTTAAATTCAGTTAATTAACACATAGTGTATTACTAGTTTCAGAGGTATAGTTCAGTGATTCATCAGCTGCATATAACACCTAATGCTCATTATATCATGTGCCCTCCTTAATGTCCATCACCCAATTACCCCAACCTCCCCAACTCCCCTTCAGCAACCCTCAGTTTCTTTCCTATGATTAAGAGTCTCTTATGGTTTGTCTCCCTCTCTGATTTCATCTTATTTTATTTTTTCGTCTTTCCCCTATGATCCTTTGTTTTGTTTCTTAAATTCCTCATATCAGTGAGATCATATGATATATATCAAATTATCATATGATAATTATCTTTCTCTGATTGACTTGCTTCACTTAGAACTATCCTCTAGTTCTATCTATGTTGTTGCAAACGGTAAGATTTCATTTTTTCATGGCTGTGTAATATTCCATCATATGTATGTGTGTGTATGTACATATGTATGTATTTGTATGTATATATATATGTAATACACACACACACACACACACACACACATATCACCTCTTCTTTATCCATTCATCTGTTGATGGGCATCTGGGCTCTTTCCATAGTTTGTCTATTTCACTCTGCCCTACTCTTAATCCTGGAAACTCCTGATCTATTCTTTACCTATTGTTTCTCTTTTTCCAGAGAGTCATATGAATGGAATTAAAAAGTGTGTAGCTTTTGAGTCTGGCTTTCCCTGTTGGCACAATGCATTTGCGACTCCTCTATTGTTACAGGTATCAGTGGTTCACACCTTTTCACTAATGAGTAGCGTTCTTTTGTGTGGGTGTATCACAGTGTGTTTATCCATTCACATGTTAAGGAACATTTGGATTGTTTGCAGGTTTTGGTGATTATGAATAAGCTGCTATTAATATTTGTATACTGAATTTTTTTTTGGGGGGATAGTTTTTTATTTTTCTTAGGTAAATACCTAGGAGTTGGATTGCTGGCTTGTATGGTGAGGGTGTGTTTAACTATAAGAAACTGCAAAACTGTTTTCTGTTGCCATGAGAAATATGAGAGTTCCAGCTGCTCGGCATCCTCACCAGCCGCTGATATTGTTAGTTTTTATTTTTTTAAAGCCATTCTAATAGTTATATAGTAGTTATCTCATTGTAATTTTAACTCACATTTTCCTGGTGACTAATAATGAATGTATTTTCATGTACTTCTTTGTAATCCACATACCTCCTTTGGAAAGTGTATTAGTTTTCTTTGCCTGACTTTAAAAATTATGTATTTTTTCTTATTGTCAACTTTTGAGAGTTCTTTGTATATCCTTTAATATACATATATATGTGTATGTGTATATATATATAAATAAAATTTTATTTTTTTATAACTTCTGAGAGTTCTTTATATATCATGTCAGATATATGATTTGCGAATATTTTCTTCTGGTCTGTAGTTTGACTTTTCATTTTTTTAACTGTGTCTTTTGAAGAGCAAAGACTTGAAATTTTGTCAACTGCAGTTTGTCAAAATTTTTTTGAGGCTTGTGTTTTTTTGTTTCATCCAAGAACTCTTTGTTTAAGCCAGGGTTCCAAAGATTTCCTCCTATGTTTTCTTCTGAAAGTGTTATAGCTTTATGTGTTACATTTTTATATTTTGCATTTAGCCTCTGTTGTTGCCAATGAGAGGGCTTTTGTAAATCTGATATTCATTACAGTGTATGCTGTCTGGTTTAGATATTTTTCTCTGGTTGCTTTAACTTTTTTCTCTTTGTCTTCAGTATCTACTGTTATTCACCTTTGTATGGATTTATTTATTTTATCTTTTTGGTGACCATAACTTCTTCAATCTGAGGATTTGTGTGTTTTGTTTATTTTGAAAAATTCTCAGTCATTTTTTTAAATGTTTCTAATATTGCCTCCTTTTTTTCTCTTGCATCATCATGAAAGTCATATTAAATATCTGTTGAAATCTTCCCTGCTATCCTTTATTTCTCTTATCTTCTTTTAATGTTTTCTATTCATTTCTTTCTCTGTGTTTCATCCTGGGGACTTTTTAACACATATATATATATTTTTTAAAGATTTCATTTATTTATTTGTTAGAGAGAGAGAGAGAGAGAGCAAGCACAGGCAGACAGAGTGGCAGGCAGAGGCAGAGGGAGAAGCAGGCTTCCTGCCGAGCAAGGAGCCCGATGTGGGACTCGATCCCAGGACGCTGGGATCATGACCTGAGCCGAAGGCAGCAGCTTAACCAACTGAGCCACCCAGGCGTCCCGAACATATATATAATATTTTTTTTCAAAATTTTATTTTATTTATTTGTTAGAGAGAGAGAGAGAGAGCGAGCGAGCACAGGCAGACAGAGAGGCAGGCAGAGGCAGAGGGAGAAGCAAGCTCCCTGCCGAGCAAGGAGCCGGATGTGGGACTAGATCCCAGGACGCTGGGATCATGACCTGAGCCGAAGGCAGCCGCTCAACCAACTGAGCCACCCAGGAGTCCCCCGAACATATATTTTTGAATTCATTCTTATACTATGTCAAATATATTCTTTAATCCATTGAATTTTTAAAAAAGATTTTATTTATTTATTTGACAGACAGAGATCACAAGTAGGCAGAGAGGCAGGTGGGCGGGGGGGGGGGGGGGAAGCAGGCTCTCTGCAGAGCAGAGAGCCCGATGTGGTGTGGGGCTTGATCCCAGGACCCTGAGATCATGACCCAAGCGAGCCTAAGGCAGAAGCTTTAACTCACTGAGCCACCTAGGTGCCCCTAATCCATTGAATTTTTAAAGTTAATGACATATTTTTAATTTCTGGAAGCCCTTTTTAGTTTATTTTCAAATAAACTAAAAGATGATTGGTGCTAATGGAGTGAGGAGCTGTGGATAAAATTATAAAATGGGCAAAGTTTGCCTTTTGTTCTCCAGTTTCATCTTTTTGCTTCATTGCTTCCTGTTCATTCTAAGAGTTAGGATCATATGGGATGATATATATAAAAGGTCTTTCTGTGTCCTGAAGTGTGTTTTCCTCCAAGTATATTGCTAATATCTAGTTATGCTTTCTATATTCTGTATTCCCCTATATAAAAACCATTCTCTGGCCAAATTCATTTATGCCAAGATATAAATAATGAACAGGGCTCATGTGATCTCTTCCAACAATTTCAGCATTTTTACAGAACTTGTAGCCTCAAGGATTTACTGGGTATTATGGAATTTAAGGGTTTAACCTGGCCTTTCATAGAAGTATGTTTTTGAACAGATCCAGTATAGAATGAAACCAGTGGAGGCCTAATTTACAAATAAGAAAAACAATGCCTGTGTAATCTTGGAGATGTTATAATTTTACCCACAGCTTGGCTCAGTTCCACTGGGACTTATGTCCTAGTCCAGGTGAACAGAGATGCTTCGTGCCGTCCCGTGTCCCTGGCAGCTTAATTCTCCATAACACCCACCTTCTGCCCTGGAGATTCAGAGGCAGATTCCCGTGGCTGAGAGTTGACCACGTGGATGCAGAGAGAACGGAAAACCCTCCAAGGGCTGGATTCCTCCGTTGGGAGGGGAAAGGTATTCCTCGCAGCAATGGCTGATTCTCTCTCTTTCTCTCTCAGGTTTTGCCTCTCCCTTGGGCTGTGTTCCCTTCCACTGTGACTCTCACTGCCACTTGCAGCTGTCAGGGGGCTATGATCCTTGTTTTTATCCCCCCCTGCCCCCATGCAGCCGTGGATGTCTTTTCTTGTTCTCTCAGGAAAACAGCTGCCCCAAACTGGTGTTTTCAAAATGAGCATTGCTAAAATAGAAAGAGAAACCAGAATGAAATAGAAAAACTGTGACTAGCTTAAAAAATAATCACGAAAGCACCGGGTTCTGACTTGAAGACTCTTGTTAGAAACACATCTCCATTCAGACTCTTTGCTTTTCAACTCTTCATAGCCACATGTAGCTAGTGGCCATTGTATGGGACAACAGAGCGCTAGACCTCTGACTCTCCATCCAAGTGTGAGCTGAGGGAGCGGGCACCATCATGCCTCATGTCCAGGGCGGGCAGAGAATGGTTCCTTGTGGGATTGATTTCTGACCCTACTCTATATTGCTGGAAATTGCTGGGCAATGGGGCATATCTCTTTGGTGCAAATGTTACTAAATTTAGTTGTGTAGTTAAATTATATTTAATTAAAAAGTATAATATTTCTAGACTAGTTTAACACTAATGTAAGTATGTGAGGACATACACACAATAGTGTTAAACTAGTCTAGAAATGTAAAGTCTTCAAGAATATATTATTTATGAAAACTATTTCTTTGGAAATAATTGAGGTTGATACTGCAATCAAGTTGAACTCTGGTAAAGAGAACCACTCAGACAGCAGCAATGCAGAAGAAAGTAGACACAATAATGATGATAAAGGGGAAAAGGACTCTGAGAAGCCAAAATTGGTGGAGGATGGATCAGACGAAGGTCTGAACTTTGTTCAACATCAGACAGTCCCTGACTGTTCAGGTAGGATAATCACTAGGTGATTGGGTAATGACAGTGACAGGTATTATAGTTCAAATACTAGAGTTACATATGTTTTTTATCAGCTAGGTAGAAATAATAGTCGAGAGGCATACCTTTGTGAGCACCGGTTTTTATTTAGAATAATGTGGAGTCCTTAAAAACACTTAGAAAAATAATGAAATTTGTGAAATAATGAATAAAATAAAATAAAATAATGAAACAGTTAGAAAAATAAAAACACTTAAAACACTTAAAAACACAGAAAAATAATGAAATTTGTGAAATAAATAATAAAATAAAATAATGAAACAAAAGTAACTGAATAAAATTGTTATTGTGGTCATTTTACATTAATCAAGTAGAAAGTGTTTCTGCATTTTATGACATGGTTTATTGATCTTTTTGATGACTAAATTATGCAATAAAATGTATCATGTAATTTATACATGACTTCTTCAGGATAATCCCATTTGATCTTAATAACTTCTAATTTTTAATGAGCCCTTTTTTCCCCCTGGTTATTAAGTTAATACTGGTCAGAGTGAATTAGAACAGAATTTTTTTTTTTTAAGATTTTGTTTATTTATTTGACAGAGAGATCACAAGTAGACAGGGAGGCAGGCCGAGAGAGAGAGAGAGAGAGAGAAGGAGAAGCAGGCTCCCCGCTGAGCAGAGAGCCTGACATGGGACTCGATCCCAGGACCCCGGGATCATGACCTGAGCTGAAGGCAGAGGCCTTAACCCACTGAGCCACCCAGGCGCCCCTAGAACAGCATTTCTAAAAATGTGGTCTGCAGAGCCCTGGGGGATTGCTGGGGCCCTTACACGAATTTTGCAAAGTGAGACTACTTTGATCATAATACTGATATATCAGTAATATAATTCATTATAATACTGAAATAATGCCATTTGCCTTTTTGCCCACTGAATGGACATTTGCAGTAATGGTACAAAAGCATTGGTGAGTAAAATTGCTGGTCCTTTCTTTCGCATGAATAAAGGCACTGTATCCCATTGTACTAGTAGTCATTGTGTTCTTCATGACCAGCCACTGGCAGAAGAAAGAAATAGCCAGTGCCAGTCAAGAACATCTTTGACGGAGCAGTAAAAATTATTAATCTTATTAAATCTTGCTTTTTCGAATATACATCTTTATAATTGGCTGCCAGGTAAAATGGCAGGTATATAAAGCAATTCTGCTGTAAACCAAAATATGAAGTTTGTGTTGAGGAACAGTACCTGTATGACAGTTGAAGTTGAGAACTGAACTGGCCACTTTTTAATGGAACACCATTCTTATGCAAAAGAATGACTGACAGACAAACTATTATCATTTAGACTTGGGTATTTGGCAGCCATTTTTTAAAAAGATGAAATGAGCCTGCTACTTCAAGGAAAGTAATTGACAGTATCTTTTGTCAATGATAAAATTTGGGCTTTCAAGTGAAAATTAGAATTTTGGAAAACTTGTGTATGCCATTCCAATACTTAGACTTTTCTGATAAAATATGATGATGGTATTAACCAATGAGATTTTAAAAAATACTAAATATTTAAACAAATTTTTAAAAAAGTATTTTAAGTACACCAAAATGTGTTAACATTTTGAAGGTCTGCATAATTCAGTGAATTATCATTTTCCAAATGACCAGTACATGGTAAAAAATCCATTCAGCATGAGAGATAGGTGCATGGATTTTAATAGGACAAATACATAAGCTCACTGATATGATTATTATATTATAACTACTCCTTAAGAAATTACCCCTTGTTGAGTTTTGATATAGTATCAAGGAAGAGTATGAAATTATATGAAGGATTATTATATTATATATACTACTCCTTAACTATATTATATTATATATTATAACTACTCCTTAAGAAATTATCCCTTGTTGAGTTTTGATATAGTATCATGGAAGAGTATCCACAATTACCTGAGAAAGTTATTATATTTCTTCCTCCCCTTTCCAAGTACATGTCTTTATGAGGCCAGATTTTCTTCATATACTCTTTTTTATTTTTAAAGATTTTATTTATTTATTTGACAGACAGAGATCACAAGTAGTCAGAGAAGCATGCAGAGAGGGTGGGGGGAAGCAGGCTCCCCGCTGAGCAGGGAGCCTGATGTGGGGCTTGATCCCAGGACCCCGAGATCATGACCTGAGCCGAAAGCAGAGGCTTAACCCACTGAGCCACCCAGGTGCCCCTCTTCATATACTCTTAAGTGAAACAAGAGATTGCAATATATTGTACAAGTAGATTTGAGAATCTAGCTGTCTTCTATCAAGCTAGATATTAAAAATTTATTTTATTTTATATTATTTTAAAGATTTTATTTATTTATTTGATCGACAGAGATCACAAGTAGGCAGAGAGGCAGGCAGAGAGAGAGGAGGAAGCAGGCTGTCCGCAGAGCAGAGAGCCCGATGCGGGGCTTGATCCCATGACCCTGGGACCATGACCTGAGCTGAAGGCAGTGGCTTTAACCCACTGAGCCACCCAGGCGCCCCGATATTAAAAATTTAAAACAATGCCATTCTTCTTAATAATTTTTTTGAATATATATTTGTCATAAAAATGTTATATTTATGTTAATATGTAATTACTAATAACATTATTTTTAAATGAATAAATAAATCTATATAATATTTTTCAGTTTTGATTTGTAATATGGTAATTATCAATAGATGTAACATAAACAAAAGCTGTTTTGGGTTCTCAGTAATTTTTAAGGCTATAAAGAGAAGCTGAGGTCATAAACTTTGAGAACTGCTGACTTAGAGTATGTCTGGGATGTGGTTAGCTCTCAAAGTTGGGTTGGGTGACTCAGGATCACAGTTATCAGGAAATGAGGCATTATAGTTGAGATTAGCTGTTCGCCCAGTTTAAAGATTTCATTTATTTTATTTATTTGAGAGAGAGAGAGCGTGTGCGCATGTGTAGGCACAAGTGGGGGAGCAGCAGAGGGAGAGGGACAAGCAGACTCTGTGCTGAGCATGGAGCCTGACTCCCTGATTCGATCTCATGATCCTGAGATCATGACCCAAGCCAAAATCAAGCCTCAGATGTCCAACCCACAGAACCACTCCAGGCACCCTGCTGTTGGCCTAGTTTATGCTGTAGTTGTTTCTATTGTTTCAGAACTGCATGAGTTCCTTCATGCATGAGTTCCTGCCATATAGTCCACCTATATTATATGGAGGCTGAGAGTGCTAGGATTGGCAGTGAGGAACTAGAACTGAAGGCACTTGCATTTGAAATAAGTAAGCAATAAGGTTTGCAAAGCCTGCTTATTAATAAGATCAGTATTCTTTTTGGATAAGCTAATTCTCTTCTGGAGATAATCTTTTCCTTAAAGAGGAAGTGATATACATTATAGAGAAATACACTGGACTCTTTGGACTTTAAAAAGTTGCAAAATTTGGTCTTTCTTAGCAGAATATGCCTTTTTTTTTTTTTTAAGAATATGCCATTTCTAATTATCTAACCTAGAGTGGCTGAGACTGAGCACTTATGCTCATTGCCAGATTATCATCTTTCATGGCCAAGATATAGAAGGAGCTTAAGGACAATTGAAGGGGAATGGGAAATACAGGCTTCCAGTTATGGAATTAATAAGTCATGGGAATAAAGGGCACAGCATAGGGAATTCAGTCAATGGTATTCCTTTATTTTTTTTCAGTCAGTGGTATTGTAATAGCATTATATGGTCACAGATGGTAGCTATACTTGTGGTGAGCATAGAGCATGTTATAGACTTTTGAATACTATGTTGTACACATGAAACTAATGTAAAATTGTGTGTCAATTATGCTTAAATTAAAAAAAAATTTTAAAAAGGGAAAAAAGAAAAGACCCAGTTATTTCAACTTGAAACGGCGATAAATGTCTATTTCACAGGGTTGTTAGATAACTAAATGAAAAAACACATGTGAAAGTACTTTGTAAATCAAGATATGTGACACGAATGTTAGTTATTCTTGTGAGCCATAAACGTTTGTTGAATGAAAGAACAAATAGTAAATAAAACACAAAATAAAACTTTATGGTTGTACTAAACTTCAAGCTCATTCCTACTTTCAACACAATATAGATGAAACTGAATTAAAAGAATTAGATTCTCAACTTCAAGATGCTATTCAGAAGATGAGGAGGCTTGATAAGATATTGGTGAAGAGACAATATAGAGAAAAAGAAATTAAGAAGCAAGGTCTAGACATGAGAATAAAACTGTGGGAAGAATTCAAGGTAAGGATTGTTGACCATATGCTGACATGGAAGAAAGTTTCCTCTAAGATGAGTAAAAGCATGGACTGTGATTGTATCAGGGTGGTCTGCCTTTATTGATTAATTTTGTAGAAGTAGGACAGTGGTGCATATATGTCCATATTGGGTGGTGGGTGAGGGAGATAGTTTTCTTGAACTCGACAAGGTAACTTAGCAGCATTCCAGACTTCAGGCACTGTTTTGACATGTTCATTTTGCACGGACAGCACAGTAGACCTCTCTTCCCAGTTTCAGGCTGGGGTTCCTCCAGCTCTGGAATAGAAAGTCATGTGGCGCCTACATTCAAGGATGTATGTCTGCTTTTTCTCCAGCAAGCTTACAGTTTGGAGATAAATTCATAAATATACCAAACATTTAACCCTCTGATGACCATTATTATTTGAGTAAACTTTTGTGACCAGGAAGTGGGGAGTTCACTGTGTCATATGCTGGTCAGGATCTTTTAGAAGCTGTGAAGTGCTTGTGGTCTGTGACCATGCTGTATTTGCTTCTGTCTCAGTACATTTCTAGTGCTCCGTTAATGTTCCTTGACCTCTTATTCTCTGTAGTACTGAGAGGTAGAACTTGACCAGATGTTTGCATTGACATGATGTATGGCCATTGGCTCATATTTGAACTTTGCTCCTTAAAGGAGAAAGCTTTTAAAGTAAGGGATATTATAAAAACAGATTGGTTGTTTTTGATAAATTCCTCCTTGATTAGTTGATTGACTTCAAGGAAATTTCCTAGATGATAATATGAATTAACAAGGAAGTAATTAAGAATATATTTTTACAAGATTCCCAGGCAGGCCACGGGCTAGAAAGAAAGCACCATACAAAATGCACCGCTTTAAACTAGAGAAATGATTTGTGTAAATTTTAGCAGAAAATGTTATTCTATCATTTATTCTTATTGAATCTCAAAACAAATTTTTACTTGTTTGAAAATAAGAATGATAACTGGACCCATAATAAAATATAGCATCAATCTTGAAATGTCTGAAACTATACTTTGATGATGTACCTTTGGGTTACTAATTAGTTATAGAAATATTAAACAGAAGCTGAAGAAGATTTAACCAAGATAATCATTATGTCATGATAGACATATATTCCAACTCTATTTGGGGCTATTAATTGCTAGAATTTTGTGGGAACAGGAACACTAATAGATTTCCTAATTAAAGAAATACAAATGAATCTTCTTGTTTGTATGTACACAGTTTGGAATCCATGGAGTTAAAAAAATTGATGAGTATAGTTGCCTTCTTTTTCCAAGTTTAAACTTGTTTCTCTTTTATTAGTCTGCAAAAACTGGTGAAACTTTGCAAAGTAATGAGGAGATGGAAAATACAAAAAAGTTTCTAGCTTTGACTGATGCATCGGAAGAAACTGATTGTGAGTAAAATTTGTCTTTGTTTTTATCTCAGAGTCATAGATTATTTGGATTAAAGTAAGATTTCCAGTTCGTCTGTTTATCTTTAAGCCTAACTGTTCTTTAGGGGAAATGATCACATTAGGTAGGATTATGTGGAAGTATCCTGAGTATAGAGAAGTTTCAGAGGCTTCTAGGGTTTGTATCTGCTCACGGGTGTTGGGGCAGCACAGTGAAAAACTGGGAAAGAGACGAAGTGTCTTTGCCTTTACTTCTGTGCCTCTTAGATACCTCTAGGCACCCAGTCTATGCAGACAGTCTCCTAACTGCCTAGAATCCTCCCATGGAGGGTCCTACTCAAGCTTCTTCAACCCCTTTCATAAAAACCCATTACTGATTTGTCCTATTGCCTGTTCTCTTCCAATCTTGCTTCTGAGACCAGCCAATTAATTGTGCATGTTTTTACATTCCCACCTTGTGTTTACATGTATCTATGTTCCTTCTTTTCCTCCTCCTCTTCCTTTATCTTCTCTTCCTCCTTCTTCATCTGCAGAAGTATTATGGAGTCTCGTAATCTGTAACTTCCTTATACAGTGATGAAAATTTTAGGGATTGGGAAGCAGTTAATATATTTTGGTGGGCCACTTTGCAAATCCTTTAACCTACATCACGTAATTGGTTCTCCGGTACTGCTGGGGGTAGGACTGACTCTGAGCAACTCTCATTTCTCTGAGAATCCTGGGATTCATCTGTCATGAATGTCTAACATTGTAGAAGCCTGAGAACCTGATTCAGACTTTTATAGCTGTTTAGCATGAGCTTTGATATGAATGAAATTCCTTCAAGTTTGTTTCTTTCTGGTTAGGATTGAGAGCTCAGAAGCTGCTTGGGCCTGAGGGATTGGGGTTTGGAATACACCAAATGTTTCTCCCCAAGAGGGTGGGTGCCTATCTGGGTTGCCCTTTCTTATGACTAATGACTTTTTTTTTTTTTT
>ML104870.1:19265-29579 GCA_003697995.1 Taxidea taxus jeffersonii | reverse complement strand
ATGCGGGGCTCGATCCAGGACCCTAGGATCATGACCTGAGCCGAAGGCAGAGGCTTAACCCACTGAGCCACCCAGGCACCCCAGATTTTAACATTTATTCCTAGCAACTTTCCTCTGAAATTTTTAGATATCATTCCCAACTACTAAAAATGGATTTTCCCCTTAATTTTATCAGGCATGTCAAAAGCCTTCACTTTTGTGAAACCTGCAAATTTGATTAGCGCACTCTCTGGGTCTTCCCTGAAATCACTGACAAAAATGTTGACTAGATAGGCAGAGCCCTGTAGTCATCACTATAGACCCTCCCCTATGCTGTCATTATTCCACAACATCAACCAAGAATACACCAAACAACTCTTTTATCTAATCCACCTTTTTCTACCTGGTCAACCAGAATATCATGAGAGGGGCACCTGGGCAGTTCAGTTGGTTAAGCATCTGCCTTCTGCTTAGGTCATGATCCCAGGGTCCTGGGATAGAGACTCATGTCAGGCTCTCTGCTCAGCATCAGCCTACTTCTACTTCTCCCTGCTGCTCCCTACCTGCCCCCATCCCGCCCCCGCCTTGTACTTTCTCTCTCTGTGTCAAATAAATAAATGTCTCTGTCAAATAAATAAAATCTTTAAAAATAAAATAAATTTTAAAAAAGAATATGAGAATTTGCCAAGAACTTTTCTGAAATCTGTATACATCTCTGCTCTTGCATTCTCATGACATATCCAGTGATCCAAATGAAATTGCACATATTTACACTAGAATGTTCGCTATTTAGAAATAACCACAGTCTACGGCCATACCACCCTGAACGCGCCCGATCTCGTCTGATCTCGGAAGCTAAGCAGGGTCGGGCCTGGTTAGTATTTGGATGGGAGAAATAACCACAGTTCCATAGAGCATGTGATTTTTTTCTTTTTTTAAATATAATCTCTACACCCAACATGGGGCTCAAACTCAGGACCCTGAGACTAAGAGTCACATGCCCTATCAGCTGAGCCAGCCAAGTACCCGAGAGCATATGATTCTTCATCTCAGGGTCCTAAGTTCGAGCCCCGTGTTGGGCGTAGAGTTTAGTTAAAAATAATAATTGAGGGGCGCCTGGGTGTCTCAGTCATTAAGCATCTGCTTCGGGTCAGGTCAGGATCCCAGAGTCCTGGGATTGGCCGAATTGGGCTCCCTGCTCAGCAGGACTATTTCTCCCTCTCCCACTCCCCCTGCTTCTGTTCCCTTTCTCACCATGTCTCTCTCAGTCAAATAAATAAATAAAATATCTAAATAAGAATAATAATAATTGCAAAAATAATCATTAGAAACAACCCAAATGCCAATCAACAATAAAGTGGCTAAATACAGTGGAATACTAAATAATGGTATGAAGTATCTACAACTATAAAAATATGAACTTCACAAACATATTAAGTGAAGAAGTCAGACACACAAAAAAATGCTTATCCTCGGGACGCCTGGGTAGCTCAGTTGGTTAAGCGGCTGCCTTCGGCTCAGATCATGATCCCAGCGTCCTGGGATCGAGTCCCACATCGGGCTCCTTGCTCGGCAGGGAGCCTGCTTCTCCCTCTGCCTCTGCCTGTGCTTGCTTGCTCTCTCTCTCCCTCTCTCTCTGTCAAATAAATAAATAAAATCGTAAAAAAAAAAAAAATGCTTATCCTCTATATCCACTTAAGAATAGCCAAAAAAAAAAAAAAAAAAAAGAATAGCCAAAACAAATCTATGTTACTAAGAAGCATAGTATTTTCCCTTTGTGTGTGCATGGGGGACAAGAGGGAGTAACTGGGAGAACACAAGACGGACTCAGGGGGACTGGCTTTTTGATGTGGATGATGGTCACAGGTGTGTCAATTTGTGAAAATTCATCAACCTGTACACTTATGACAAGTGCACTGTTCCTTTTATATTATATTTGAATGAAAAATTAAAATGAAGCCAAAATTGAACCAAAAATGAGGTTAGCTTAGCATGGTTTATTTTTAGTGAATCCATAAGGTGACTAGAGATCTTCCTTTCTTTTCCTCATACACTGCTAACCAGGTTTAACAGATGAGCCTAGAATGTAGACTAGAATCAACTTCAAATTATTCAAGGCAGAATGCTGAGAATCGGGGAGCCTGCTGCTCTGCCTACTTGTGATCTCTCTCTGTCAAATAAATAAATAAAATCTTAAAAAAAAAAAAAAGAATGCTCAGAATCCATCTCTTCCTCAGAAAGCTGGATTATCATTTTTGTGGGCACAATAATGGCCCTGGAAGGCAGAAGAGTTGCTGTCACCGTGATGCAATATGAGAAAGACTGGACTAGCCACTGCTAGCTTTGAAGATGAAAGGGGACCAAGAGCCAAGGAATATGGGCCTCCTCTAGAAGATAGAAAAAGCAAGAAAATGGATTCTTCCCTAGAGGACCCAGAAAGTAGCATGACACTACTGATACATTGATTTTAGCCCAATGAGACCCATTTCAGACTTCTACAGGTAAGATAATAAACTTGTGGGTTTTTTTAGATTTATTTATTTTAGAGAGAAAGTAAGTACATGCACACATGGGAATGGGGGGAGGGGCAGAGGGAGAGAATCTTCAAGCAAACTCCCCACTGAGCATGGAGCCTGAAGCAGGACTTCATCTCAAGACCCATGAGATCTAGGGCGCCTGGGTGGCTCAGTGGGTTAAGCCTCTGCCTTCCGCTCAGGTCATGATCTCAGGGTCCTAGGATCCAGCCCCCCATCAGGCTCTCTGCTCAGCAGGGGGCCTGCTCCCCCCCCACACACCCCTGCCCTCTGCCTGCCTCTCTGCCTACTTGTGATCTCTCTCTCCCTAATAAATAAATAAAATCTTAAAAAAAAAAAAAGACCCATGAGATCCTGACCCGAGCAAAACCACTTAACTGACTGAGCCACTCAGGTGTCCCTAAATTTAGGGACTGAATTGGTCAGAATTTGTTACAGCAGCAATAGGAAAATTAGTTAATACCTCACTCAACAGCTTGCTTTTCACACCCTTCCTGTTCTTCAAGATCCGGGAGATGCCTCATGGAGAATGCCTGAGGTAGTTATAAATTCTTTCCATTTGTCTGCAAGTGGAGAGTTAGGAACACTTAAAGCAATGCCATGCTTTATTACTATCTCCTCAGTTCTCCTGGTCTTGGTTTTTTTGTTGGCCTGGGTCTGTTTTTTATTGACTCTTCACTAGGTTAGCAATCTTTCTGCTATGAAACGATAGGGAAAATGGGACTATGGCCTTCTCCTTTCTCTCCACCATCTGTTATTACAGAACTAACTGCCCTTGCAGTTCTCACTCTTGTTGTTTCTAGAGCTTTTTGTCCTTAGCAGTCGGTTCTACAGATCTTAGCTGATGCTGGGCACCGACCTTCGGGGCTTCTTCTCACAGTTCTGGGTCACTCCTGCATTTAATCCTTATTATACTGCCTCTCACCATCTCTTAGGGATCTTGTTTCTAAAAATCTAAGTTTATCAAAAAGCTTCAATCACCAGTTTGTTCACATGGTTCTCCTCTTCCTAAATAAGAAATTCTGATAAAATAGGTGAAAATTTGGGGCACCTGGGTGGCTCAGTGGATTAAAGCCTCTGCCTTCAGCTCAGGTCATGGTCCCGGGGTCCTGGGATTGAGCCCCGAATAGGGCTCTCTGCTCAGCAGGGAGCAATCTTCCCCCCACCCCCTCTCTGCCTGCCTCTCTGCCTGCTTGTGCTCTCTGCCTATCAAATGAATAAATAAAATCTTTAAAAAAAAAAAATAGGTGAGAGGCACCTGGGTGGGTTAAAGCCTCTGCCTTCCACTCAGGTCATGATCCCAGGGTTCTGGGATGGAGCCCCACATCAGGCTCTCTGTTCAGCAGGGAGTCTGCTTCCTCCTCTCTCTCTGCCTGCCTCTCTGCCTACTTGTGAGCTCTCTTTCTGTCAAATAAATTAAAAAAAAATTTTTTTTTAATTTTTTTAAATAGGTGAAAATTTTATTCAGAGAAGATACTGGTCTTTTTTTTTCTTTAAATCTCTAGCTACGAGATTATAAATTCTTTTCCCTGAACGTTTCTGCAATCTCTGCCCAAATTTAGAGTGTATTTCTGAGGAAATACACGATTTCTTTTTCTGGGAGGTACAAACTCTGGGTAGACACAGTCACTTTCACACAAGGATCCCACATTTCCCCTGGTTATGTTAAATTAATAATAAAACAATAGCAACATCCTTATCCTTTAGCAATTCATACTGAAGCCTTTACAGGTTAAACTGTATAATGTCTTGGATTTGCTTTAAATAATCTAGTGGGATAAGGGGGGCAGTTGAGGTATAGATAATACAGAAGTGATTAATCATTCATGCTGGTGCTTGAACCCGGGGAGTTCATCACATTATCCACTCTATTTTTGTATGTTTGAACTGTTTTATAGTAAACTTTTTTTTTAATTATAGAGGGACTGTTTCTAAAACATTTTTAAATGCTTTTTTAATGTTTTAAATTTTATTTATTAAATTTAATGTTTTAAATTTTTAAATGTTTTTTTAAATGTTTTAAATTTTGTTTTAAAAACAAAATTTTGCTAAAATGAGAGATTTTAGCAAAAAATGCTCAAGGAGTTGAGACTTCCATCACTGCCTTATTTTCCCTTTTGTACAAATTTTGTCATGATTTTTAGGAAAGCAAACTATTTCTCCTCCCTCTGATCCGATGGTGTGCAGTTCGTATCTACAATCACATCATTCCTACTTCTTTTTGCTTTTATCTTCTTGTTCTCTCCACCAGGCTTCTTCCCTTAGGATGGGACTTTATTTCCATGCACTACTGCCATAGGAGACCTTCAGGAAAATTCCCCAAGTGGAACCTGAGAGCCTCTGACAGCACCACGTAATAATTCTTCCCCAGGTAAGCGGACAGATTAACAGAGGCTAGTGTCTTTGTTCCCTAAGAGATGGGCCACACATCTGTGAGGCCCAGGATGAGAGAAGAAAGGCTTCTATTTAGCTGCAAGAAGAAATCCATCTACAGGCAGAGAGCCGGAGGCAGCACGGGGTGGGACTGTTCATTGCATTTGTCAGAATGAAAAAACGGGGAAGTAAAATCCTTTGACAGGTCTCTGTATCTTGGAGTACTGAAATTTCCCTCTCACTGCAATCCGAAGAATCAAAACGCAACCTTGCCCAGAGGGAGCAAGCATCACCTCATTTTACAGCCGATCCTGGTACCGCAGGCAAAGCTCTCTCTGACACACCACATCAGTCTCAGCTTTTCTAGGAAACCCGCCGTTTCTCAACAAGGCATATATGCTTTCCCGGTCATATTCTAATCAAATAGGAAATTCTTTCCTCCTTGTAAATAAAAGTAAAAAGCAAATGTTTACTGGCCTTATTTAATGTTTATAGAATAGCATCATTCCCAATCTTCTACCCTGTTCTTCCAAATGCATTACTCAGCAACTTTTCCACCTTTCTTCTTCCCTGTAATTCCTCAAAGCCTCCCAAATACCCAGATTTATACTTTCATCTGTGCATTTTTCTCCTTTCCTCTAAAATTTCAGGTGAAAGCCATATTAAACATCTCTCTCCCAGTGTCTATGAAATCTGCTCTATCCCTTCCCAGAGTTTAGCCTTCTGCTATCTTAGCATTCACAGTCAGGTACTCTGTTCTAGGTTCACTCTTTGCTTTCATATACACAGCCTTCAATGGACAGACATGAAAATGCTACCTTCTACTCAGAGTTCTCTATCTTGAACTTCAAAGTTACCAGAGACATATCTCAGGTATCTTCTGACTGGTGACATCATTCATCCCAAAGGACAGCAAAAGGATAGCCATGGGTGGGCTTAACTGACTCAGGCAAGCTTTGTGGTATGTTGCTCCAGGGAAAAACCACATGTCTCTGCATTAGGCTGGTCTACATATAGTCAGAGTCACAGCCTTTAGGGAGCCGCCCAGCCTCTTAACTGGTTTGCTCAGGCCTGCTATACCCAGATGTCTCCAGAACATTCTATCGTTGTCATTTCCTCAGAACAACCACATGTAAGCTCTCTGAAAAAGCTTCGGGTCTGTTGCCTAAACCTACAAATTTCAAGTTTTTCCTCACTTTCTCTGTTGTATGTCTGTCTGTGCAGTCTCATGCTGGGTTAGGATACTCTCTACACCTTAAAAATCATTTTTCTTGGGGTGCCTGGGTGGCTCGGTCATTAAGCACCTACCTTCCACTCAGGTCACAATTCCAGAGTCCTGGATCAGGACCCACATCAGGTTCCCTGCTGAGTGGGAGGCCTGCTTCCCCCTCTCCCATTCTCCCTGCTTGTATTCCCTCTTTCACTGTCTCTCTCTCTCTCTCCCTTTCCCTCTGTCAAATAAACAAACTCTTAAACACACACACACACACATTTTTTTTTTCCTGGCTTCCTTGATGTATTGTTTCTTCCACCCTTCCTAGGTGCTGTTATAGGTCTCAGACAGCAGACGGTCCTCAAATTCTTTTACCTTTCAGGCTACAGAACCATTCTGCTCACTCAGACATCATAGGTGAAAGCATGTGGCAAGAAGACAAGCCAAGCATAAACCCTATGGGTCACCAGACCAGAGGCCTCCTTCTCTGCCTCCTGGAACTCAGCCAGCATGTCGGTCACCATGGTTCTGCACCACTCTGAAGGAGCGAGCAGGCAGTCTGAACCAGGAGGCCCTTCTATTAAGCCACACTATTTGCTCCCTTCTCAAAGCTGGCTAGCCCTTGTCCATCAGCTCCTTCTTCATTTGCTCAGCTAGGTACAGTTCGGGTCCTCAGAAACAGGACACCAAACCTGAGTGAGTGTCAGAATCACCTGGGGAATGTTACCTACAGCTTCAGGTCTCCAACCCAGCAGTTCTAATGCAGGAGGCCTGAGATGGAGTTTCCTGGAGGAGTCTGATGACCTACCTGCTTTGGATGTGCTAGGTAAAGGTACTCACTAAACGAAATCATCACCTACGGAACCACCTTGAGCAGAACAAGCCCAAGCCCTTCACTTAATGCAGTGCCCCTCTATCCAGGCTGCACAGTGGCATCACTTGACAAGCATTAACGAAGTCCAGGGCTCCGGCCCACTCTGGACAATGAAGTCAGCAACTCTGGGGTAGAGCCCAGGCACGAGCACATTCTTGAAGCTCCCTGCTCCCCATATAATTCTAAAGGACAGTGACAACTGAGAACCTTTCTTCCCAAGGCCCCCATCAGTTCTCAGCAGCAACTTTTCTGCTTCCCCAATTCTCATTCTCCAAGCCAATTCCCTTTTTTTTTTTTTTTTTTTTTTAAGATTTATTTGTTAGAGAGAGAGAGGGAGAGAGAGAGCATGAACACAGGGAACAGCCGAGGGGGAGAGAAAAGGAGGTTCCCTACTGAGCAGAGAGCCCCGACACAGGACTTGATCCCAGGACCCCAGGATCATGACCCAAGCTGAAGGCAGACACTTAACCAACTGAGACACCCAGGCATCCCCAATTCCCATTCTTCTAATCAGTGGTTCAGATTTATTTGGTTGGGGAAACAGGTGGGAGGGGAAGGGGTCATTAGCATTTTTCTAAATTCTGAGGTGATTCCAATGTACAGCCAGGGTGGAGACCCAATGTCCCTAGCTCCTTCCCCAGTCCCCTTTAGGTTATCCCCTCAGTCTCTTCTGAGGCAGAGAGAAAGAAAACAGAAAAAGGAGGAGACCAAGGGTGAACCCCTGAAGTGCCTTGGGAATCAGACCAACACAGAGTTCTACCCTCTCACCACTGCTGAAGGTTGTGCCAAAGTTTACACCGACCCCGTAACAAAGAACCCTAGGCTCTGACCCCGGCCTGTTTGTTGCTGTGAATGTGGGACATGAAATCTAAGCTCACCTCCAACCTAAAGTGGCTCTTGAGAAAACTCCTCTGGGAAAGTAATCAGCTTCCAAGGAGAAAGTTCAAAGGACAAAAATCAGTTGGAGGCCCAACACCTGGCTGTTCCACTTCATTAGCCCCAAGTACATGAAGTCAGTCATCTGGTATCAGAAGGAGCTGCATGGGGACCCATGGCCAAAACTCTCAGACAAACACTCAGAAATCCAAAGTCCTCTGAAGCCCACAGGCAGCTCTGGAAGACTCAGGAGGAACCATCCGCCCTCCCCTGTGCCCTGTTCCCACAGTCGCCCCAGCTGCCAGCCGAAAGCCCCCCGAGAGCCCAAAGCACACAAGCCCTTCTCGGCCAGGCTGCAGCTGGAGGCCTATCTCCTGTTCATCCATCCAGCGGCCATTTGTCGAAGGACCGGCTCCATGCAAGCCACTAGGGTCAAGCATCAGGGATGTCAAGATTCTGCCTGATCCCTAAAGACCAGTGCTCTGTTCACAGGATCCTGAACAGATGTTGCTGGCTGATGGGTACAGCATCGACAGACCGCCTGTGAGAACCCAGGATGAAAAATGTCCCATTAGTGAAAGGGGAAGCTGGAGCCAGACTTCTGGACACCCAGCCCCGCCTTCGCCAAGAGAGAAGCTCTGACTCGCCTGCAAAGAGGTAGAAGGGTCCCAGCCTTCCTTTCTGATCTCTGTAAAACTAAAATAGCTCCTAGGTAATCCAAAGACAATGTAGAAAGTATCCGGAAATTAGTAAGACACCTGTGACTGAATTAATAAGATGCACATGACGGAAGAATTTGCAGCGGGAGAGACCATTTGTGATTGACTATAAAGTGTTAGGTCACTTATATTCTCACACAGATCATCTAACTTGATCGCACAGAGTAGGCCTACTGTCTTTATCTTATGACAGAGAAAACCGAGGCCACTCAGTCCATGGCCACCTCCACAGCCTGTATACATTCCAGAACACTATATGCCTCCCCATTTGCATGCAAGAATGTGGGATGACATCTCCCTGGGGTGTTGGGTCTTCTGGCTGCAGAAACTGGACCAATCCTCAAAGAACCCTGAGATTCCAGAATAACTGGCTTCAGGAGGGTCCATCCACATACCTCTCTGGTTAGGAAAAGTAACCATTTTTTTTTAAATTTTATTTATTTGAGATAGAGAGCACAAATAGGGAGATCAGCAGGCAGAGGGAGAGGGAGCAACAGACTCCCTGAAAAGCAGGGAGCCCAAAGTGGGGCTCGATCCCAGGACCCCTGAGACCTGAGCTGAAGGCAGACAGTTAACCTACTGAGCCACCCAGGTGCCCCAACGGTAACCAGGACAGCAAGGTTCCTTCAGAACTCCCAACCCACCCATTCATTCATTCATTCATGCAGCCAGCCAGCACGCACTGAGCATGGGCTGTGCTCCAGGCCCTGTACATACCCAGTCCCCAGCCTTCACAGAAAAGTGAACATGGGTAAGAAATGGGTGCTCTGAAAGTCAGTGTGGGCACCGCATCCAGTCTGGGGCAGTGAAGCAGGTGCAGGTGGGCACCAGGACCACTGTGTTACCTGGACTGAGGGCACAGAGGTGGGTGCTAGGGCTGGGGAAGGACAGAGGAGAGGACAAATTCCTGGCAGAGAGGACAGCATGTGATTCCGCTGACAATGAAATCAGCAATGAGTGAAGTTAGCCACGCATAGAAAAAAACTTACTTAAGCAATAATCAGTAAATGACTTCAAGGTCTAGTAGCAAGACTAGCCTATCTAGGGCTGGAGTTCATCAGCCATTGAAAAGGAAGACTATACCTAGAAAAGGACAGTGAGCCACCATGACAGGAGCAGAAACTCCATCTGCTTGAAATGGTCACCATTTGAATAGAAAAGGAGGCAAGTATGGCAAAAATGTAAATCATGCCTCTATGAGACAGAGACCCCGTTCTACAGATGAGGAACCTGAGACTAATAGATCTGGCGAGATGCCATCCTCTTCACCATCTCCTGAAGGGACGAGGGGAACCTCTACACTGGTCAAGGGAGAGAAATGCTGGCTCAGGGTACCCAAGCTTTCCAAACACAGCAAGACCTTCTTGTTAAGAATATTTCATCCAGGGACGCCTGGGTGGCTCAGCTGGTTAAGCAGCTGCCTTCGGCTCAGGTCATGATCTCAGCGTCCTGGGATCGAGTCCCACATCGGGCTCCTTGCTCGGCAGGGAGCCTGCTTCTCCCTCTGCCTCTGCCTGCCACTCTGTCTGCCTGTGCTCATTCGCTCTCTCTCCCTCTCTCTCTGACAAATAAATAAAATCTTAAAAAAAAAAAAAAGAATATTTCATCCAACTTTTCCAGGAATATACCCCCAAACCAACCTAAGGCAGACTTAAGTCTTTCCCATAAATTCCTCCCTCAACCTTGATCCCTCCTGCTAACAACCACCCTTCCTGTCTTCAGATTCAGCCTTCTGGATGGTACACC
>ML104870.1:0-19165 GCA_003697995.1 Taxidea taxus jeffersonii | reverse complement strand
AGCTCGGCAGGGAGCCTGCTTCTCCCTCTGCCTCTGCCTGCCACTCTGTCTGCCTGTGCTCATTCGCTCTCTCTCCCTCTCTCTCTGACAAATAAATAAAATCTTAAAAAAAAAAAAAAAAAGAATATTTCATCCAACTTTTCCAGGAATATACCCCCAAACCAACCTAAGGCAGACTTAAGTCTTTCCCATAAATTCCTCCCTCAACCTTGATCCCTCCTGCTAACAACCACCCTTCCTGTCTTCAGATTCAGCCTTCTGGATGGTACACCTAGATTCTCTCCCCTTCTCTCAACTAACAGCCACTCCACCACTCCAACTGAAGACAGTTTTCCTTGACCTCCTGCTTGCCAATTCCAAATAACATTCTATGCCTCATCTTACTTAAAAGCTCCTCACAAAGACTACTTTTGAGTGTAAACCCACCACCCTTGGGCATGCTGCCCCTGCTCTGGGCTCCCACATCCCCACACTAGCCACACCGACACAGAATGCTTTATGTAACAGTTTCATCCAGCAACTGGGAGCCACGTGAGAGCAGACTGGGGAACCATCATCCTCGGATCCCAAGGGCCTAGCTCAGAGGTAGTCACATAGCAGACACTCAGATTTCACTGGATAAATAAATAATCTCTCTGAAATCTGACTCTACTACCCTCACTGCCCTGAAATTTCCCTCTCCAGAGTCACAGTGACCTGTTGATAAATCCAAGCCAATGCCCTCCATACCTAGCTTGGCCTCTTAGACTGCACACTGCTGGCCACCAGCTCCTCCTCAAATTGCTCTCTTCTACTCACCGTGTCCCATTTCCCTCTTATGTCTCTAGATGCTTCTTCTCCTTTTTGCAGAGTATTTCTCCCTCAATCTTGGCATTCCTGAGAATACTATCCTAAGCTCTTTCCTTCTCTCTTGCTACAACCTGTCCCAAGATCATCTCATCTGCTGATTTCAATGCCCATCTCTACACTGATGATCCCCAAAAGTATATCACCAGCCCACCTATCGGGACTTCAGATATATATGAATATCCAACCACCTACTGGACATCAGAAGCAAACTCAACCTATCAACTTCTCTCAACCTACTTCTCCAGTCTCACTCCCTGTAACGGGCAGCTCCATCCATCCAGTTGCCTGAGCCAGAAACCCGGCCATCTTATCCTTCTCCGCTTCTACCCATATCTAATTAGTAGCCAAGTCTTAAACCAGTCTCCTCCTCTCTCATCCCATGACTCTAATCCAAGCCACCATCACCAGGATCATGGTAACAGCTTCCAAACTGGTCTCCCTGCTTTCAGTTTTGCAAACTGAAGTTGGAATTACCATTTTTTTGAAGATTTTATGTACTTATTTGACAGAGAGCACAAGCAGGGTGAATGGAAGGTGGAAGGAGAAGCAAGCTCCCCGCAGAGCAGGGGGAGCCTGATATGGGGCTCAATCCCAGGACCCTAAGATCATGACCTGAGCCAAAGGCAGTCACTCAACCGAGCCACCCAGGCTCTCTGGAATAACCTTTCTAAAAACCAAATTCAGGGTGCATGGGAGGTTCAGTCAGTTAAGCATCTGCCATGGGCTCAGTTCATGATCCCAGGGTCCTGGTATGGAGTCACACTGGGCTCCTTGCTCAGCAGGGAGTCTGCTTCTCCCTCTGCCTGCTGCTCCCCCTGCTTGTGCTCTTTCTCTCGCTCACTCACAAATAAAATATTAAAAAACAAAAACAAAAAATAATTAAAAAATAAAAATCACAAATTCTAAGATCTAAATCACAAATGACACAAGACACTCTTCCATTTTACAACCTGAAAAGAATTTCACTGCCTTAGGAAAAAGCCCACCAAACTCCTTAATACGGTCTGTGCAACAGATTGTATCTTCCAAAGATGTCTCCACAAGATCTCCCAACCCATACGCTTTTCATACAATGTGACTTTAACACTCTGACTGTCCAGAGGTAGGGTCTGCCTCTTCTCTCAGGAATGAGTGGTCTTCTGTGAATGTTTGTACCTACAGGGTACAGCAGGAGGCATGCCCTGTGATTTCAGAGGCTAGGTCATAAAAGGCAGTGTAGCTTCTCCTTTGGTTGCTGACATACTCATTCTTGAAGTCTTCGGCTGCCAAGTAAACAGTTTGCTTGCTCTGGGGCTGCCGCTTTGTGGGGAAACTAAACACAGTCCATAGGGAGAGACTACATGGAAAGACACATCCAGCACAACTTGAAGAGAAAAAGATGCCCAGCTAGTCCCCATCTTCTTCAGTGCCTCCTTGCTCTAGTTCCTGCCACCATCTGACTACTGCCACATAAGACCCTGAGCCAGCAGCACTGCCCCACTTTGCCCTCCCAAATTCCTGAGCTATAGAAACCATGAAAGAATAAAATGGCTGTGGGGCACCTGGCTAGCTCAGATGCTAGAACACATGACTCTAAATCTCGGTGTTGTGAGTTCAAGCCCCACTCTGGGTATGGAGATATTACTTTAAAAATAAATGAATGAATGAATGAAATGGCTGTTAATCTATGCCACTAAGTTTTAAATCGTTTGTTATTAACAATAATAACTAGAACGGTTTCTAAAGCCCTGAACAACCTATCCTACCATTTCCACCTACCTCTCTGCAAGCCAGCTCTCAACATTTCCTTAAACTCAATATTGAAGCCCACCCTGAACTCCTTTATTGAAAAAAGTCTCGGGATGCCTGGGTGGCTCAGTCGGTTAAGTGGCTGCCTTAGGCTCAGGTCATGATCCCAGCGTCTGCAGGGAGCCTGCTTCTCCCTCTGCCTGCCACTCTGCCTGCCTATACTCTCTCTATCTCTCTGACAAATAAATAAATAAAATCTTTAAAAAAAAGAAAAAAGTCTCAAAAATGTTCTTCTTCGGGCGCCTGGGTGTCTCAGTGGGTTAAGCCTCTACCTTCAGTTCAGGTCATGGTTTCAGGGTCCATGGTCTCAGGATCCTGGGATTCCTGCTCCCTGCTGAGCAGAGAGCCTGCTTCCCCCTCTCTCTCTCTCTGCCTGCCTCTCTGCCTACTTGTGATCTGTCATATAAATAAATCAAATCTCTAAAAAAAAAAAAAAAGTTCTTCTTGGCTTCAAATTTTCATATATTCTGTTCTTCCTGCCTGAGATGCTCCTCTACCCTATCTACTCTTGGTTAATTCATCATTCAAGTAGGTATCAGCTTAAGCTTCCTTATGAAGAGTTTCTAAACTCAGAGGCTAGCATAGGTCTCCTCCTGTGGCCCCCTGTGCCTAAGGAATCAAAACACTCATCATAATCCACTGTAATCTTATATTGGGCTGCCCATCCTGCCCCACCCCCAGCATGCTCATGCACATGCACGTGCACACACACACACACACACACACACACACTGAGAGTTCCATAAAGACAACGGGTAGTGCTGGGAAAAGGAACATCCAACAGTCATGAAGCATTTGCCAATCTCTGGCCCCATCTCTTTCCTGAGCTCCGAATGGGCAAATCCACCTACTATCCTACAAATAAATTTCAACTCAACATGATTCCATCTTCCCCACCCCCATAAATGATGCCACCACCTACCAATCGCCCAAACCAGAAACCTCAGCTCATTCAAGGAATCTTTATCAAGCTCCTCTCTTTGTCTCTTTGCTGGGGATACAGGGATTCCTGAGACAGGCTCAGCCCCTGCAGCTCAGGATTTACAGGCTGCTGAATATTTTCTTCCTCACCTACCTCTCTCCCACACCAGACACCCAAATGAGTATTATTGGTTATACTGATTATGCCTTCTAATCTGCTCCCCTCCCTCTCCTTTCCTGGAGACATCACCTCCTAAGCAAGCCACACTCCCACTCCATGGCTCTAGTTCAGGCTTTTGTCATTTCCTGCCTGGACTGCCACAGAGCTTCCTAATCTTTTTTCTGCCACCAGCCTCGCTCTGATGTCCCACCACAGCTACACTGTTCCCCTGCTTAAAACCCCTCAGTCGCCCCTCAGATGCTTTAGGGTAAAATCTAAACTCTCTAGAAACATTTATTTGCCTCATGCTCTAGCCTCTTGCCTCCCTTTGTCCCCTAACATCCCCACAACCTCCCCCACACCCCACACCCCATACTTTTTCTCCCCTTTGTGCTTTACACTGCCTGTCCTTTCCACCCCTGTGCCGAGAATGTCTTTGAGCCTTCATTCAACAATTTTACTGAGTACCCAGCAGATCAGGCACTGTTCTAGATGCTGTAGACTCAGCAGTGAGCCAAACAAAGCGCTTACTCTTGTGGTGTTTACATTCTAGAGGGAAAGGCAGACAATAAGCAAGTAAATATTTAATGTCAGGCCGTAACAAGGGCTATAAAGGAAAACAAAACAGGATGGGAAACTGAGAGGGATCACTTTAGACAGGCTGAGTCTCCGGTGAGGTAACATCTATACAAAGATATGAATGAATGGTGTGGGGGCCGGGGGTAGGGTCCGAGGGTATCTGGAGAAAGAGCCTTCCCAGCAGAAGGAACGACAAAGTACAAAACCACTGAAGCAGAAACAGGCCAGGCAAAGTGGAAGAAAAGGAAGAGGGCTGGTGTCGCTGGAACAGAGAGAGGTCATAGAAAAGAGAGATGGAGCAGGCCTCACAGGCCATGCTAAACGCGCACTCTAACCACACCTGGACTCCATTTCATCCTTCACTGCTGCGACCAGACATCTCCTGAGGAATGCATTTCCATGCCCTCCCAGCACTGCCCGACCATAGATCATAGGTTTCATGGACAACTTTTGCCTATCTCCACCACCACACCATGAGTTCCCTGCTCCACCTCTCAGCTCCATATTCTACAGAGCCTGTCACATTAAGTAAAATTTTCTCCCATGATCAAAACTTTCTTCCTTTGTTCTGATTCCATGCCCTGCAAGCAATTCCCTGATTATTCGATAATCTTAGGGGCTATGGTATTAGGAAGCCTGGAGAGCAAACACACACCACCTGGTCATTAAAAATTCCACATGTATGCTCACCACTGTATGGTCATAGACTGGCATCATCATTTGCACATTGGTTTCTTTTTTAGGTAAGCAGGACTCCGTGGATGGGAAAATGACCAACTCTGGGTCTTGAAGACCCAAGGAAGGCACTGCTCAGGGAAGGGCCCCATAAGCAGCCCAGCAGAAGCCCGATGCCCCTCTGCTCATCACTCAGCTCACCTTCCCTGTTTCAGATGGAAACATCACTGCCCACCTGTCCAAGCCTCAACCCTTAGCATCACCTCGGAGAGCTCCCCCACTCACCCCCATCCAGAAGTCCTAGAAATTCTACCTTATAACTATTTCCTTATCCATCCCCCATCTCTGGCCCAAAGGCCTTGCCCACAGCGCAGGCCTCACTATCCTTCATGTGGACTCAGGTTTCAGCTCCCTGAACCGGTCTGCCCACACTTGCCAAACACTCCACATGGCCACCAGAGTTCTTCTCCCAAGTCATTCTGATTTTGCTTCCCCTCTTACAACCAACAGTGCCCCCCTCCCCACCTTCTAGATAAAGTCTAACTTGTTTAGGTACTGTATAAACCAGTCCTGGAGCTGGCCCTGGGCTACATTTCCAGTCTCCACCTTCTCACCGGCTCCCACCCTGCATTCCAGCCATACCAACAACCGGGAATTCCCTGAACATTCCATGCCTTTCTGCACCTCCACACCTTTTCACATGCAGTTCCTTCTGTGAGAATTGTTGTAGGAGACAGCTGCGGATCTTTCCAAAACTCAGTTTAGGAAGACCTCACAGAGACCATGATGTCTAAGCTCTCTTCCCCACAGGAAGAAAGCTGTCTTGCTCACTCCCATGGCGCCTCTATCCCCACACTTACTATACTGCACGGCAATTATTGGTCAACATCTCTGTCTCCCACCTCGACTAGGAGTTCTTGGATGGCAAGAGCCATACTTTTTTCTTCTTTGTTTCCCAGCACTACGTGGAATATCCAGCACATAGCAGACCCTAAATGTTCCCTGAATGAAGGAATATTCTGTATTAAATCCCTTCTCTTGCTGAATTTGAAGATTTAGCCTTAGTCCTTACTTTGTGCATAAACTGCTGGCCTATATTTGACAACTCTAGCAGAGTAACAAGTGTACCAGATCTATGTTTGAGGGAGGGCTCAGTACATAATAATGTAACATACTGATGATAATTATGTTTAAATTTACTCTTCTTTCTTGGCTGCTTCTAGGCCTACCTCCTGGCTTTCTCTTAAACGGCTACGGTTAGATAAACAACATACCACTGCATAGGTGGTACATGGACAGAATGTCCTCCTAGGTCCCTGCACCTGACATGTACTGGGAGCTCATTAGACAATGGTTGAAGGAAGAAACTCATGAATCATATGTCCCTAATTCTTTCTTACAATCTTGGCTGCCCTTCTGAACCTTCTTCCAGATCTCTAGGTTCCTCGGAAGTTATTAAAGACAGAACAAAGTCCTAGAAGCAGCCGAGAGAGAGAGTCATTTTAAACACAATCCTCACCAATACTTTGAACTTGAGTCATGATTTATGGTTTTCACTGAATCTCACTTCATCCACACAGCAGCATGAAATAAAACAGTAACTGCATCTCGCCCAGGGTCACATGGGTCTTGAGCCCAGCCATAAACACAAGTCTGGTTCACTTGTCATTCTACCAGAGTTGCATCCAATATACGCCATAAACCCATGCACACAACTGTGTCTTTTATTAACCGAGCAGCTCTGCAGACTAATCATAACCACGGCTATTCCGCACGTCTTCTTACAAGGGTGTACCAGAGTTTGAGGACATCTCTGTTCCCTAGGTAGATGCAGCAAATTAAAAGGGGGTGACTGGGGCGCCTGGGTGGCTCAGTGGGTTAAGCCTCTGCCTTTGGCTCAGGTCATGGTCTCAGAGTCCTGGGATCAAAGCCCCACATCGGGCTCCCTGCTCAGAGGGCAACCTGCTTCCCCTTCTCTCTGCCTGCCTCTCTGCCTACTTGTGATCTGTCTCTCTGTCAAATGAATAAATAAAATCTTTAAGAAAAAAAAAGGGGGGGCGGGGGAATGACTGACAGAGGTAGGCATGATGCCAGAGGCCAGGAACAGCTGTCAGATGACAGCCGTTTGGACGCAGATTGAAACCATAAAGAATGAAACCTGATGAACTCAAGTTAGGCCAGTGCTCTGAAGCCACTAAGACAATACGCCCCGTCACCCCAGTGGCCTGGGATACAAGATCACAGTGATACAAGAACTGAGATGCACAATGGTGACTCTGAGTCACCAAAAGAAATGTCAAGTTAGGAAGGCAAGCTGACATATCCTTGGTTTTAAAAGAGGCTGTGACAAACATGATTAACATAACGGGCTCCTAGGGCTTAAAGGGATATAGCCATCTTGGAAACCTTACTTAGATGGAATAATCCTGACACCACACAAGGTAGGTACTGTATACCCACATGCGAGGGCACTTCAAGCCTGACAGATCTAAAATTAGTTTCACCAGTAAGTCAACCTACCAGATCATCTGTAGATGATGCAAGAGAAATGACAGATCATATTTAAGACCTCAAGGGAGAACCTCCTTCTTGTAACTCAGGCAGTGCCTTCCACCCCTCCCTGACTGTTGCCACGCAGGACAAACACCCCCCCTACATGAAGATACACAAAGAGGAGTCCAAGCCACACACATGGACACACAAAACACGAGGGGGGGGGGCGGAGCCACAAAGACACCCAGGTCTCCACAACAGTAAAAGCAGGGAGGCTGGGGGAAGCTGAGGAGTAAGACGGAGCAGTGGAGAAACCTCGAGAAAAGGGGACATGAGGCTGGCTGGATAGGGCTGATCCAGGGAGCAACTGCACCCGGTACCAAAGGCCTGCACCCCACAGCTGCTGCTGCTGGGTAGTCACTCCTTGAAATGACAGCAGCCCTGACCTTCTGCACAGCTGGGATGGAAAGGGTCTCCAAGGTTTTAGGCAAGGAGGGCATTTTTCCAGAACAGAGGCACCTGAGGGATGCGGCTACAGAGGATCAGCTTCTCGGTACCTCCAATGTGGCTTTGTTGACCGTACAGGTTTACGTGCATTATTTATGAGACATAGCTAAAGTCAAGGGAGACTGAAAGAATCTAGACCACAGGGTGCCTGGGTGGCTCCTTCTGTTAAGCATCTGCCTTCAGCTCAGGTCATGATCTCAGGGTTCTGGGATCGAGTCCCACATCTGGCTCCCTGCCTCTCCATATTCCTATCCCTCTGATAAATAAATAAAATCTTTAAAAAAGGGAAAAAAAATAAAAAGGCAGGAGAGGAGAGCTCCATGGGGCAGGCCATCCTGCTCTGGGCGGGGAGTAGGAGCCCTGGGAATGCCCTGTCCTGGGTCCGGCTAGCTCAGATGCACGTTTTGCTTCTCCTGGCTCCGCTGGTATCTACACAGCCTAAGGCTTCCTGCCTTCCAAAATGGCCGAACAGTTGGACCAGACTGTCAAGTACTACACCCTGGAAGGAACCTAGAAGCACAACCACAGGAAGAGAATCTGGCTGATCCTGGGGAAGAAACGTAAGGGAACAAGTTGAAGAGGATGCTACTGAAAGTTCTGAGGATGTGGGGCACCCTACAGATGCTAGGGAACATCCAAAACGTACATCATTGGGCAACTTCACCTGGATGACAGAGCAAAGTTCACCAAGCCTTCGGAAACTCTCATTACTACTGCTGACTCCAATTCCAGCTGGTGGACCAGCTGCATGATCCCAGCCATCGAAGCACCGGTGGTGGCTCTCATGTGTCACCTCTCCACAATGGAAGATAAAACACATTCTCAGAAGCCAAAGAAAGAAAAGACTGCTTTGGACCTGGGAGAAAGAAGCCAATGTGAACTGCTTCAACTGACTTCACCTAAAAAATAACTTTAATATACCTGCTACCCTTTTGTAAGAACGCTTCTGTACTTTCTACTCCCAAACTCTTAGAATGTGCCTTTGGATCATCAGTTTTTTTAATGTTCCATCTCTACATAATATACTTATTGTAGGCATGATCTTTCAAAAATATATCTGGCTTTTAAGGAAAAAAAAAAAGGAATCTAGTCCACAGAAAAACTCATGCAAATGCAACAGGATATTCACCGAAGCATTACCTGTACCACGGAAAAACCGGAACCAACACTAAGTGACCACTAACAGAGGACTGATTCGCTATGAAACATAGCCTTGAAATTACATGGAATGCCATGAAGCTTTTTTTAAAAAAGGAGATCTCTAAGTAGAAAATGTCACTGGTAAATTCTGGGAAAAAAGCAAAAACTGTAGGATTATATGTGTATTATGATCCTGTTTTAAAAAAAAAAAAAAACAGAAAAAGGGGCACCTGGATGGCTCAGTGGGTTAAAGCCTCTGCCTTCAGCTTGGGTCATGATCCCAGGGTGCTGGCATCAAGCCCCGCATCGGGCTCTCTGTTCAGCGGGGAGCCTGCTTCCCCCTCTGTCTGCCTCCCTCTCTGCCTACTTGTGATATCTGTCAAATAAATAAATAAAATCTTAAAAAAAAAAAAAACAACAACAAAACTACACTTCTTGAGGGGCGATCAGTCAGTTAAGTATCTGGTTCTTGGTCTCAGCTGTGGTCTTGATCTCAGGGTCATGAGTTCAAGCCCCACATTGGGCTCCATGCTGGGCATGGAGTCTACTAATAAATTAACTAATCAGTCAAAAGAAACCAAAACACTACTTTTTTTTTTTTAAGATTTTACTTAGGGGCAGGGTGCCTGGGTGGCTTAGTGGGTTAAGCCTCTGCCTTCAGCCCAGGTCATGATCTCAAGGTCCTGGAATTGAGCCCCACATCAGGCTCTCTGCTCAGCAGAGCCTCTCTACCTACTTGTGACCTCTCTGTCAAATAAATAAATAAAAATTAAAAAAAGAAAGATTTTGCTTAGGGGCGCCTGGGTGGCTCAGTCATTAAGCGTCCGCCTTCGGGTTGGCTCATTTATTATAAATAAATAAAATCTTTAAAAAAGAAAGATTCTCTTGTCAAAATCTTTTTTAAAAAATTATAAAATAAAGATTTTCCTGTCAAATAAACAAAATCTTTTTTAAAAATTAAGATTTTACTTATTTATTTGACAGAGACACACGGAGAGAGGAAACACCAGCAGGGAGAGTGGGAGAGGAAGAAGCAGGCTTCCAGCCAAGCAGGAAGCCCAATCCGGGCTCAATCCCAGAACCCCAGGATCATGACTTGAGCCAAAGGCAGATGACCAACAACTGAGCCACCCAGGTGCCCCAAAAACACTATACTTCTTAAAGGAACGAGAGAAAGTCACGAAGGGCCTACAAACTGCTAATGGGCTTCACACGGGAAAACAGGCGAAAGGTAAATTGTTCTTTGTTGTTTTGCTTGTTTTTGTCTGTTTTTATACATTACTACCATTTGAATTTTCACAGGAACCATACACAAATGTAAAAATAGTAAGAGGGGGTACCTGGCTGACTCAGTCGGTAGACATTCAACCCTGGATCTCTACCGCACATTGTGGGATAGAGATGACTTCAAAGTAAACTCTTTAAAAATACTACTAAAATAGGGGCACCTGGGTGGCTCAGTGGGTTAAAGCCTCTGCCTTCGGCTCAGGTCATGATCCCAGGGTACTGGGATCAAGCTCCACATCGGGCTCTCTTGCTCGGCAGGGAGCCTGCTCCCCTCTCTCTCTCTGCCTGCCTCTCTGCCTACTTGTGATCTCTGTCTCTGTCACATAAATTAAATTAAATAAATAAAATCTTTAAAAAAATACTACTAAAATAAAAACAACAAGAGTGTTTGTCAGGAGCATTCCCTTCCAGCTCCTTCTCCCTGGCTTTCTGGGCTCACATCCCCGCCTCCACCCAGGTGCTCCAGCCCACACCTCCTGTCCAGGCCCCACTCACAGATGCAGGCAGCGGCCAGTAGGCGCCCGGCAGCATAGGGGGCGAAGCAGCTCGGGAAGATGGGCTGCACCATGTAGTTGGCAAAGGTGATGGCAATGATGGCCTGGCTGGTGGGCTCGATGATGAGGAGCGAGGTCCAGAGTCGGATGAAGGCAAGGAATCCCCCGAAGGCCTCGAGGATGTAGGCATAGCTGGCCCCAGATTTCTTAATGGTGGTGCCCAATTCAGCATAACAAAGGGCCCCAAAGACGGAGAAGAGGCCCCCAACAGCCCAGATGACCAGGGAGAGGCCGAAGGAGGCACTGTACATGAGGACGCCCTTGGGGGAGACAAAGATGCCAGAACCAATCATGTTCCCCACAATGAGGCACACGCCATTGAGCAGCGAGATCTCCTTCTTCAGTGTTACCTGCTCAGACCCTGGGCTGGCTTCATCGGCCGAAGGGGGGCCATCCCCCTCCCGCTGGGAGGCCACTTCATACTTAACGCCCTCAGCCATGGCAGAGAAGAAAGCCGTCACCAGGTTCTTGGCATTGCCTTCTAAGGAAGAAAGATAAAGGTATAGATCAGGGCGCTGGCAATTACATAGAACTCTTGCCCACAGTGGTCAATATGGGCAATGCCCCCCTACCCTGCGGATGCTCAGAGAGCTCTCCCTGGCCTCCCACCTCCCATTAACCTATTCTTCTCCAGCTAGCTCATTAAAATAACCCCAACTTAAATTGTTAAGGGAAGGCCCTCACTTCCTAGAGAGAAAACAGCTGTTCCCCCTCATTAGGCTGGGGCTGCCCACCACATTTACAGAAGAGAAAACTAAATCCTGGTTCTATCTGAGTCTGCTGTGATAAAAGGCAAGTTGGCAGTTCCCGGGTATAACCATCATGCTTTGAATCTGTGTTTTTCAGCCTCACCCCCAAACAGTCTGTCTTCCCTCTAATTTCAGCCTCACCTGTCACCTGTGCAAAGCTGCGACGTGAGGAACCAGCCTTGCAAGCAGACTTTCTGGGTTCTCCTCACAAACTCCCCCCACCCTCAAGGACACCGGCTCTAGCAAACCTAAAGGGAGGCTCTGGGGACCTCTTGCTGGAAACCTACAACCCTCCCCCTGCTCAGGGAGTCGCTCTTAACACCCTTAGGTGAAGTCGGCAGCCCTAGCAAAGCTCAAGCAGTACGGCACACACACCCCCACCCCGCCCTGGAAAAAAGACGACAGATTAGTTTCTTTTCCTTGCTTTTCCTTCCCAGACCTCTTTCCCGGGCCCCTAGTCTTCTCTAGGCCTCCTGCTGTCAATTTCCTCACATCAACAGAGCCGCATCACCCAAAAGATTATTAATGAGAGAAGGGTGATCCAAAGGGACAGCCCAACCCCGAGGTGACTGGAGGCAGCTGATAACGGCTCCCCACCCAAGAGCTGCAGCTGGAGAGTCAGCACCCAAAGCCGCGAAGGCACCCAAAGTCGCAAAGCCAAGGCGAGGAAGCCGCTTAAGTGTCCGCAGGTGCCGGCCCCACCAGAGCAGCAGGCAGTGGGGAGGAAGAGACGGAGGTCCGCTGGCCCAGCCAGCTGAGAGGTCTAGCACCAGAGGCCCAGGCCGAGGAAGTCCTTGGCCAGGGCAGAGCCACACAGCAGGTGGGCAAGGTGGGTGAGGTGGGCCCGGTGGAGGGGAATGGGGGAGGAGGGGAAGCACACTCACACCTCTGGTGGCAGCCACAAAGACACAGCCTCTGGGAACTGTGGCCTGACCGCTCCTCCTCTTCAGCCAGCAGTAAAAGGAAAGGCCAGACGCATGCTTATGGATTTAAATCAAATCGAGAAGTCAAGATGGGTGGAGGGGGAGAGGGAGGAGGAGAGGAGGGTTAAGCAACTGTCTGGGTCCAAGGTTCATGGGCCCTTCACATCTGCAAAAGGGGCAGCTAGGAGCTCCTGGCTCAGCACTTTCCGTGATAAGAAGGCACTCTCAGGAATCTCCTTTGTCAGCGCTGCTCAGGACTGACCGCCCAGAAGAAAGGACAGTAGCTGGGTGCAGCCCCGGGAAGCCCCGGGAAGTTGGCCCTCAGGGGAAGCTGAGGACTGGGCTAGCGCTGAGAAGGAACAACCCTCCGTCCTCTAGGCCCCACCCTAGCCCCCCTCCCCTCTCACCGCCCTACAAGAAAGGCAGGGAGGTGGCAAGGGTGCCACGAAGGCCTGTTGCTGTGCTGAGATTAGAGGAAGTGTAAGAGCAGTCCCCACACTCGGTGGCCTCGTGACGGGTGTCTTAAGAGAGGAACTCTGCACACTTCCCCTCAGCTGCCCCCAAATTTGAGCCATGACCCCAAGGCTGAGAGTCAAGCTATGTCCAAGGAAACAAGGTCAAGAAATGAGACTCAATCCCCTGGCTGCATCCCCTCCCTACTTCTGTGCCCTTTCATCCTCAAAGGAAACCATTAATTCCTATAAACACCTTCACCACATACAAGTTTAGTCCAATTTCCTAAACATACGGAGAAATAAGATTTCATTGAGCTATCCTGGACAGACAGGTCCGGAACAGAGAAAGTTAAGCATTTTTTTGGAAATCACATATTCTATCTTCATAGTCTACTTCAATCTGGTATTCTGGGTCTCTTTCACCAAGAGAAATACATCCTATCCGTTCTGAAATCTGTCAGTCCTTCCCACTCTTCCTAACCCTCTTTGGTTATTCTACAACCTGAGAATGAAGTACTAAAAATCCCCAAGGGTTGGGTGGGGGCCTTATCTCTACCCTATATCTTTGCATTAAAGACCCTTAGATTTTTTTTTTTAAACAGAGAGGAATATCCTGGTGTCAGCCTTCCCAGAGATCATACTTCTCCCAAGCCATCCTCACAAATATCTGGAAATCCCTCCAGAGGAGCCTGTCCGTGTCTTCCAGCTGCCCCTTCTGTGCTCCTATAATGATAGCTGTCTTTTAGGGAGCACTTACCCGGTGCCAGACATACCGCGATAGCTGTCTTTTAGGGAGCACTTACCCGGTGCCAGACATACCGCTAAGCACCCAAATGCCTTATCTCAGCCAACCTTGCCTGCGACCCAGTGCCAGGATGCCAAACTAGTGAGGGAGGTGGGGAGGCTCTCCAGCGGAGAGCTAGGAACCGGCCAGGTGCTATACCCCCCCCCCACACACACACACCTCCCACCCGCTCCGACCTGCTCAAACCTGCCCCACCGCCAGGCCTAGCCCTCAGACAGGAAAACACTTCAGATGGCTCCCTCCTGAATTACCTGGGGGAGGGTGTGATTACATTAAACAGAAAGCCTCTGCCATCCTTTAGCCTGCAGGCTAGGCTCAAGGCTCGAACAAAGCCGGTCCATCTCCTTCCCGGCTGCTCCTCCCCTTTCTCATCCGTCTGCAGGGATGAGAGGCAATCACCCAAGTCCTCTTGGCAACGACGCTATTGCTAGGGTGCCCACTGCTTAGCAAACAAAAACACACGGAAACACATCATCCCGCCTGCCATTTTAAGACATTTACTGGCACCAAGGGGTGGACGGATGTCCTAATGGAACATAAAAGCAAGGAATGAAGGATGGACGAAGGAAGGGGAACCCGTGGGGAGGATGGGGAAGAAGCGTGCAGGGTTCAGTCCCCGGCTGGAGGAAAGCGAAGTCCACAGCAGGGAATCTTGAGATGGAAACCCACGGGGAGGGGGCGGGGCGGGGTAAAGTACTGTGAAACCCACACTCCAGCAGACAGCACACCCTAGCGGCCTCACCAGGAAGTGCTACCAGTGGACTCTTCTAGCCTGCTCAGTCTACACAAACGATAGAGGTGTCTGTCCTTCAGAGAAAAGATTCGCCTTCCTTCCCCAACCACGGCTTAGCACCGGAGGCTGTGGGCAGGAAGGCACCGTCTTTGGCAGTTCACGTTTCTCCCGGAGATTCTGGTTCTCAGGCAATGCTTGCACCATTCAGGCAGCCTGGGACCAGGAGGACCTCTCCCAGGGGACTCTCCCACCCCAGGCTTTACAGGAGAAACTTGTAGAGTCTGGAACCCTATAAGATAGCAGCATTCCTGATACACAGCACCCCGTCTTCTTCCTGCCTGAGGTGCATTCAACTCTGAGGACCTAGCGGAGGTTATAGGACAACACACTCATCCTACAGCCTATGGGTGAAGTTTCAGATTCAAGGGTTCAAGGAACACAGACACAGAGCCCCCAGTGTGCCATGCCCAGCACAACAGCCACTGAAGCCCCTGCCGCCAAACCCACCCATGAAGAGCAATGCCAAAGCATACTTCCTCCAGTGAACCAGCCCGCAGTCCAGGTTCTTGGCTGCTGGGTCAAGCTCAAGTGCTAAATGTGAGAAGCCACTTTACCCCCCTCCCCACACACACACACCCCATGTCCTGCCTTCCTAGCTCCAACTGGTCTGTGCTGCCTCCCCTAACAACAGAAACAGAAAACACTTACACTGTGGTTCAGCTGGATGCCCCCATCACCCCAAGCTGGAAGCTCAGCTCCTCCCTCCCCAGTTCTCCATTTGTTTTTCTATATTCCACTGTGGCTAGGATAGTCCCTTTAAAAAAAAAAAAAAAAAAGTGAAACAAGAAATTGTTTACTCCTGTGGCCAGGGCTCCCATTAGCGTAAGGCTGAAGCTTCTGGGCAGAGGGCTCTGCCTGGGGAGGGCCGGGACCAGGACCGGGACCGAGATACAACAGGCTCTTGGGTCTCCAGTGAGCCAGTTTTCAAGACGCTCACTACATCCTCCTCCAGCACTTCCCCTCTCACCCATAGTCCCTCCTCTCCCACCTCTTACCTGTCCCCGTGACCTTTGGGCAGGTGCGAGGAGGAGGGGCTACCAGCACTCTGGGGTGCGGGGGAGGGGAAGGTGCTAGGAAGGGAAGCGGGCTAAGGCTCGAGCTGCAGCAGCTGTTGACTCCGAGGAGCAGAAAAGGCAGAGGGTGACGGGGACCGAAATGGAAAACAGGAAAACACATGTGTGACTCTGGCCGGCAGCGGGGAGGGGCCAGGGGATGGGCTGGAGCTGGGACTGCCTGGTCAGACCCAGAGGACCTCGTTGCCTGCCCTCCTCTAGGCACCTTCTCTACCCAGTCTCAGCAGTTTCTGTTCCCCACCTCAGCCCCAATCTTCCTTGTTGCCCTACGTTTCCCAAGCACTAAAGCTTCCCAAGCGACTGACAATGCCCTCCTATTCGCCTATTCCCCTCATTCTGCCTCCTGCTCATCTCCCACTCACATACTACCCTTGGTCCTGAGGGAGGCATCGGCTCCATCGTTAGAGCTCTGGAACTCAGCCCCTATGGCAGGCAACACATGCCAAGGAAGACCTCTTGTGTGAGTACAGTCAGATGCTGCAGCACAAGCTCACTCACAGCTCAGGTCCCCAGTTGGTTCAGGGGAGGCACATGCTGCCTAAGAGCCAGCTCTGGCACCTTGGGCAAGCTAATGAGTTGGCACCCCTTCAAACCAGGATCCTTGAAATATCTGTTGAATGTCGACTTAGCAGAGGTGGAGGAATACCGATTTTCTTGGAATCGAAACAGGAAGACTCATTCTTCCTATTCAAAAGGAGAGCTTATTCTATGAATTCATTACATTCATTACATACAACCTTCTGAAGTAGTTTCTCAGTGGGCATATTAAACCATTTAAATTTCAGACAAGAGGGGCGCCTGGGTGCCTCAGTGGGAAGCATCAGCCTTTGGCTCAGGCAATGATCAGCCTCCCTGCTCAGCGGGAAGCCTGCTTCTCCCTCTCCCACTACCCCACCCCAACCCCGCTTGTGCTCCCTCTCTGGCTGTGTCTCTCTCTCTCTGTTAAATAAATAAATAAATTCTTTTAAAAATAAAAATAAAAATAAATCGCAGACAAGAGCATGAATCTCTCTGGAAATCTCCCTGGGGAATGGCACTTCAGGGTGCATGGGGCATTTTCAGAATTCCAGCTGTGACTCCTGCCTCCCTACAACTACCCCCTGGCTAGTCTCAGGGCTGCACCCGGCAACTCAGACCTGTACCTGCGTGTTGCAAAATTATCCTAGAGACAGACAGTCCAAGTAATCTGTCTGCGGATGGGAGCCAATTTAACTGCTCACAGAACCTCTCAGACAGAAATCCAAGTTCATTGGCACCAAACGTCTGAATTCCTCCAAGGATCACTTAGTGCCTTTTTACACCCAGGCCACTGCCCAGATGGCCTGCCCCTTCATTCCCCTCTTGGGTCAGGCCCACGATGTACAGGAGGGAAGTCCTGGGATGACCGCCCTAACATGGTCCCCTTGACATGGCGCCTGAACTGTCACTCCACTCAAGCACCCTGGCCACCTCCTTGCTGTCACCACACAACAGACATGCTTGGCGGCATTGTTCATCCCTTCACTCACTCCATCCAGGACTCTGCTTAGACACCACACTACCACAGGCCTTCCCTGAGGAGTCTCTGAAGGGGCAACTTCTTCCCTCTTCATCCATTCAGCATTCTGGACTTTTCTGCAAGGGCACCACCATTCAGAGCTCATTGCTGTTGGTTGTCATCTCCCTCACTAGACTGCAAGCCCCACTAGAGCGCTTGATCTTCACCCTGTGTCCCCAGAGCAGAGCACATGTACACAGTCAAGAAAAATTGCTGTTAGAATAAATGAATGAATGAATGAACAATGCTCTTCCCCCTAGACTGACTTCTCAAGAGCCTGGGCTCTGGAAACCTCCTTGAACTTGCCCTTCGGCCCACCTATGCTGCCGCTGGTCTGGCTCCTCAACTAAGCAAGGAGTATCTGGAAGTATTTATCCTTTTTGACAGTAATGGGTTGAAGGGAGAGGGAGGGTGTAATTTTCACTTTGACTGCGAGGCCTAGAATGGTTTGAAATGAACGTTTCGTTTCAGTCGCGGGAAAACAAAAAGCCACTATCGCAGGCGCCCTCCCGGACCGCTGCTGTCCCACACTCCCGCTCAGGTGACCGGTCTGGGTGCGGCCAGAGTAAGGTGCGCGGCGAGAAGGAGGACGAGGCAGAGCGAGGCTAGGGCTCAGGTTCACGAGCATGCAGGCGAGTTCAAGGGTAGAAACGTAAATCCTTAAGCGTGACCTCTTCCCGGACGCTCTCCCGCAGCCCTCCCCTTCCCGGTGACCCTGGACCCACACCTCTCCGCCCCCGCCCAGCGGCCGCCCGACCTCACCTTTGCCCCTTTCTCCCACGCTCTCCTCCTCCCCGCTCCGCCTCGCCTGACCCCGCCCGGCCCTTAACGTCGCCCCCGCCGCTCCCTTTATTACCATCTTTCCCTTAACCCCGGGTTTTTCTGAGTCGGCAGCCCGGAGACCTCGCCTTCCCAAATCCGGACCCAGCCACCGCTCTCCCCCAATGCCCCTCTTAAGAGCTCGGTCGCCGCCGATGTCCAGGTCTGCCTTGGGGGGCCTGGAACCACCCCACCCGGCGTCCCTTCCTTTCCTTCCTTACACCTGGCGGAGCAGTCCTCATCCCTCCCCGGGTTCTAGGAAGCCCCGGAGCGGGGAAAGGGGGACGGTGTAGACTAAGGTTGCCAGGGTTCGAGAACCCAGGGGCCCCGCAACCCGCTCCCCTGCCCTCTCCTCACTCAGGTACAGCTGCGCTGCCTGAAAGTGACTGCGGATACCCTTAGACGCGTCCTCCACCCCAAGAACGCTCAGCTTCCTCTTCCCTCCCTCCCAATCCCGCTCGCGCTGGCGGCCCTACGGGGATCCGGGCAGGAGCCCCAAACCGTGGCAACCCAGTCCGAGACGCCAGGCTGAAACTCTGGAGGGACTCGGGACTGCAAAGCCCGTACGGGAGGGGGAAGGGAGCGGCGCCTGCCGGGACCCAGAGGAGCGGTCTCTCGGATGGACGTCTCAACTCCCCGCCTCCTTGGGGAGCTGTTGCATCAGCTCCGAGATCCCCAGCTAAAAGCAAGTGGTCTCCACCAGGCCGGAAGGTGTCGGCAGTAGAGCCGCCGCCAGGAGGCAGCACTTAACCAAAAATATCCTGTCTTGGGGTGCCAGAGAGGTTGGAGTCCCCAAAGCATCTTTCCATCTAAAGAGTCCTACTGACAGCGTAGACACAACAAAAGCGGTTGTTGCTGGGCTGATTCAAGGAAAGGGATCTGGAAACACTCCTTTCACCATGTTTTGTTTTGTTAAAATTTTATTTATTTATTTGACAGAGAGAGAGAGGTCACAAGTGGGGGCGGGGGTGTAAGCAGGCTTCCTGCTGAACGGAGAGCCCCATGTTGGGCAAGATCCCAGGACCCTGGGATCATGACCTGAGTTGAAGGCAGAGGCT
>RCUC01142963.1:0-14737 GCA_003697995.1 Taxidea taxus jeffersonii | reverse complement strand
AAATTCATTTATGAAAGCGACAGGTAAATTTATTATTGACTGAGAATCACTTTCTGGAGGACGTATAGCAGCAGCCAGCACTCAGGATCCTGATGGTCCAACCCAGACCGCAGAGAAAGGACGGGAGTCATGGCAGGAAGTTAACATGGAGGCTGTGTAAGCAAATTACAGAGTGCTCGAGATGGTTCCACATCCAGAAAACTGGTATTCAGTGTCCCTTCCTGGTGTAGTCTTCCACCATTTTCTCTCCCGGGAGACGTCTGCTACTTCACACGCAGCTAGGTCACATCTCCATTCCTGGCACGAGACAGCTGCCAAGGGGAAAGCACCTAGCTCAGGAACAGTACTTAGGGCACATGAAATAGAAGGTCCTGTTTCCTACATCCTTTCATTATTAATATTTTTTCAATCCAGAATGCCACCTGTCTGCTTACAGACCTCTCTTTTCACCTTTCTCCTAGGGTCAGAAGGGAAATCCCAAGGGTCGTCAGAATGAACGGGTCGTGATTCAGTATCACTACACTCAGTGGCCTGACATGGGAGTTCCTGAGTATGCGCTCCCAGTCCTGACCTTCGTGAGGAGGTCCTCGGCCGCCCGGACACCAGAAATGGGCCCTGTGTTGGTGCACTGCAGGTGGGGCCAACATCTTTCTCCTTCTTGCGCCTGGGATTGAACATCTGAAGTGGGCAGAGTGGGAAGATGGGGGCCGCTGGGGCCCTGTGTTTTTAGAAACAGGAGTCTTCCACTGTAAACTGGGACCAGTACAGCCTGTCAGGGTCTGTAAAATCCCTGTATTCTCAAAATATCCAGAAGTCACCTGCTATTTCTGGGGCTAAAACAAAATCTGCTCTTAGAGAATGCATTTCCAGTTTTTATAACCTCTATTATTAATAAAATCCCCATTATTTACAGGGAATCTTGAAGCTGCTATTACATAGAAATCTGACCTTAAACACAAGTTCAGGGCTTCCTACACTAGAGAGTTTGAGATTTTGTAAATGGCTTTTCTGTAGGGATCCTCTAAATAATAAAAGATACTGTAGGAGTGAGAAGATTTTTAATTTTTTAGTTGACACATGCTCTAAAAAAGACCTTTTTGAAAGTACTGGGCTTTTTAAGGTAGTTTAAAAATACTTTTATTATCTTTCATTTGTGATTGCATTCTTCAAATTCTTTTTTTTTTTAACTTTGGTATTCAAATAGATGCTCCATCTTCTGCGAGCTATGTCACATAGGGGCATGGCGTTTTCTAAGCATTTCTTCTGAGCTGCTGTTCATAACATGCGATCACAAAGCAAGTCCTTGGCAGATGTTGGAACCCATCTCCTGTTTAAAGCCTCATGAAAAGTACATTTTTTTTGCTGACCCATTGAGGAGTCACTAAAAGAGACATGGAAGTGTCGAGAGCTGGGGTATCAATGGGGTAGTCGTGGGAGGTGGGGAACCTGCTGGGGGATTCTGACAAAAGCAGCTTGTTAATCAGTACGGCAGAACTCCCATCTTTCTGAGTGGTGGTGTTTAACAATGAGGAACTGTGGATAAAAGAAGCCAGAGTTTGCGGGCATGCCATTCTGATCCCATACAGGGCTGACTAAAGGAAGGCACCCTTTAGATGGGAACTTTCTAATACTGAACAGACTAGGAAGGTGTGCAGAAAGGGCACTTATTGAAAGGATAATGGGTGCTCCAGAACCAGGCACAAACTTGGGCATCAGGGACACAAACTCCCTACCTGGGTCCTCCACAGGCAGGGTTCTGGCAGGGGGATGGCTCTGCCAGGAAGGGCCGCTCTCCATCCCTTGCATCACTAACATCCTTGGCTTGAGCAGCGAGCAAGGCTGAGAAAGCAAATACATGTGCATCATTTCACTGCAGCTCCTGTGGTCTTTATAAAAGGCTGTCTCTGCCCCCCATTAAGACTCATGGGAAATGTCCTAATGAAGTTGTTGGATGCTGTCCACAATGAATAATCTGTCAGCTCTCTACTAGGTTATCTAAACAAGGTTATTTCTAAGCTCATTCGATACTTAGTAATTTTTCCAGTCTACAGTTAATGCATGACACGGTAGAGCAAAAGGTAGCCACTGAGTGTCTTCCTTTCTTCCAGCGCTGGTGTGGGCCGGACCGGCACCTACATCGTAATAGACAGCATGCTGCAACAGATCAAAGACAAAAGCACAGTCAACGTCCTGGGATTCCTGAAGCATATCAGGACACAGCGAAACTACCTCGTCCAGACTGAGGTGAGGAATAGCTGCAGGGGCTCTGGAGAGATTCTAGCATGTGCTTTAAAGCAAAGTGGAATGGTACCGAGGAGAAAATTCATTCTGGTAGGGCCTGAAGGAGTGTACACGTTTGTAGCGGAAGCTATGCGGACCATGATACTATTCTTTGACTCCTCGTTTTTCCTTTCTGTGAGGATCTTCCGTGTGATTTCTCAGTCATTACACCAACACTGGATGGCTCAGTGGGTTAAGCCTCTGCCTTCAGCTCAGGTCATGATCTCGGAGTCCTGGGATCGAGCCCCGCATCAGGCTCTCTGCTCAACAGGGAGCCTGCTTCCCCCTCTGGCAAATAAATAAAATCTTTTAAAAAAATAAAGCATGCACAGGTGTATTTAGTGCTGTGTTCAGTGCCATGGGGAATTAAACATGTTGTCTGGCCTGAAAAGTGGAATGGTTCCAAAGGCCTTCGTGAAACACATTTCTCCACGGCTTGCTGCTGTGTTGGGCATGGTGTGGAAAAAGAGAGTCTTGACCCAAAAATAAGATATGAGGAATAAACCAGGGAGTATTGGAGCAAAGCGCCTAGCTGTAAATGCCTGAAGGAGTTCACGGGGCAGTCCCCAGGAGCAGAGTTGATGTGAGGTCGGTTTCATGACTGGGATAGAGGTGGCTACCCCTGCCCAGCTCTCCTCATTCTGTCCCTTTCAGGAGCAGTACATTTTCATCCATGATGCCTTGTTGGAAGCCATTCTAGGAAAGGAGACCGAAGTATCTTCGAATCAGCTGCACAGCTATGTTAACAGCATCCTCATACCGGGAGTAGGAGGAAAGACACGGCTGGAGAAACAATTCAAGGTAGTGTTCTGAAAGAAGCAAAGAAATGGCTTGATTTCGGGAGGGTCAAAACTTTTTGGCATGAATGTGTAGACTGAAAAGGCATTACCGTTGGTATCTTCACATGTAGCAGGAAGAGAATGTTTCCACCTGCGGGTGAACCGTTGGGATCCCAGCAGATGGCGCAGTGCGGTATTCTCTTCGGAGCACTCAGCGCTTCATCTGAACGTAAGCAGCAGCAGCTCCTGGCCACAGTGCTCTAATGGTTGGAGTCGGTCACTCTAGTCCGAAAAAGAGCTGCTGTGTTTTTTCTGAAAACTGACTTATCTTACCCTTAAGAAGGTTTTATTTTTAGGACAGTATGTCAACAAATAATCTATTTGAAAGACTATCAGTTTAGAAACTGAAAAGGAGTTACCAAAGAATACCCGAGAGAGGTTAACTTTCCCCAAAGGATTCTTCTTTTGCTTGGATAAGGGCATGAAGAAGTTTAAAGGCAGTTGAGGTTTATATGGAAGTAACTGAGGGAAAAGTTAACACACAAAAAAAATACTATAAGGACATTAATTAAGAGCTCAGTCCTTTTTTCTTACCTTCCAACACTATCCCTCAAGTTACTAAGTACTTTCTTATTTATTAGTCTCTCATAGTCTTTTAAATTTTTTTGGCATTATCCCATATGTAGTTTCTCGTTTTGTATCAAGGTGGAAAAAAATGTAGTGAATCTGTGCAGTTGTACTTTTCATGTAAAACTTTCCATAGATTCTGAAACCACCATTTGAATCAGTGAGACTGCCGAGCAAATTAATGAGCATACTTAATCTATTTTTCATTCCATAACAATCTTAAATTTCTAGCTCTCCTTTTATAACATCCTATTTGAAAAACCATGAGGTAATTAATGATGTTATATCCCATTTTACATGTTTAAAATTAATTCCTAAAAAAATTAAGTACCAATATTTCTTAAGTTCTATTTCTGCAATATTTATTTCCACATATTTTGATGAAATTTTTAAAAGAAATCTCTTCATTCCATTGGAGACCAGGTAATTGGTTCTTTGGTAGGCACTAACCACTTTAGAACTTAAGTAGAAGGGGAAAAACAAGACTGAGAAACTTGAAAACTACCTCCAGGCCCGGGACAGTAGTACAAAAGCGTTTGGAGGAGGTTGTTCCCTCATGTTAAGATGGACTCCCTCCCCGCTAAAAAAAACAAAACAGAGGATTGACATAGTGTTCGACCAAGTTATAGAAGAACAGGAAGAATAACCAAATTACTGGGCTACGTATAGTAGCCTTAGAACAATGTTAGTTTAGTTCAACAGAAATGTACTAAGAACCTAGTTAGTTACGTTCAAGAAACATGATTCGCTCCTGTGACCACAAAGCAGTCTTTCCTAGCGTAGACCCACCTGAATCTCATGTGCCTACGAGAAATTACGGAAGACAAATGCCAAAAAGCAGTGACATTTTCAACAGGAAAATCCAGATCAGTGCAGTAATATCTATTGCCCATCTTAAACCTGTTATCAGAAGCCTGTGGCCTGACAATAGAAATAAGACAGAAGTAACCGGGGCGCCTGGGTGGCTCAGTGGGTTAAAGCCTCTGCCTTCAGCTCAGGTCATGATCTCAGGGTCCTGGGATCGAGCCCCATGTTGGGCTCTCTGTTCAGCGGGGAGCCTGCTTCCCCCCCCCTCTCTGCCTGCCTCTCTGCCTACTTGAGATCTCTGTCAAATAAATAGATGAAATCTTTAAAAAAAAAAAAAAAGTAGCCACTACTGAAACACACAATTATAGTCTTTGGGATAGAAAAATGTTTTGGCTCTTCGTCAATCCAGTTGTTGACTGGCCTTTGTCTGCCAGATCATCAAGCAAATGCTATCAACTATAACTTTGTTTTGTTGTTTCCCAGCTTTACTGAGACGTGACTGATACATGGCATTGTACAAGGTGTAGAAAGTAATGACCTGATGCTTGCATATATTACAAAATGACTTTCACAATAAGGTTGGCTAATGAATGAAAACTAAAATGTTGCCTTTCTTTCAGCTGGTTACACAATGTAATGCCAAGTATGTGGAATGCTTTAGTGCTCAGAAAGAGTGTAACAAAGAAAAGAACCGAAACTCTTCAGTCGTGCCATGTAAGATCTTAAAATCAGCTTGACTTGGTTGAGTGTGTTAGTGTTTTTTCATTGAATTTTATGTATTATGTAAAGAGGCCGTGACTACCAAGGGGAATTGTTATGCCAGGAAAATTGAGGCGGTGTGATCAAACTGGGAGGGGTAGCTGTCCGTGCCAGCAAACTGCTCCTTCAGTGTGACATGAAGTCTAGCTTTCGTTGACCTCACAATTCAAGAATTACAGTACTTCTACATTTTAACTTTAAAAAAAAAAAAAAAAAAAGCAAAGCCATGATCACCGTGGCACTGATGCTCCTAGAAAACTTAAGAATCTCTGATTAATCTGTACAGCTGGAATGCATTATTACATGATTCTGGCTACTGAGATCGAGGCACTGTGGGTAGATGGGGACCTTTGTATGTATAACTCAGGACCCAGGGGAGGATACTGTGTGTGCTGTAGACATAAGCATGGGTGATCACTAGACAGATTCCCTCTACCGACAAAGGCCCCGGTTTTCTCAGTGCATTATGGGGAGAAAAATATGGGTGAGGGAATGGCAAAAGAGCAAAAAGTACAATGTGTTGGTATAATTGTAGGAATATCAAACCAGGGCCAAAAAATTATCTGACATCCTCTGTCATGCCTGCACAGAGTGTTCTCTTCATGATGTGCTGTGAAAACCTCTCTCACAGGAAGATTTTATTCCTCTAATGCCTCTTCCCTTCTGGGAATGTACTGCAGAATCCCATTTCCATTCTGCCTTAGCTGACACTTTAGCTTAGTTAAAAATATAGGTGAGTTTTCAAATGAAAGGGGAGCCAGGGAAATAGATTACTCACCAAGTGAATCTCAGAAAGCATTATTGGTTCTGTGTGTGTAATAAGGCAAATGTGGTATTTTGTTTTGTTTTCCATACAATAGCCGAGCGTGCCCGAGTGGGTCTTGCACCGTTGCCAGGAATGAAAGGAACAGATTACATTAATGCTTCTTATATCATGGTGAGAGTCAACGGTTAATTATAAATAAATTCAATTAAACTAAAAGGTGGGAAAGAGCAGATACCACCTATGTGGCGGATTTCATTTTTCAAATAATTTCTTGATGTGTAATATAAAAATTAGAGATTTCTGTATCTCGCGACCTCTAATAAAAGACTGCTAATCAGCGGGGATACAGAAATACTTCAAGAAAAGTGTTTGTTAAGGAATTAATTTTCTTGTTAATTTCAGCCATCTAGTGTTTGAATAAATGCTGAAATTGCTGTTAAGTAAGAACAGCAGGGGTCCTAGAAGGGAATTGTCCGTGGAGAGAAAATGATCTACACGTGTTAGCATATAAATCTAAAAATTAGCCACATCTACAGACTGCCTTTTTCAATTGTTTAAGTGAGGTCAAAACAATGCTGTCTTACTTCATGAACGTATTTTACTAGCACAACATCAGAATAAAATGTTTGTAACTGCCGATTTTCCGTCTCCCTAACTGAAGGGCTATTATAGGAGCAATGAATTTATTATAACCCAGCATCCTCTGCCACATACTACGAAAGATTTCTGGCGAATGATTTGGGATCATAATGCACAGATCATTGTCATGCTGCCAGACAACCAGAGCTTGGTAAGCAAAGCACATCTGCTATATATTAATGAGCCTTTGAGGCCATAAGCATAAATCATTTTGATACCTTACCACAGGGCTCCACTGTGCGTGTGTGCTAGGGAGGGCATCTAGACTTCTCTCATCTTTAAGTCTGAACTGGTTCCTTTTGTATTCTCATAGTTACTGTCCCTATCCACTCCAACTTGATTCTCTCATGCTGTCCTTGGCAGGGCAGTAGAAGGTTTTGCAAAAGGGCCTTTGAGTAACCTCATTTAACATATGACCTTAGCCTGCCCTCTCAGTTGCTGTCTGTCACTTGTGAAAAACAAAATAGCAGCTAACATTTGAGTGCGTGACTGTGTTTACGTGTATTAACTTGCTTAATCTTAATCTTCTCTACCTCTTTAGGACATAGGTACTATTATTTCATTTAACAGCTAAGAGAATGGAGGGAAGTAACTTGCCTAAGAGCATATACACTAATGACTGGAGGCAGGATTTGAACCTGAGTCACCTGTCTTTTAATCCTTTTGCTGTGTTTGTCCCAGCCCTCCCCCAGTAAACTTATATCAAAAGTATTAGTTACCATCATTTCTCCCCCATTCCACAGACAGAGCAGATGCATTACAGGGAAGGAGATACACCAAGGCTATTTAGTTCCAATTTAAAAGTACTTTTACGACCTTGACTGAGCCATAGCCCCTTTCTCTCCTCCCTTGAGTCCTTCCCTGCTGTGCCTCGAGATTATATAAAAGAAAGGCAAACAAATTTATCAAGATGAGCTTAACTTTCAGAATTAGTTGGGTGTTCAGAAGTTATTATGAGGACATGTAAGCCCACAAAACAAAAACAAAAACAAAAAACAATGAGGAGCTGCTTCCATGAGGATCAGATTAGTGAATTTTTTAATCAAGAAAGAACAGCATGTGATTGAACCCCTAGTCTTGGTGACATGCATTTGACTGTGTGCCCAGGCAGTAGGAACTTCTTCACTTTGTCGAATTTTGCTCCAGCTTAAGAATACCAAGACTGCTTCTGTATGATAGAATGGCAGCAAAATTGAGAATCTTAAGCTAAAAACTGGAGTGTAAATTTTCAAATTAGCTGGCAATAGGGGTCTATTCTGTTTGGCATGTGGAAATTGGAGGCACTTAGGGTTGTTAAAACGTTCATTTGTTGGATGAGTCAGTATTTTGTTATTGTCACTTACCAGAGGACGGTCACCAAAAGCATCCATCACACAGGCTCATTTGTAGTGGGGAGGCTGGACCACCTGAGTCCATGCCTGCTCTGCAGACAGTGAGGACCTTGACCTGCCCCAGAACAGGTCATCTCAGTGTCTCAGGCTGAGGGAGACCTGGCTGGAATCCTGCATGTCTATATTCTCAGCTCCGGGGATGAAAGTCAGATTTATTAGTGCACATTTTTCCTAAATATGTAGATTCTCTTTGTTGGCTTTATTATTTATCACTGCTGTAACTTGACAAGACCATGATGCTGTGAGTAGCCCAAAGTCACTAGTTCCTAGCTCAGAAAGCACTGTTAAAAATACAGGGATCTTTGATCTACAAATGCATTTGTAAGCAAAATAACCATGAGCCCGGAGTTGCTGCTGAATTAAGAAGCAGCATGTATTTTTCATAGTCTTTGAAGATAATCAGTTATTCCCTCGTTTGCTATGTATTCAGAAGGGTTTGGGGGGGTTGTTTTTTGTTTTTGTTCTACCGTTAATAAAATCCCTTCGGCAATTTGATAACTTATGATTCGTGTTAACTTCTTGGAGGTACATAATGTTATTATTCCCACTTTTCAGATATGGAAATTAAGGCCCAGATTAATGTATTCAGGATCACATCCAATCCTAAATTCTAGGCTTAGTCTGTGCATATCGATTAAATGTATCGGCCCTGTCCATTATTACCTTACATCTTTAATATCTGTTAAAAGGGTCTTACTTCCATTTCCTTGGACAAAATGTATTAAAACCTCTGACAGTTACAGACTTCTTTTGTATAGACTAAACCCAATTGCTAATCTGTTTCCCCTTATGCTGAGCTTTAAAAATAAAAATGTACTTGGCAATAAGCTATATTGAAACTTGAAAGGGTGATAAGTCTTATTGGACTGTTGGCTCATTTCTGATGCAACAGTGTAAGATTAAACAAACCCTTCTTTGTTTTGAACATTATTCAGAATTATTTCTGACTTCACTAGTAGTATCTAAGCATTTTCAGGAAAATGCCCATCGAAATACAGATATGCCAGGCAAAGTAGAGTTTGCCATTTGAACTGGTGAGAGAAAGAGACATGGCAGTGGGGAGCGGGGGTCTTATCCTAATCACTGCATTTCCCACAAAATCTCCAACCTGTGAGCCCCTTAACTTTTTCTTAGGCCTCCACAGTTTTCAGGGATGGAATTGAAATACCACGCCTGAATATTTATTTTTAATCCTAAAATAGATGAACATTTAAAGCTTGCCTGATTCAAGGCTGAAAGACTTTGCCTATGTTAATCTCCATTTGAAGCCTAACATGGATAGATTAACTTGTCTTTAGAAAGAGCACTTTGTACTCCATGCCAGCATAAGCTTAATGATGCATAATCTCTCCCCAGACAGGTTCTGTTGCTTACCATTTAGCAGTAGTGTGATTTCAGACAACGTATGGACGTCCCTGAGTCTTGATGTCCTCCTCTGTAAAGACAGATGATAAAAATCCTTTGCCTAATATGTTGCAAAAATTAAATAATATAATATTGATGAAATTCCTGGGCAAAATGCTAATCACCTGTAGAACTGTTTTCATAATCCATAGGAAGTAAAAACTAGGATGTCTTAGTTGCTTAAGCAACTGTGAAATAATATACTAACTCCAGGTGAGAAATGTTCTATAATGTATGATAGTGGAAAAAAAAAATAAAAACAGGATCTAGTTCAATTAATTTTAATATATCACCTCTAGAGGGAGCATTTTTGGTTGTTACAGTGACCTCAGGGGGAACTGCTAGGAAGTGGTTATTACTGAGTATATTTTACAATCACCACTGGACTTGGTGAAGCGGGCATGATTATATGGTGACTTGGGAGGTACGGGAGATGGCAAACATTATGCATCAATTTGCAAGAAAATTAAAAACAAATGTTTGACAGCACTGCAGAGGAATTTTTTCTTTGGGGGGGCTCATAGGCAGAAGATGAATTTGTATACTGGCCAAGTCGAGAAGAATCCATGAACTGTGAGGCCTTTACCGTCACCCTTATCAGCAAAGACAGACTGTGCCTCTCTAATGAAGAACAAATTATCATCCATGACTTTATCCTTGAAGCTACGCAGGTAACTTAAACCTCCATTTCTCAGTAACAGCCATACCTGGGCCCTGCATCATCTTTTTTTTTTTTTCCCCTGCATCATCTTTCTAAGTAGTAATAAAGTCACTTGCCACCCTCAAGACAGGCCCAGGCATTTGAGTATGACTTAATTTTAAATATGTACACTTCACTTTTTCCTTCAAATATTTGCTTTTTGCAGCTGGGTAGATGAAATGTAACTGTTCCTCTGATTGAGCATGCATACAAATAGGTCTGTTGACCTAATTATGAAAACAATATTCTAGAGCTCAATATTCTCTTTGCCACCAGAAATGTAAACCTTGCAATGTGTTACAAATGATAATAGACTTTCTTTTTTAGTAGTAAATGACATTTTGATATGTAATAACTTATGGGGTGGAAAAGACAGGTGCTATCTTATATTAATAACTTAAATGATGATTTAACTCTTTTTTTCCTTTAAATGTATAGATAAAATAGGTTATATAAAGTCTCTTATAATTTATTGTCACTTAAAATTTTATTAGCCCCTGAACAAAAATAAGATTCTGCTATCATGACCTGGTTGTTTTTTAAGGGCAGGCAGTCAGTCCTCCCTACTATTTGGCACTCGTCAGTTATGTCTAATACATACTTTCTCAAGAGCAAGTTCTAGTCCACACATTAACAGGTATCAGGAAATAAAGGATGGGCTATGACTTGTTGTATTGGTTACAGGATGACTACGTCCTAGAGGTTCGGCACTTCCAGTGTCCCAAATGGCCTAACCCAGATGCCCCCATCAGCAGTACTTTCGAACTTATCAATGTCATTAAGGAAGAGGCCTTAACAAGGGATGGCCCCACCATTGTTCATGATGAGTATGTATCTATTTCTTAACCTTAAAATTCAAACATTTTTCTGGTTGACTTGCTTTGGGAGTGGAAAGGGAAGATCCTGACCCTTCTGTGTTACCAGTTAACGGTGCAGGTGCCTGTAGATCTGTTTGCATTTTAAGGTGGCAGGCCCTCCCCAGGCTTCAGATATTCCTGGAGTGTATGTTCTAGAAGGTCAAAGCACTGTACCAGCCTGTAAAAATAGACTCGCAAGCTTTCTGAGGTTTTATGTTTCAAAACACTAATTAACAATAATGTAAATAGCTATTTAGTAACTTAGTTACATTTATTTTTATACCCCTACAGTGAGTTTCAGCACTTATTAGAGAAGAAAACTTTAAATACGATTTAGTTGATTAGGAGTGAGAAAGTTACTATTAATCATAAATGAATGTAGAGTTTACAATGTGTTTTGAAGTTTCAAGAATATGCTCTCAAAGAGAACAAATAATTTGCTCCTGGTGTCAGAGCTTCTAGGCACCCATGTGGTATTCAAGCTCCGACATTTTCCTCTTTATTCAGAGAGAAAGGACCATAGATGAAACTTACGATATGTAAATATTTGGAGTCAAACTTCATGGCTGGGATTGACCTGTAAATCAGTTGTGTCATCCCAGATTATTTAGAAGCTCACAACATTTTAGCTAATATGGCACCAATTTTAGAGCCTCATTTCTTAAAAAAAAAGAAAAAAATGATTTTAGGGGAGGATGAGCAGGGCAGAGCAGAGGGAGAGAAGCAGACTCCTGCTGAACGTGGAGTCCACCCACGTAGGGCTCAATTCTGAGACCTTGAGACCATGACCTGAGCCAAAACCAAGAGTCGGCCGCTCAACCAACTGAGCCAGCTGGGCGCCCCTATATCCTCATTTCTGTTTTACTTCCAAGGTAGCTCCTTTGGAAATTCTCAGTGTAATTCTCAGTGTATTCATTAAATTAGCAGCTACTCTGGAAGCATAGTTATTAGTCATTTTGAAAGTAAGGCTAAAGTTTTCATTTTTTCTTTTTTTTAAAGATTTTATTTATTTATTTGACAGACAGAGATCACAAGTAGGCAGAGAGGCAGGCAGAGAGAGAGGAGAAAGCAGGCTCCCCGCAGAGCAGAGAGCCCAATGCGGGGCTCGATCCCAGGACCCTGGGATCATGACCTGAGCCGAATGCAGAGGCCTTAACCCACTGAGCCACCCAGGTGCCCCAAGTTTTCATTTTTTCTAAAGGTATGCTGCAACATGAAGTGAACACAGACTTTCAGTATAGGTTAACATCTGTACCTCAAATCATGGTTTCCTCATATTTGAAGATGGCCATAGTATTGGCTGCTTCCAAAGATTTTTATGGTTTTGTGGTTTTTTTGGTTTTTTTTTTTTTTTTTTTTAGAAAATAATGACTATTTCAAAATGTTGGCCCAACTCTTAATTAGATTAAGATGGGGGGGGCGGGGAGAGAAAGAGGGAAACAAAAGAGCTTTAAATATACTAAGATGCCTACAAAAGCAGCAACAGCCAGCAGTATTTAAATAGCGGAGCCAGCATCAAAATAACTGGGCAGCTGTTACTGGTCTATGAAAATTGGGGTATGTAAAATTAGGGCTGCTTCTATAGGTTTTTTCCCCACTAATTTGTATTGGGTTTTCAAATACCTCTGGGTTTTGCCAGCTTCTTCCCATTCAGACTGAATTCTAATGCTGCTGCCCAGTTCTGTGACTGTTTTTGCTGTTATTTTGTGCTGAATTCAGTAAAGCAGCTGAACTTCTATTTCACGGTAAGGGATGTGGGAAAGAAAAAACTAGCAATTTGTTAAACCATTTAAAAAACTATTTAATTCATTTGCCTATATTCAATTTGGGGGTGTATATGGTCTTACTCAATGACTTTTATTGTATGCCATGTGCTAAATATGTCACCTGAAATTAATCAAATGTAGCTTGTTCTTAGGCCTACATAAGAAAAGAGCAAATGAATTCTGACCTAGATCAGCACAAAGCATGTAAGTGAGCTGCATTAAAAGCCACCTGAAGAAACACGTTCCTTCTATTATATCTGCTCTTTGGGAGATAAGCAATTCCACAGAAGTGATTTTTCCACATTACCCAAGCAAATTTGAAATTTTTAAACAGCTTCCACTGGTAGTGCAATGTTCTGAACACCAGTTAGCTTTCCGTTTCCATCCTACCTCCTTTTTCTACCTCTAAATACCCCTTTTCCTGGTGGCCTCCAACCCTCTCAAATGTTGCCTATCTAAAACCAAACTCCTCTTCCCCAGCCACGGAGTTGGGCAAACCAGAAACCTACCGGAGTCCTTGTGGTATGCCCCCCGCCCCCATAGTTCTCTGGCCACAAGTCGTCTTGATGTCCCCCATTCTTTCAGTACACTTTTCACATTCCTTTACTATCTGGTTGAAATAGTCCTCCATTGAATTACTTCCCGCAGGCCACCTTGCCCCTGCAAATACTATTTCCTTTGAGGGCTCTTTCAGTCAGCGGACGCTTTAAAAGTCACTCTCTTTGAAGAGGTGATCGTTCGAACAGCACTAACAACATCCCATTCTTGCCAGTGCAGTTCTTGGGTAGCGCTTCCTGCTGCACCTACTTGTTCACAGGACTGTCACCCCCACCCTACAGAGACCAGCAGAGGGAACTCATTTGTCCCAGTCTCCACTGCGTGAAGCTCAATGCCTGGCACATAGTGGGTACTGGGCTTACTGGGCTTCAAACTGACCTTCCACTTAAGGATACGGACAATCTCCTTAATAGGAACTTCCCCCAGAGAGCCTTGTGCCTTGCACTTTGTTTATCGTTATTTTGCCTCCTTACAAATGTTTAAGCTCTATCAGAAGTAGAGGTGACAGTCTACTTGTTTGTACTAGATTGCCCTTGCCCAACCATATAATGTGGCACAACATGGGCTTAAATACTCAGTATTTTCCACTAATTCATTTTTAAATTTTAATGTCCTTGAACAAGCAAATAAAATATTTGTGTGGTTTAATTATTACTTTTCCAAAAAACAAAACAAAACAAAAAACAAAAGTAGAGGTGAGAAGGCCTGGCCACTTGCACTTAAAGAGTTGAACTTTGAGTGGACAAACTTGATATTTATTGGGTCTTCACAAACATCTCTTAACACCAACTCTCAGGGTTCTCAGCTGTGTGCCAGATGGATGAAGTTTCTAGATAAATGATCTAAGGCTAAAATTCCACACCCAAAAGTAAACTGATTCTATTTGAAGACAAGCACAGCTTCAAGGCAAACTGCTTTATTCAGAGCATCCTGTAGTTAAGATCATTCTGTTCAGAGACTCCTCTATCAGCATTACTGTCAGTTTTTTTAAGCAGAGCCTACGTTCCTACAGAAGAAGTTTGGAACATGAGCACAGTTTTTACAGTCTCATGAGACTACAGATTAGACATTCACTCACAGAAGATCAGTTTCTTGTGCAAATATTTAATGTTATATCTATCACCCTGTTAGAGGTCCTAGAAGGCTAATTCCATTAACAATTCTCAAAGTATGTTCTGAGGACTGCAGGTTGGGAAGGAGGCCATTCCAGGAGATTCAAAAGGTCAAAACTATTTTCATAATAATGCAAAGATACCATTTGCCTTGTTCATTCTTACTCCAATAGCTACCATAATGTGTACTTGCGTGGTTTTGTGTTTAACATTTTCTCAGTACCAATTTTTGATAGAGTAAATATGTAGATAAAGCCCAAATAAACAAAAGCTCTTTGAGAATCACCAGTAC
>ML104869.1:54690-69046 GCA_003697995.1 Taxidea taxus jeffersonii | reverse complement strand
TATATATATATATATATGTACATATGCATGCACATCTTATTGGTTCTGTTTCTCTGGAGAAGGCTAATACAAATACTTTGGTTGGCGAGTCCCTATCTCCAGTACAGGGGCAAGAAGAATTAAGGTTGCAGATAGAATTTAATTTCCTAATTAGCTGACTTTAAGATAGGAAGTTGTGATACTGTGATTGATAATAAGAACTATGTATTGGGTCTTTGTTCCTGTTTCTGGCACAGAACTTAAAACTCTTAGAATTCCCCAAGTGCCAACAGTGGTAAGTGTCATAAGAGTGATAAGTGTCCTGATTTTCATCACAAACCCCTTTCAACCACACCTTGGTTTATGTTAATGAGTGACTTCTGGAATGCACCCAAGGATGTGAACTGGTTGCTAGGGGAAACAGCCCCATTGGAACTCTCAGTTCTAGCCCCTGACCTCCAGGGGCTAGAGAGGAACTGAAGGTTGAATCACTTGCCCCTTGGCCAACGATTTCATCAATCATGCCTAAGTAATGAAGCCTCCATAAAAACCCAAAAAGGGCAGTGTTGGGGGAGCTTCCAGGTCGGTGAACACATGGACGTCCCAGAGGAGTGGCCCACAAGGAGAGGTCATGGACGTTCCACACCCCTTCCCACATACCTGGCTCTATGCATTTCTGCTATCTGGTGGTTTCTGAGTTAATATCTTTTTAGAATAAGTGGGTGGTCTACTAAGCAAAACGTTTCTCTGCATTTTGTGAGCCACTTTAGCAAATTAATGGAACATGCAGAAAGGGTCATTGTAATGTAGAAAAATGTTGGGGTTTGGAGCTGATGGCCAAGAAAGAATTCTTGAAACATTTTTGGTGCAAAAAGGTGATTTTATTAGAGCATGGGGACAGGACCCATGGGCAGAAAGAGCTGCACTGGGGTTGTGACAGGTGACTGATTTTATACTTTCAAGTTGGAAGGGGCTAGGGACAAGCACAAGCCTCGGGTATTTTGGAAGCGAGATTTCCGGGATCCTCAGGGGGGTAGCTATTGGAAAAGGTCATTTATTACTATTTAGTAAAAACTCAGTCATGAGACCCTTCAAAGGTATGACAGTGGGCCATATGCTGGGAGGATGATTGCTAACATGTATCTTAGGGGGTAGAGATAAAGGAAGTTGCCAAAGGAATTTTTATATGTTAAAGAAGACTTACAGGATCCTGGAGGGTGGGGATAAGTTTGCTTATCCCTTAGTAAAGTATTAGCATCAAGGCAGCTGAGTTCCTAGAGGAATGGCACTGCTTGTTTCAAGGATTTGTCAGTGGGCTGTAAATAATAAGGAAATTTCTCACTTGCCTTTGTTTCCCACATCCAATGGAAGCTCAGAGTTATAGCCAGTGGGTCAGAAAGCATAGTGACATACTGAACTTGAGGTTGGCATTTGAATCTGTGGGGAGGGGAGGGATAGCCTTGGGTACCAGGGTCCTTAACTTGTGGGATACGATGTTATCTCCAGGTAGAGAGTGTCAGAATTGTTGAATTGTAGGACACGTACTGGTATCAGAGAATTTCTTGGTGGTGCAGAAACACATTGGAATTTGTGTCAGAACTGGAGGAACTTAATTTGGATTATCAAGATGGGTCCAAAAAAATCACAAGGGTCCTTAAAAGTAGAAGAGAGAGACAAGAAAGTCCAGAGTCAGAGGGAGATATGACTAGAGATATAAATCAGGCAGTGACTTTAGTCATAAGGAATGGGGGGCAGGCGTGGTTGGTTCTCACATCCCTCCCTCTCCTCTTCATTCCCATGAAGGGAATGAAGGAGGGAAAATGATGGGCAGAGACAGATTTGTTTTTGTGTGAAGTGAACTTTTTTACATTGATCATGTCTTCTTCTACTTTGTGGTTTAAAATGTTGTGAAGAAAAGAGTTATTTAGGAAATTAGATGAAGAATTATTAAAAATAGACTCTTTCATCAGGCAAGAATGGCTTGGGGGGTGGCAAAAGGAAGGACATTGTTGCATTGGCATTGGGAGTTCTAAGCTGGTTGCCAGAGCCCACTGAGGACAGATTTGGGGGAGAGGCAAGTGGAAAGGGGTTGGTGTTCTTGGAGTTGTAAGAAATGTTAGGGACACAATAATACTTTGTATGAAGACCATCGGAGAATGGTTCATACCTGATAAGCCAAGAGTGAGAAGGGGTCTTGGGGCAGCCAATGGTGGAGGGGGCGAATGTATCACTTAGGATGCTTTCCATTACCAAAACAGAAAACCTACCAAGCGTGGCTTAAGCAGAGAACATTTATGTATCTCACATAACCAGAAGCCTGGAGGCAGGAAGCGCAGAGGAACTATTTCATCCAGTCAGTGGAATCAACATGGCCTGGGTTTTTCTGTTCTTTTCTTCAGCCATGTCCAGCTGGACACACTTTTCATCCTTAGACATCTTGTCTCCTGGTTGCTAGGTGATCTCAGGCAGCAGGAAAGTAGTAGTTTTGTGCATTTCTTTCTTTCTTTCTTTTCTTCTTCTCCTTCTTGTTTTGCTCCTAGTACTTAGTACAGCATGTGTACATAGCTGTAGCACAAAGTAGCTGCCCAATAAATACTGTTTGAATACGTTATTATTAATTTGCTTCTAGTGTGTCATCATCTGCTGGTTTTGTGATTAATGTTGTAAAAGAAATTTACAGCTAGCTAGTAACCATATCTGATCACTACTGAGGATATCGAGGTAGAGACAGGGAAAGGGTTTACCTTGTAGAGGACTCAGCTGGGGTAGGACAGGCCACAGCATCTAAACTTTTCTTTCCCCCTGTCTAGAAGTCCTGCTCAGAGTGTGAACAGACTTTCTGTGTGGAGGCGGGGTGGTCTGGCTTTTCTCTAGTCTCCTTCCAATCTTTTGTTATGGCAGGAACTCAGAGCCTCATTTCCTTTAAGGCTCAGCCTTTAAGTTTCAAAACACTGGATCTTTCAAATCACAAGTCTTGGCTGGCATGATCACTGCCTCTCTGTTCCAAGGGAGGAAGGCAACAGTGAAATATGGGAGGCAGGGAGTGACCACAAGATCTGCACGCATTAGTCAGCTAACTTGGATTTTCTAGCCTTTACCCCATAATGGACTGAATGTATACTAGACTCTATAATCATTTAAATAAATGAAGGGATGCCTACATCAGCAAATCATTGAATTAATCAAAACCCAGAAGAAGAGTTGACAATCTGGCTGACAGCTGTCCTGTCTCCCTCGGAGAGTGCGGTGAGGTCCGATGAGGTAGTCAGAACAGTGACAGCCTTGCTGATGCTGAGTTAAGCCCTGCATTATACAGCCCTGAATTCTGTTTAGAAGTGCAATTCCCAGAAGAGAGACAGGGGCCAAATCTGTTGTCAGGGCAAACATTTGGCTAATATAACCCCTAGGAAATCAGCAATTCCCTCCCGCTGCGGTCTGGAGAGTATTTTGGTGTGGTGAAGACAGAACGAGAACCAGGCTACTGTGAATTTTCTTACAAGCGTGTGTTGCAGCAGCTAAGCGAGCAATAGGAAATGAGTCATCTGAGGCCGTCCTACCCTGTTTGCTTTTGTCTCTAACAAAGTTCTGACTTGCTTACTGTTGAGTGTCTGTTTCAGTTTCTCCCACATGTGTTTCTGAAGCATCCCGAAGCGAAATAGGAAAGGACTCTAATGGAATGAGTCCACAGATGATAAAAAAAAAATGGGGAGGGATTACGAATAGTTCAGGAGATGTTCTTAAAATGCAATTCGATCTTGATAAATGAAAGACATAGTCTGATATCATTAAAAATAATTAGTGAAGTAGCCCACCTGGGGAGAAATGAAAGTAGAGTGTTCAACTGGGCAAGATGTAGTTTCTATAATACCGCCACGTAGGCTTGTGAAGATTCCACTATGAATGACATGATCAGGAATCACGGGAGTGTGTTACAATGACAGTAGGTATATTGTTGTGTCAATAGAAACATCAGAGATAAAGTTACCTTAGCAAAATCATTTCACCATACATGAGACAGTCAAATGGCTGATGTAATTGAAGCAATAATAGTAGATTTGGAAAATAGTCCCCAAGCCGCTCATATTGGTGGACTAAATATTCTCTGATGCCCAGAAAGAGGGGTAGGAGGCAATATCAGAACTGAAGATGACACAGCATCTCTCTGCTGTTTACAAAAATGCCTTGAATGCCTTGTTTGTAAAGACAGAAGACTTTTCTCTTTAGCTTTTGCTTTGGTCTTTGCCATAGTCTCCTTTCTTCTGCTTCGACCATTATATTGGAGACATCTGTGGGATCCATGTAAGTATTCTCTGATGACATCAAGATCATTGTAGATCAGCCTCTCTGCTATGCCCACCCTGGGCAAAGGACATCTGGTACACAGACCTACACTAATCATGAGTAGGATTTATGACATCCTTCCAACATAGATCTAGTCATGGATTTTTTAGTATCTAGTTATTTTTATTTTTCACAATGTAGTAAACATCTATGAACCCACCACTTGAAACAGAAGCTGGGAAGGTGTTGTATAATCTTCTTCCTAACCCCAGGTTTCATTCCATCTTCCCATCACTCTGCCTGCTTGACCCAAGATGACCATCATCCAAAAGACCATGTTCATCACTTTTCCTTTTCTTCCTATTTTGCAAAGTTTTATTTCATCTGTTTAGAATCCTAAAAAGTACATTTTTAACTTGATAAGGGTTATCATAATAGATGTAGCTGTTTGGGATTTACTTTCCACTTACATTGCCAGGACTATCTATACCATTATACGTTACTTACTTTATTCATTTTTACTGCTGTGTGATATTCCATTGTGCGATTATACCACCCTGTGTTTATCTTTTCTCCTGTGGATGGATATTTGGGTTATTTCCAGGTTATTGCTACTATGAACAATACTACTATGAACACTCTAGCATATTTACTCTATTAGAAGAAAGAGTTTCTCCTGGATTATTTTCACTGTCATTCAAACATGCTTTAGTGCCTCTTATGCTAAATTCACCTGTTCCGACCCTTACCCCACATTCTCTTGCAACGGCTGGCAGATCTCCGTGTTCTCCTTTCCAGCCAAGACTCTTCTAAGAGTGTATACATACAGTCTACTCTGTGTAGTACTCTTCAAATCAATCTCTTATGGCTTCTGCACGCAGATGATTTTGCTGAGGTTATCAATGATTTTCATATGCCACATCCAATGGGCATTTCCCTGCAGTCTTATTAGAACCGTAGTTAGCTGTATTTGACCCAACTGAGTATTCCCTCCTTGTTAAAATTCTTTCTTTTGGCTCCCATGTCACCACAGTCTCTTGGATTTCTTCTTTCTGTCTATAGTTTGTTGTTTTTGCTTCCCCCCCTCTGCTTACTACTTAAAGATATATATTAGAATTCTTCAAGGTCAGTTTGGGGTTTTTTTCTCTTCTCACTCTGTTATTTCCTGGGGGTGAAATTTATTCATAAATTTATTTATAAATTATTTATTTATAAATGTATTTATGTCTACTGTTGGAGCAAAATTCTTTTTTAAAAAATTGTTTAAATTGAAATATAGTTGATACACAATGTTAAATTAGTTTCAAGTGTACACCATATTGATTTGACAAGTTTATATGGTATGCTATGCTCAGAGCAAGTGAGCTACCATCTGTCACTGTACAAACTATTACAATATCATTGACTATATTCTCTATGCTCTGCCTTTTATTCCCATGACTTATTCATTTCATATGAAGGGAAGACTGTAGCTCCCACTCCACTTACCCTCTTTGCTCATTCCTCCAACCCTCTCCCCTCTAGCATCTTCAGCAAAATTAATTGATCCCCTTTTAGTCTCAAAAGTGTCCTAGTTTGGATGACAAGTTGTATATCCCCCTTACCTATATACCAATGGTTCCTGGTTCATCCATGACTTCTTATTTATCAAACCTTCTACTAATCATCTTTTTCTGGATAATTTGTGGGCACTTTAAACTTAACATGTGTAGGGGTGCCTGGGTAGCTCAGATGGCTAAGCAGCTGATTCTTCATTTCAGCTCATGTCATGATCACAGTCCTGAAGCTGAGCCCTGTGTTGAGGTCCCCACTCAGAGATTGTTATGCTTTGGATTCTGTCTTTACCTCTCCCTGTGTCCCTCTCCCTAGGCTTACATGCATGCATACTCTTTCTCTGAGCTTATGCATACTCTTTCTCTGTCTCTCTAACATAAATAAATACATCTTAAAAAAAAAACCAACAATGGGACGCCTGGGTGGCTCAGTCGGTTAAGCGTCTGCCTTCAGCTCGGGTCATGATCTCGGGGTCCTGGGGTCGAGTCCCACATCGGGCTCCCTGCTCAGCGGGGAGCCTGCTTCTCCCTCTGCCTGCTGCTCCCTTGCTTGTGCTCGCTCACTCTCACTCTCTATCTGACAAATAAAACAAACAAACAAACAAACAAAAAAACCAACAACTCTAAAACTGTTTTTTTCCTTCCAAAACCCATTTATTTTCCCTAGTGTTCAACTCACAAAATGGCACCTCCACTCACTTAATTACAGAACTTAGAGACTTTATTGGTTTTTTTGGTATTTTATAATTCCCCATTTCTCAGACCATCTGTTGCTAAGACCTATCAATTTTTTAAAATTTAAATTCAGTTAGCCAACTTATAATACATCATTAGTTTCAGATGGAGTGTTCAATAATTTATCAATTGTGTATAACACCCAGTGCTCATGATATCACATACCCTACTTAATGCCCATCACCCAACAACCCCATCTCCCCACCCACCTCACCCCCCCCAGCAACCCTCAGTGTGTTTCCTGTAGGTTAGAGTCCCTCATGGTTCTTCTTCCTCTCTAATGACTTCTCGTTCTATTCTCCCTCCCCTCTCCTACAGTCCTCTGCCCTGTTGTTTATATTACATACATGAGTGAAACTATATGGGAATTGCCTTTCTCTATTTGACTTATTTTGCTCAGCATAGTACCCTCCAGTTCCATCCATGTCAATGTAAAAGGTAAGTATTCATCCTTTCCAATGGCTGAGTATATATTGTGTGTGTGTGTGTGTGTGTGTGTATCCATTGTATATATATGCCACATCTTCTTTATCTATTCATCTGTCAGTGAACATCTCGGCTCTTTTTATAGTTGGCTATTGTGGACACTGTTGCTATGAACACTGGGGTGCTTGTGCCCCTTAAGATCACTACATTTGTGTCTTTGGGGTAAATACCTAGTAATGCAATTGCTGGGTCATAGGGTAGCTCTATTTGCAACTTCTTGAGGAACATCCGTACTGTTTCCCAGAGTGGCTGTACCAGTTTGCATTCCCACCAACAGTGTAAGACTGTTCCTTTTTCTCCGCATCTCTGCATCCTTTCCTATCATTTTCTGTCCTGTTAATTTTAGCCATTCTGACTGTGTTAGGTGGTATCTCATTGTGGTTTTGATTTGTATTTCCCTGATGCCAAGTGATATGGAGCATTTTTTTCCATGTGTCTTCTTTGGAGAAATAAAAGGTATTCAAATTGGCAAAGAAGAAGTCAAACTCTCACTCTTCACAGGTGACATGATATTTTATGGAAAACCCAAAAAACTCCACCCCCCAATTGCTAGAACTCATACAAGAATCAGCAATGTGGCAGGATATAAAATCAATGCACAGAAATCAGTTGCATTTCTATTCACTAACAATGAGACAGAAGAAGGAGAAATTAAGGAATTGATCCCATTTGCAGTTGCACCCAAAACCATAAGATGTCTAGGAATAAGTCTAGCCAAAGAAGTAAAGGATCTGTCCTGCAGGAACTACAGAACACTTATGAAAGAAATTGAGAAAGATACAAAGAAATGGAAAAACATTCTATCCTCATGGATTAGAAGAACAAATATTAAAATGTCTAGGCCACCCAGAGCAATCTACACATTCAATGCAGTCTCTATCAAAATAACTTCAACATTTTTCATTGAGCTGGAACAAATCCTAAATTTGTATGGAATCAGAAAAGACCCCAGATAGCCAGAGGAGTATTGAAAAAGAAAATCAAAGCTGGTGGCATCACAATGCCAGAAAAACCTATAATCATCAAGACAGTATGGTACTGGAACAGACACAGACACACAGATGAATGGAACAGAATAGAGAATCCAGAAATGGATTCTCAACTCTGGGGGTGGGGGGGGCAGAGGGAGGTGCTGCAAAGAGCTCCTAACAGATACCTAGCTTTCCACACTTGTCCAGATCTCTTACTCTCATCCGTTCTCTTACCTACCCTGATATTTTATTTTTTATTTTATTTATTTATTTTTTAAAGATTTTATTTATTTATTTGATAGACAGAAATCACAAGTAGGCAGAGAGGCAGAGAGAGAGGAGGAAGCAGGCTGTCCGCAGAGCAGAGAGCCCGATGCGGGGCTCGATCCCACGACCCTGGGATCATGACCTGAGCCGAAGGCAGCGGCTTTAACCCACTGAGCCACCCAGGTGCCCCTACCCTGATATTTTAAAACATGTCACTGCCTGCTTCAAACCTTTCAATGACTTGTCACTGCTCTCAGAAGAAAAGCACCGTGCTTTTTCTGGCTTCCGAAGATTAGCATGCCCTGTCTTATGACTGCAGGTCTAGTCTCAACCTGGGTCATTCTCCTTCTCATCCACTCTGGCCATGCCATCTCTTAGCTCTACCGTTGCAGACTTGTCCCAAGGCCTTAACACAGGAAAACCCTCCCTCTCACTACCATTCCTACCCTGTCTAATCCTCATTCATACATTAGCTCTCAGCTTAAACATCACTTATCTTGGAATGTGGTCTTATGTACATGTGTGTGATTTTAAAAATGGCATTTTTCAATTTTAAGTAATATTTTTTGAATTAGAAAATATAGGTAAGTAAAAAAAATAGTCATCATCATCCCTCATTTAAAAATAAACGTAGTTAACATTTTGGTATGTATTTTTCTAGATCTTTACTCTGTCTGCATAGCCCAGGTATCCATTGTTTACATGGCCCCAAGTCCTATAACTGGGGGGAATCATTTTATCCTGTAAATTTAAGATGTAATTCACACCAGGACTGCTTCTTTATGTTGGAAAACTCATTATCTTTGCCAGTTTCTCTAGGGAGTCTTGGGTTGGGCAAACATCTCTCTTGGTCACATCCTGCTTCAATTTCCTGCTTCCACTGCTGTTTCCATCTCCCATGTGTCTAGTTTCTTGTGTAGACTCAAATGTGGGACACAGCCCCTTATCCTTGATTCTGTGCTTCTCCTTCCCAGGACAGGGCAGGAACAGTCTGGAAAATGCTACAGAAAAGCACATGCTTAATACATCTCTATTTTTTGGAAATCCTGCAACTACCTCATCCTGAAGATGCCTTGCTATCTGCTTTGCTGAGCTGGGGATTCTCTCTCCTTCAAGCAGTGCCTCTCCTCACTCAGTCCTCCAACTGTGCCCACTCTTGTGAGTTTCCTGGAGGGAGCAAGTTAATTTTCTGTTTTAATGGTTCTTTCCGGATCTTTTTCTGGAGGGTCTCAGTTTCCAAACTCAAGCCTACTGAGATGTCTTTCCTAAACTCAAGCCTACTAAGATGTCTTTTAGGCTGGAGAAGAATCATGCCATACATCTGGTGGGCAAAAACAGCTCTGACCAGTTATTTGAAATAGCAGTTTTTTTTTTTTTAATAATCTTTGCACATAGGAATGCTCCCCTCCCACACAATGGTACCATACAATATATATTGATTAGAAATCTGCATGCTTCATTTAATGGTGGACAGTGAGGTTCTTCTGTGTCAAAATAAGTACATGGTGTAGACAGTAAAGCAGAATATTTACTAAACTATGGTAGGTAGGATGCCCTGAAAGGTTGTTAGAAATGGAGATTCTCAGGCTCCATATGGGACCATGCATTCATATCAGTATTTTGATCCCTAGGAAATTCATGTGCAAACAAATTTTGAGGTACATTAGAGCCCAACATTTATATGGCTTTCATAAGAGCAAAGTAGCAATTCTTATTTTTTCTTCATTGGGAAACCTATAAAAGGCTATTATGCACATTTATACAGCTATTTAATTTCTGCTTTGATACAGCTAGCTTTACTTATTAAATGTGACATCAATGCCAAAATGCAAAGTGCTTTCCTATACTGTGATGTTTCCAAGAGCTGGCCTTTCCCTCTGGTAACATGAACTATAGAGTCCATGAATTTCACATTACATTGTTATAGAAAACTAAAGTAAAATTTACTTGCTTTTAAAACTAATGTAAAATTTTCTCTTACCTTGTCTTCTAAATTAGATAGTTTTAAAAGCAATTTGCATATATATGCATATATATACTATATATACATAGTTAAGACTAAAATACCTTTTGCTTTTGATTCATTGAGAACATGGTTCCTTAAGTAGAAGCTCTTTGAAGATACACTACTAGTATAGAGTATACTTATTGGGTCAGTTCAGTGCAATTGAAAACTGTGATACGGTTTAATTTGGAACCCCAAGTAAATAAAAGGAAAATAAAATTCTACTCCTGGTTCTCATGTTACAAAGTTTATAATGAAGTAAACTGCTTTTCCCTCAAGAAAAAAAAAAAAGTTACCTTCACAACATTACTTCTAGTTTGTCTCATTTTAGAGCTCTTAAAAACTATTAATTTAACTAGCACGCTATTTGCTATGTACGAGAAGTCATGTGAAAATCTCAGTTTTTGAAACCCCTCTACTGAAAATTCATGTAGCACATTTTTTTGTGCAGATTTGAAAAGCTTCAATTTCCCAGCTGGCAAAAGCATTAAGTGTGTGTGTGCTTCCAATTAGAAGCAAGATTTTCCCAATGCATCATCCAAGGTTACACAGTGGTCCACAGAGGATTTGTGGGGCCCTTCCTTTTTTGTCTTCTCATTTTCTGCTGCTGTTATGTGGACAGTTTGCAGAACTTTGGTTGCTGAGCAAGATGTAAAAATTTCTGAACATTGATTCATTAGGAAGTAGCAATTCAATCCGAACAAATAGAACGCCACATTTACAGTTTGTTTCCTTGGAAATAACTTTCAGGAAGCAGGAGAGTTAAAAACCAGAAGGGCATTGTTTCACAAATGGAAGCTATTTGTTCATGTGCCAGTGGGAATTGTTTCCTAATGTTCCTTTTAGAGCAGACAGAATTAAATAATACATTCTGAAATTTTTCACCAAGTAATACAGTTCCAAGTTTTCACAAGTTGTAAAGGGAGGAAAGAGAAGCCAAAGTAAAGACTAAAAAGTGTTCTTCAGCCAGGCCTTCATTTTACAACAGAGACATCATTCCTAAACAGGTCATGAAGATAGAAAAATGATATTCAAATATTGCACTTGGGTATCAAAAATTCATAATTTTGCACTTTGGTCTCAGTCTGTCAATCATCCCCTTGGAAAAAAATCCTTTATAGGTTTTTGTTATGTCACACATCACTTTGAAATTCAGACCAGAATCTTGGTACAGAAGCTGCTTTCACATCTTTCCAAGAGGTCCGTGAGTGGTTCTTGCTGCAGAAATTAAGGGAACTTAACTTGAAATTTAAAAAGAAATATATCCAGGGCACCTGGGTATCTCAGTCATTAAGGGTCCAATTCCTGATTTAGCTCAGGTCACCATCTTAGGTTTGTGGGTTTGAGCTCTGCATCAGGCTCTGTGCTGGGTGTGAGCCTGCTTAAGATTCTCTCTCTCTCTCCTTCTGCCCCTTCCTTCCCTCTCATTCATATATATCTATATATAGATATACATATCTATATATAGATATGAAATATATCTAGATAGATATATCTAGTTAGATAGATAGATATGTCTATCTATCTCTCTATGAAATAAATCTGGAAAGAGATTAGCATATTTATCAGCGTATTTATTAGCATATTTAAAGAGATTAGTGTATCTATCATATAGATAGATATGTCTATCTATCTATCTATTTTTCTATGAAATATATCTGGAAAGAGATTAGCATATTTCTAGATGTTCTGTGTGGGGAAAGGAACTTTTACACAAAAAATCTTAAATGATTAGAAACCTTTCTTCCCCCATATGTGTATATTAGGCAGGTTGAATAAGAGGTCTATTCACTTGTGCTGTAAAAAAATTTATTAGATAAAATTCACAGAAACCAGTTAATATTAGTATTTATTGAAATAAGAAGAACTCAGTCTTCATAATTATTCTAATATATGTCATATGAAATTTAGAATTGATAGGACCTGCAAGAACATGACAGGGATGTCTGCTGTCACCACTGTTGTTCAACATAGCACTGGAAGCTTAGCCTCAGTAATCAGACAACAAAAAGAATTTTTTTTTTTAAAGATTTTATTTATTTGACAGACAAAGATCACAAGTAGACAGAGAAGCAGGCAGAGGGAGAGGGAGGGAAGCAGGCTCCCCACTAAGCAGAGAGCCCGATGCGGGGCTCGATCCCAGGACCCTGGGATCATGACCTGAGCTGAAGGCAGAGGCTCCAACCCACTGAGCCACCCAGGTACCCCAACAAAAAGAAATTTTTAAAAGGCATCCAAATCGGAAGGAGGAAGTAAAACTTTTGCTCTTCACAGATGACATGATACTCCATGTAGAAAACCCGAAAGACTCCACGAAAAAATTGCTAGAACTGTTACATGAATTCAGCAAAGTTGCAGGATTAAGATCAACGTACAGGGACCTGTAGCATTTCTATAACCAATAATGAAGCAACAGAAAGAGAAATCAAGGAATTGATCCCATTTACAACAGCACCAAAAATCATAAGATACTTAAGAATAAACATAACCAAAGAGGTAAAAGATCTGTACACTGAAAGCTATAGGACACTCATGAAAGAAATTGAGGAAGATGCAAAAAATGGAAAAACATTCCATGTTTTTGGGTAGGAAGAACAAATATTGTTAAAGTGTCTATACTACCCAAAGCAATCTAAACATTCAACACAATCCCAATCAAAATACCACCAGCATTTTTCACAGTGCTAGAACAAAAAATTCTAAAATTTGTATGGAACCAGAAAAGGCCCCACATAGCTAAAGTAATGTAGAAAAAAAAAAAAAAGCAAAGTGGGAGGCATCACAATTCCAGACTTCAAGTTGTATTATAAAGTTGTAATCATCAAGGCACTATGGTACTGGCACAAACAGACACATAGATCAATGGAACAGAAGAGAGAGTCCAGATATGGGCCCACAACTGTATGGTCAACAAATCAACAAAGCAGTAAAGAATGTCCATTGGAAAAAAGTCTCTTCAACAAATGTTTTGGGGAAAACTGGACTGTGACATGCAGAAGAATGAAATTGGACCACTGTCTTACACCACACACAAAAATAAATTCAAAGTGGATGAAAGACCTAAATGTAAGACAGGATATCATAAAATCCTCATGGAGAAAGTAGGTAAGAACCTCTTTGACCTCAGCCGCAACAACTTCTTACTAGACTTGTCTCTGGAGGCAAGAGAAACAAAAGCAAAAATGAACCATTGGGATGTAATCAAGATAAAAAGCCTCTGCACAGTGAAGAGAAAAATCAACAAAACTAAAGGGAAACCAATGGAATGGGAGAAGATATTTGCAAATGACATATTGGATAAAGAGTTAGTGTCCAAGATGTATAAAGAAATTATCAAACTCAATGCCTAAGGAACAAATAATCCAGTTAAGAAATGGACAGAAAACACAAATAGACATTTTTTTTCAAGAAGATATCAATATGGTTAACAGACACATGAAAGGATGCTCAACACCCCTCAGCATCAGGGAAATACAAATCAAAACCAGGATGAGATATCACCTCACACCTGTCAGAATGGCTAAAATTAACTCAGGAAACAACAGATGTTGGTGAGGATGCAAATAAAGGAGAACCCTTGTGCATTGTGTTGCTGCGAATGCAAGATGGCGCAGCCACTCTGGAAAACAGAATGGAGGTTCCTCAAAAAGTTAAAAATAGAACTACCTTATGACCCAACAATTGTACTACTAGGTATTTATCCAAAGGATACAACAATGCTCATTCGAAGTGGCACTTCAATGTTTATAGCAGCAGTGTCCACAATAGGCAAATTATGGGAAAAGTCCAAATGTCCATCAACTGATGAATGGATAAAGAAGAAGTGGCATATATACACAATGGAATATTGCTCGAGAATCAAAAAGAATGAAATCTTGCCATTTGCAACAACATGGATGGAACTAGCTAAGAATAATAAGTTAGAGAAAGACAAATATATTATTTCACTCATGTGGGATTTAAGAAACAAAACAGATGAACATAGGGGAAGGGAAGGAAAAATAAAATAAGTTGAAAACAGGGAGGCAAACCATAAGAGGCTTAAATATGGAGAACAAACTGAAGGTTACTGGAGGGGG
>ML104869.1:42493-54290 GCA_003697995.1 Taxidea taxus jeffersonii | reverse complement strand
TTTCTTAGAATGTTAAGCACTGAAAAAAATTCCCTTTTGAAAACAATACTAACTGATGTGCTCTCACAAGAAGAAAAATCAACCCAATAAATGAAATACAAGAAACAATGATTAGCCAAGAACCAATAAAATTTATTAAATATAAAAAATGCTAAAAAAGGTATTGATGTGGCCTCTATTTTAATGCAACTTCTTTATGATTGTGAAGTATCATTTACTTCAAAAATAGCCAGAAATCTGAGCTAACAGTACAGGTAGACTTAGATGAGGATTTTCCCACTTTTTAGAGTGTGGTACGGTGCGCCTTCTCTGCAAGTGCCCACATACACCCACATCCACAACCCTGGAGAGCGTTAGTTTAAAAACAGTTAAATTGACTCAAAGTAGAACCACTCGGGGTAGGGATGTAAGTATTCCTGCTCAAGGTACTTGTGGCTGTAGAACATACTTGTGTCATACTATGTTACAAGACCAGTTATTAAGATGGCGTCACCAGCGGGGAGGCTGACGTGCCCTCTCTAGTCCAGCTGCCATCGTCTTCCACCTCAGCTGCGGCTCAGTCTCCCAGCTGGTCTTTCCACTTCCATTATTGTCCCGTTCGGGTCCATTCTTCACGCAACAACAAAAGTGAGAGGCACTTTTTCAGGTTTCTAGCATTTTTTAAAATTGTAAACTATAGGGGCGCCTGGGTGGCTCAGTGGGTTAAGGCCGCTGCCTTCAGCTCGGGTCATGATCCTGGGGTCATGGGATCGAGCCCCGCATCGGGCTCTCTGCTCTGCGGACAGTCTGCTTCCTCCTCTCTCTCTCTGCCTCTCTGCCTACTTGTGATCTCTATCAAATAAATAAATAAATAAAAATTCTTTAAAAAAAATTGTAAAATATAGATCACTGAAAACTTGCCAAACTTAGCATTTGAATCATTTTCACGGGTATTAATTCAGTGGCATTAAGTACATCCACATTGTTGTGCAATCACCACTACTGCCCATCTCCAGAATTTGTATCATCATAAACTGAAACTCTGTATGGTTTAAACACTAATTCCCTTTTCCTCCTGCCTTCCAGTCCTTGGTAGTCACTATTCTATGCACTGTTTCTATGAATTTGACTATTCTAGGTCCCTCATGTTAGCAAACCTTTGGTGTCTGGCTTATTTCATTTAGCATAATGTCTTCAAGATTCATACACATCATAGCGTGTGTAATTACCTTCCTTTTTAAGGTTGAATATTAGTCCATTGTATATTTGTTTACCCATTTATCCGTTGGTGGACATTTGGGTTGTTTCCATGTTTTGGCTATCAGGAATACTGCTGCTGGTGTCAACGTTGGTGTACGAACAGCTATTTGAGTCCCTGCTCTCAATTCTTTTGAGCATGTACCCAGAAACAGAACTGCCAGGTCATATGACAATTCTGTTTTTAGTTTTTCTGGAGGCACCATACTGTTTTCCACAGCAGCTGCCCTAGCATTGCTCAAGAGTTCCCATTTCTCCACACCCTTCCCAACATGTGTCCGCTTGCTATTTTTTGAAATAATAATCTTTCTAATAAATGCACATGTGATATTTTTAAAACAAAAATTAATACCATTTCCTGCCTAAAACTTCATGGCTTTTCATGACTCTTTATCAAAGCCATCAGGCCTGAACATATCTGTCCCCTGCTTGTTTTTCTAACTTCATCCTATGACTCCCCCTTGCTTTCCTAGGACACTGTAAATTCTACCTTCCGTGAGGATTTTTCTGTTCGTTCTTCCCTCTGGCATGACTTCCCTACTCCCTCATTTTGCGTGGATGGCAGCTTATATTATTCTTTGCATTCCTACCTCTGCAAGGGTCCCTAGCACCCTTTGTAAGGATAACCCCAGCACCTTGTTCTTCCCTTTGTAGCACACATCACCACTGTAATGACGTCATCCCTTTTACTGTTGCCTGCCTAGGACGTAAGCTCCATATGGGTATTGCCAGTGGCCAGCTCCACTCTTCCTTCCTCAGAGCCTGCCAGCCTCCTAAGAAATGCTCAACATGGAGCTGATAATTAATTCACAACAAGGACATGGAAATTCCTCTCAAATTTGTAATTTTTCTCCTCTACTAATGAAACATATGTTCAGTTTCTCCAGTTTGTCAAGACGAAAATTCTTCAGAAACAAATTTACTGTCTAAAATTTTATAATATTTTTATTCTATATTTGTTTAATAGTAACTTAATTACATAGTTTAATATTTATATTACTAGACCCAAAGTTGCTAAAGAGATTGTAGGTAGATTGCTTTCTGACAACCAACGATTAAAATTACTTCTTTTAAAAAAAAAATCCAGTTGTGGGCGCCTGGGTGGCTCACTGGGTTAAGCCTCTGCCTTCGGCTCAGGTCATGATCCCAGGGTCCTGGGATTGAGCCCCACATCGGGCTCTCTGCTCAGCGGGGAGTGTGCTTCCTCCTCTCTCTGCCTGCCTCTCTGCCTACTTGTGATCTCTGTCTGTCAAATAAATAAATAAATAAATAAATAAAATCTTAAAAAAAAATCCAGTTGATACATTTAAAGGTAACAAAACTCAAATGCCATTTAATTTAAGCACTTTTGCCTCATGAACAACAACAAAAAATAAGTTAGCTATAACATCTATCTGAAATCATGCATATTTTGTTCCAGTGTTCTCTGGTAAATATGAAATGACCAAGTAATTTGCCAAACAGGTTTTAGAAGTAATTTGAAGGGTGCATGGGAGGGAAATTGAGAATTTAATCTCTACTCATTTTAATTCCATATTGCTCATTAAAAAAAAAGATTTTATTTATTTACTTGAGATGGAGACAGCATGAGCCAGAGAGCATATGCAGGAGCGGGGGGTGGGGGGGCAGAGGGAGAGAGACAAGCAGACTCCCTGCTGAGCAGGGAGCCCGGGAGGGCCAGCTCTATCCTAGGATCCTGAGATCACGATGGGAGCCAAAGGCAAATGTTTAACAAACTGAGCCACCCAGGCACCTCCCCATATTGCTCATTTTGAGCAGGACATTAAAGTACCAATATCAATTATAGAGTTTGTAAATGAAAAAGCAAATGGATTGTCTGGGATTTATGGAACAAAATGTGTTTTCTATATGGACGATTTTAGAACTCTCTCTTTGCACATTTAGAGGCTGGTATCCGGATGTGGGTTTTCTTTATTCATTCTGCTTGGCATTTAATGGGTCCTTTGATCTGAAAAGTCCTCCCTTCTCACCTTCACTGAATCTCTCTTCAGCTTTTATGACTTCTTCTGGCAATCTAACATCTGTCGTTTTACCTTTTTTTCTCACAATTTCTTGTCTTTTTTTTTTTTTCCTTTCTTTTTGTTATATGTTCTGTGAGACATTGCTCTTGTTTCTAAATCAGTAGTTCTCAATTTTTTTGTGTGCATCAGAATCACTTGGGAGGCTTATTAAAAAATAAATTGATAGGGGCACCTGGGTGGCTCAGTGGGTTAAAGCCGCTGCCTTCGGCTCAGGTCATGGTCCCAGGGTCGTGGGATCGAGCTCTGCATCGGGCTCTCTGCTCTGCAGACAGCCTGCTTCCTCCTCTCTCTCTGCCTCTCTGCCTACTTGTGATTTCTGTCTATCAAATAAATAAATAAAATATTAAAAAAAAATTGATAGATTCCATCCCTAGAGTTTGGATTCAGTAGTTTTGGGGTGGGGGCCAAGAAATAACACTTCTAACAAATTCCCAGGTGGCTCTGATGCTACTAGTATGGGGACCACAATTTGAGAGACTCTTATCTATTCTTGCTACTCTGTAGGAGGATCAGCGTGGCATTTCTAACAAGCTGCCAGGTAATAAAGCTACTGGTCTTTGGCCTACACTCTGAATAGCACAGATCTAGAACAGGGGTTCTCAGATTCTGAATCTGGGACCAACAGCATCCAAATCCCCTGGGAATTTGTTAGACATGCAATTTCTCATTCCCCGTCTGAGGAGTCCTGTTAAATCAGAGTCTGCTTTTCAACAAAATCCCCAGGTGGCCAGTAAGCACAGTTGAGATCGAGAAGCCCTGTTCTGGGTCAGTCTTCATGATGCCAATTGCATTGTAAAGCCCACCCATTAAATTATTTCAGATGAGATTTTAATTTTACGCACTTTTTGAATCTTTGATCATTCATTTTTATCATAGTCTAATCTTGCTTACAGATGTAATATCATCTCAAAAAATGCCTGTACAAACTGCCTGTACAAATCAAAAAATCTCTGAGGCTACTAATGTTCCTTTCAGGTTTCCTTATTCAGTTTGTCCCTTTATCAGCTGTCCTGGTAATGAGTAACGAGTGAGCCTACAAATCTTAGTGGTTTATAAGGACAAAAGTTTATTTCTTGTTTATGTATTATGTTGACTAAAGATCAGTGCTGGTTCAACCCTTGGTCCCACATGTCTTTATCCCAGGAGGCTGAAGGAGGGGACTTCATATGGGCCATGCTTTTCTTGAACAAGAAGGAAAAGAGCAAGAGGGCTGCTGGAAACCCACAGGGGCTCTTAAAAGTTTTGCTTGGATGGGGGTGGGGTCCATCACATCTGCTTTCATGCTATTGCCCAAGCAAGTTGTAAGGATAAATGTGCTATCGATAGAATGGAAAGCATGCTCGTTCCAAAGGAGGCATGTTACAGACTGAATTTTCTGTCCCCCTACCAAGTTCATAGTTGGAATCTAATATCCATTGTGGCATTATGAGATGGGGCCCTTGGAGTAATAGGTCATGAGGACTGAGACCTCAGGAATGGGATTATAAGGTGAGGAAGGGGCTAGATTTCTCTCTCTGCTCTGTGAGGACATAAGACAGAGAGGGCAGTTTGTAGACTAGAAGAGGACCCTTACCAGAACCTGACCATGCTAGTACCTTGATCTCAGAATTCCAGCCTAAAAAAAAGTTCTGTTGTTTAAAATCTACCCAGTGTGTGGTTATTTTTTAATATCAGCCTGAACTAGGACCAAGCCCTGCAACTCACATGTCACATGAATAGAGTTATGCAATCTTGTTGCAAGAAAGGATAGTAAATAATGTTAAACAATAATACAGTTTACCAGTGTCCTTCTTTTATGATATTGGTTTTCTTCAAGGATCTGATATTTTATGTGTGTGTGTGTGTGTATCATAATGTGTAATGAAGCAAAGGTATTTGTATACATATATTTCATTCATAATATGGCGTGAAATATATGAGATGTACACATACTATTTAAATTGATCAATGTAGGTTTGTATGTGTAAACCTATGTTGGTTTGTACAGGCAGTTGGTATGGGTTTCCTGTTGGGTTGCACAGATCTATTTTCCCTCTGGACTCCTCCCCTGAATGGGAGGGATGGCACTTGTCCCTGTGGAAGCAGGTGGCACGTTCTGATCAGCAGGCTTCTCTGCATGCTGGCTGGCTAGGAAGCAGGCAGGTTATCACTTGCTAACAACTCCTAGAGTGACTTATGCTTATTATTCCAGAGAGCACTTCTCAGCTGAATTAGGAAGGAGTATATAAGAGATAGAGCAGGAAGACAACTCTCTTCTCCCTATAGCTGGGAGAACTAAGAGAAGGTGGAATTGTTAAAAACTAGAAGCTTCTAGGAGAAGCCCCACAGAGCTGAAATGTAGAAATCTGAGGGGCACTGCTTGCTGGTAGTTTTATTGGTGTCTTCATGTTCCTTGGGAACCTTCTCCCAGTGTATTTTCTGCCATATCCTGCAGGGCTGACCCCTGAAATTTATTCCTGTGCATTGCTTTAGAGTTTTACTGCATATATACACACATATATATACACGTAAACATATGTATGTTTATGTGTATGTATGTATATTTATACATATGTATGTTATTTTTTTAGTTCTCCCTGTTTTTAACTAATAGTTAAAAATAGCATTTCCTTGAAGTGTAGTTTTAGTTTCTCCTTTAGGTGAATGATGCATTTGAGTTCATTGCTTTAACACCTGTGTGATGTGGAAATGGAGGCTCATTTTGGCGCTAGGAGGGCAGTGAACTGATTGGCCTCACATGGCTCCTGGTTCCTGGATGCAACAGTGTGCATCCAGGAATGGGCTTAAATTTTCTCACATTTTCTCATTCACAGGTACTTCTGTTTGTTGGTTTGGGATGTTAATTTCATATATCTATTTGGCTAGGCCACAGTACTCAAATGTTGGGTCAAACTTTATTCTAGATGTTTCTGTGAAGACACTCTTTAGATGAGATTAAAATTTACATTAGTAGACTTTGAGTAAAGCAAATTGCTTCACTCAGTTTTTACTTTGAATAAAGCACTTCCATAATGTGGAATCAGTTGAACACTAAGGACAAAAAAAAGACCTTCCTCAGGAATGAGGGAATTCTGCCAAGAGACTACCTTTGAACTTGATCTCCAATATCAGCTCTTCAGTGTGTCTCCAGGTTGCCAGCCTCCACCCAGATTTTGGACTTCCTAGGTTCCACAGTCACATGAGCCAATTCCTTAAAATCTCTGTCTGTCTACCAACCTACTTACCTACCTACCTATCTACCTATCATCCTTCCATCCATCCATCCGTATGTGTGTATGTGTGTGTGTGTGTGTGTGTATCCTATAGGTTTTGTTTCTCTAGAGAGCTCCGACTAAGCATGGTCTTTTTATCAGAGTTTTGGAAGTAGGAAAACTTATCTGCAAGGTTGTCTCAGAGTCTCTCCATCTGCACTTAGATTCATGGATTGAGCTTTTTTTTTTAATTTTTTTTTTTTATTTGTTAGAGAGAGAGAGAGAGAGCGCACAGGCAGAGGGAGAAGCAGGCTCCCTGCCGAGCAAGGAGCCCGATGTGGGACTCGATCCCAGGACGCTGGGATCATGACCTGAGCTGAAGGCAGCCGCTTAACCAACTGAGCCACCCAGGCGTCCCATGGATTGAGCTTTTGTGTTTAGTTTTATAGTTCATGGTTGTATCTAACTGTATAACACAGGGGATAGTGGGACATTATTTGTGGGCACTTGGTTCAGGGCTCTGTGACTAAGAAAGAAGGCAGGATGGAGTGTAGAGAGTCAATGGGTAGTCTTCCATGGACAGAAAATGGCAGGCCTTTTCTTCCTTCATTTCTTTGCCCCAAACAGGTCCAAGCAATAGACATACCTCTTTTTGTGAGACAAAACGTTTTCAATATTTAGTTTATGTCTTAATCCATTTAGGCCATCACAGAATACTCTAGCCTGGGTGGCTGATAAGCAACAGAACTTAATTCCTCACACTTCTGGAGGCTGGGAAGTCAAAGATCAAGGTGTCAGAATGCTGGGGCTCTGGTGAAAACCCACCTCCTGCCTTACGAAAACCATCTTTTCACTGTGACCTCACATGGTAGAAGGGGCAAGCAATCCCCTGGGGTGCCTTTTATGAAGGCATTAATCTCATTCATGAGGGTTCCACTCTCATGAACAAAGCACTTCCCAAAGGCCCCATCTCCAAATCCCATAACACCGGGGGGTTAGATTTCAACATAGGAATTTTAGGGGATGCAGTCGTGGGGTCTCTAGTCGAGTGTTTGTACAATGGGCCCAGCTCTAGAGGGCACATAAGACCACTAGCTGGAATGGTTTTGACTGCTTGGAATAGTTCTCTCTGCTCTCTATTCCAAACTTCCCATCTTCTTTTTCCTTTCTCTCCATGGACACACACTGCATTCGCGTAGTCATCAGTGGGCAGTGGTTTTATTTCCCTGCTCGGGGTGGAAGGGCAGACCCTGAGACACAGTCCCTGGCAGGGAGACCCACTGTCATGCTGAGCTCTGCTGCCCTGGGCTCTGGGAGAATGAAAAAAATGACTTCTCACAATCCAGAAATATTCTCTATTCTTCTACTCAGATGCCAAGCATCAACATTTATTATATAAGGCGCAAGCAAATCCTGAGACTCCGTAAAAGATCTATGGGTTATGTACTGTCTGTGCTCTAAGGCCTTACCAAGGAGCTTCTAACTAGAAAACACATAGCACTTACTATACATCGTGGAAGGTGAAGGTTGAGCCGCTGTATTCTAGACCATCCCCGTGGAGGGAACAGAAGAGCAGAGACAGTCATCCTTGTGGCTTAGAATTACTAGTACTTGATGGTTATTTAAAATCCTAAGCCACGACTTTTCAAGTGTTCTCCAGAGTTGGAAAGCAAAAGCAAGATCTATAAAGAACTTCTGAAACTCAACACCCAAAAAACAAATAATCAAGTCAAAAACTTGGTAGAAGACATGAACAGAGACTTCTCTAAAGAAGACATATAAATGGCTAAAAGACATGAAAAAGTGTTCCTCATCATTAACCTTCAGGGAGATTCAAATCAAAACCACATTGAGATGCCACCTTATACCAGTTAGAACGGCAAAGATTGACAAGACAGAAACAACAAATGTTGGAGAGGTGTGGGGAAAGGGAACCCTCTCACACTGTTGTTGGGAATGCAAGCTGGTATAGGCACTTTGGAAAATAGTGTGGAAGTTCCTCAAAAAGTTAGAAATGGAGCTACCCTATGACCCAGCAATTGCACTACTGGGTATTTACCCTGAAGATACAGATGTAGTAAGAAGAAGGGACACATGCACCCCAGTGTTCATAGCAGCAATGTCCATAATAACCAAACTGTGGAAGGAGGTGAGATGCCCTTCAACAGATGAATGGATAAAGAAGATATGGTTCATATATACAATGGAATATTACTCAGCCATCAGAAAGGATGAATACCCACCATTTGCAATGACATGGTTAGAACTGGAGGGGATTATGCTAAGTGAAATAAATCAGAGAAAGACAATTATCATATGATTTTTCTAATTATGTGGAACATAAGGAATAGCATGGAGGACATTAGGAAAAGGAAGGGAAAAAGGAAGGTGGGGGAAATCAGAGGGGTAGATAACTATGAAAGACTATGGACTGTGGGACAAACTGAGGGTTTCAGAGGGGAGGGGGTTGGGGGGATGAGTTAGCCCGGTGATGGGTATTAAGGAGGGCACGGACTGCAGGGAGCATTGGGTGTGGTGCACAAACAATGAATCATGGAGCACTCCATAGAGAACTAATGAAGTACTGTATGGTGACTAACATCACATTAAAAAAAAAAAAAAAAAGCAAAAGCAGTAAACTCTAGGACATTTTGCCTAGCTGAGAAGGAAGTAATTTAAAGCACATTATCAGGTACATATTTACTTTTTGATGTTGCAGAGTTGGCAACTGCATTCCTCATGGATGATAACCCAATTAACCCTCCCTTTAGAGCTGATGCCCAGGAAGAGAGATGCTTGTCCAGATCTCCTTTCAGACCCGCAAGGCTGTCATCTGATGTGTGTAATAGAGCCAATTCTGAAATCTAGTGGAAGAGGCGGATTCCATTTGAATGTGTGGCATAAGCTAAATTGATAAGTACACTTGATTAACAAGTGGACATCTCAACCCATTAGAATTTTATAAATTTTATAAAATATCCTTCACAAGGTAGCTCCTTTCCTTTCTAAGGGTGCCCTTAAAGATGGTGTATCAGCATTTATTCTAACAGTTTAACTAGAGGTGAGCTCAATAACATAGTTGTATAAAGATGTAAAATAATATTTAGGGATATTATAAAACTTAGCAAGTTATGAAAATAAACTTTCCTTTAAAGATATTCAGAAACAGACATTCTGAGGAGAAAAATCTTGTGCATTCTTCATTTTCTATAAATTCACAAGTCATTGCAAGAAGAGAATGATTACCCTTCTCCCCTTCTCTTATTATTCTTAAGTGGACTATGCCTCAGCTAAGTGGGAGCTACAGATGAGATATTTTATCTGTACCAATTAGGATTTTTCTCAAAGATAAAATGACTCCGTAGACTGAGATTATGAAGATGCTGTCTGACTACACTGTAGAAATATCATTGAGCTCTGGAAACCTAGAATCAAGACCAGACCAGAGACAAGAGATAATGGTATGAAGAAAAAATTATTTTTTCTATTTACTGTCCCCTCATCTCTCTTTGTTTCCCCTCCATTCTTTTTTCTTCCTCTCCTTTCTGTCTCCTCCAGTGCTTTGTAGGTACATTTAAAATGTAAAAAGAAACATTAATTTTTTAAAAGATTTTATTTATCTCACAGAAATCACAAGTAGGCAGAGAGGCGGGCAGAGAGAGAGGGGGAAGCAGACTCCCAGAGTTCTGCTGGCGTCTCAGCAGGGCAGCAAGCGGCTGTCACTGGGTTGAGCAGGTGGGCCTTCTAGCTGCTTCTGGTCCCGCACTCCCTGCTTAGACATACCCCAAGGGAGCCTCATATCCTATCTCACACTGCTGTGCCTCTGGCCTCTTGGCTGCTGCTGAGGACTGAGAGTTTGTGGGACATCGTGCATCACCCATGCAGACAGCAGTTCCGGGGCTGGCCACTTGGCTGCAGGGGGTGGGGAGGGAGGGAGGAACGGGCAGAGAATGCTCTAGCTCACCCTGCCCTGTGCTCACAAGTTACACAGCTTCTGTCTTGGGTCTTTCTTTTCTATCGGCTACTGGAGGGGGAGGATGGCACAACCTGTAAAGTATCAGGGTTGATGGTTCATGGGGCAAACTCATCTCATAGGTCACAAGAGCCTGTGGTTAAAGTTTTCTCCCTTCCCATGGTGGTTCTCTATTGCTGAGTAGTAAGTAATCTTAATGGTTCAAAATAACAATCATTTGTTTTTCCCTTGAATATGTAATCTGGCTAGGGGTTACTGGGGATGACCTATCTCTGCACCACTGGGGCTGGAGGAACCACCGTCAAGACTGCAGGCTCACAGGGCTGGCCCGTTGGTGTGGCTCTTGGCTGGGAGGCTCAGTTCCTCTCCATGTGGGACCCTCCTCAGGATGGCGAGTTTCCCACAGCATGGCCACTGGGTTCAGGAGCCAGCATTCCAAGAGCCAGGAGGTGGAAGTTGCCCATCACTTAAGGCCTAGGCCTAGAGAGTTCTTGTCACTTCTACTATGTTCTCTTGGTCAAAGTGTCACAGGCCCATCCAGATTCATGAGAAGGGATGTAGGTTCCAGCTCTCAGTGGAAGGGAGGTCAGAGAAGTTGTGGCTATTTTTAGTCTGCCATACTTCTTTCTTTGATGAATTGTTTGAGACAATAAATCGTAAGACCTTGCTTCAGACCAAGTAATTGGCTGTGGTTTTTTAGGAAGCTATAGCCAACTGGTAAACCATCCGCTTGAATTTGTCCTCCTTCTCTCCTTGTCTCATCCTCTCTTCTCTTAGTCCTGCATAGGTGTGTTTCCCTCTTAGAGAAAGTGTTAGTCATAAGCTTTTGCTTCAGGTTATGTTCTATGTTGGGGGGGGGGAACCCAAGATAAGTCCCATACTGTATACTTTACTTTTTAACTTTGTTTCTTGTTTATCTCCCCTGCTAGAAGATAAACTGCTTAGAGCAGTGTGTGTGTGTGTGTGTGTGTGTGTGTGTGTGTGTTTCTTGTAAGGTTGTATTCTTATTGTTGGACAGTGTCTGGCTTATTGAAAGTACTCAATAAATTTATTTTTATTGAGTACTTTGTTGAAAGTACTCAATAAATATTAGTTGAACCAATGAATGTTTATCTAAATGTTTATCTAAATGTTTCTGTCTCTCCCACTAGAACATAATCTGCACAAGGGCAAGGACATTGCCATCTGTCTCAACACTGTTTTCCCAACTCCAACAATAGTGTGTGGCACATGTGAATTTCAATAAATGTTTTTAAATGAGTATGTGCACAAAGCCAGGAGAAAGCACTACCAAAACTGTTCTTGAGGGGAGCATAGTCATTACAAACCCATACGTGGAAATTTCCAGAAAAGTC
>ML104869.1:8469-37493 GCA_003697995.1 Taxidea taxus jeffersonii | reverse complement strand
TCCCTTTCCCTCCTTCCTCCCACCGCCGTCTTCTCACTTCCTTGCAGGCACTAAGAAAAAGTCAGATGGCCTCCGAAGGAAGGGGGACTTCTATGTGTGAGAGATGCAGAAGGGAGAGAATGGAAGCGGGATGGTAAACACGGGCGTGTGTGAGGAAATGTGGTACCCAGGGAAGCGGAGGGAGCTCAGGGGAAGGGGGAGGAGGAGGAGGGGACAGACCATGGAGCAGCGAGCATAGAGCAGGTAGAGGGATAAACAAGGGACCGCTCATTTTTTGCTCATGCGTTTGGCTTTTCAGTACCCTTCTCCTTGTTCATTCGAGGCCCACGTTTGTTCCCGAGCTCAGGCGTGTGTGTTTTAGGTCTCTGACGGGCTCCCACCCTGCTGCTTCCTGGTGTCTTTGTGGGATTATTTCGTAGGCTGCTGGCAACAGTCTTCTTTTTTCAGGCCCAGTGTGAGGCGAGTGAGGCGACGCACTTCCCTTGGGCACCGAAAAACTCAGTAACCAACACAAATGATATTTTAAATAGTAATTCAAAAAAAATTAATGTAAAAGATTCATGATGAATAACGTCTCAACAATGTAAAAAAAGGCCAGGTCAGTTTCCCAGGGCTGAAACAAAAGAATAGTTATGTTCCCCTCAAGAGTGAAACTCCTATGGGTTCCTTATAATCAAAGACAAAGGGAAGAGGTGTAGGGTAAACACCAGCCAGGGCCGCTGCAGTCCTGGAGATGAGATGCGAGATGCTCCATCCATGGTGCGGGTCTGTGAAGGTGGGTCTGAGCTCCCACCCGCGCGTGATGATTCTGCGGCAGGATCACGCTGCCATCTAGCGGTCACACGTGATATAACCACCCTCAGTTAAGGCGTCTGGGGGGGGCGGGGGGAGTGGGACATGATTAAGGGCATGAAAAGGCACATGAAAAGGGCAAAGAGATAGACAAATATCAGAAACTCTCTGGGTCAACAAGTTTTTGGAGTGGTATTTAAGTTCAACCTATTGTTTGGCATTCTGGGGTTTTTTTCCTTTTATTAGATATAAATGGAACTGCTATGTTTAAGAAGAGCCAGGGGTTAGGTGTGGATGATGATGAATGAGCAAGGCAGAGCGCTTGCCCCAGGAGAGCTCTTTTAGGGTCCGAGTAGCAGCGGATTCAATCACCTTCCCATTTTATTAAAAACAAGCACACACGACAAAGAAGCCTGGGGAGAGCTGTAGAGAGAGTGATTGGTCTGAAGTCGCAGTAACTGGTTGGCAGGAGAGTCAGACTGAGAATTCACTTGGGTGCACTTCCATGGAAGCTGTTTCCCCTGCACCTCAGAGAGTCTTGTCCTTAGACGCTGAGACAAAGAGCATAAAGCTCTTCCTCCGATGCTCTTGCTGGGAGGAGTAGCCGCCCTGTACTTCAAAAATGGGTAAGGGAAGGAAGTCTGCCGCATTTCTGCCAGTTGTATCCCCAGCCTGACTTAAGCCATCTGGTTCTGCTGAGCCACACACCCCAAGAGTTCCCCAAAGTTAAGATGATCTAAAACTTGTTTGTAATGTATTTAACCAACACTGGAGAAAGAGAAGCCATAACTTACCCTTGTCCTCAAGCCAACGACTGTGTCATTCTCTCTCTCTCTCTCTTTCTCTCTTTTTTTTGGTAGTTGAGCTGCCCCCCACTTCAAGTCTCAAAAAGACCCTGGCTTTAGGGGAATTACCTCTAGTCCCTTCTCCACTTAATCTCTTGAAAACGACTTCATTTTTTTCTAGATGGAGGATATCAAGTGTTTCCCCAACAGCGCTTATGGTGTTAGTGGTTCTTGTTTAAGATAAAATAATGAACTCTGATAAAGTGAAAAAGGCTGATTAAGGATCTAGTTGCATACATATTTAATATATGGTGCATCTGATTTTTATCATGAAGATTTTCAAACCTACATAAATATAGAGCTTGCAACGAACCCCAACATATCCATCACCCAGTTTACCAACATTAGCATCACTGGGTTAGCGTCTGCCACATTTAATTCATCTTCTTGTCTTCCATTTTTATTTGTAAGGGATTTAAACAGATCCCAAGCTTTCCACTCTTAGAACATCTTTAGGAATTCTTTAAAAATATGGACATCTTCTTACCATGATGCCGCTGAACCCCTAATACAATTAACAGTAATCCCTGAGTAGCATCCAAAATCCAGTCTATAACTGAATTTCCTCAAGTGACTCAGAATTATGTTTTCTGTCGGTTTATTCAAATCTTGATTCAAACAAGGTCCAAACATAACATTTGATTGTTATGTGTCTTTTTTTTTTTTTTTTTAAGATTTTATTTATTTCTTTGAGAGAGCGAGAGAAGGAGAGTACAAGCGGGGGTGGGGGAGGGGGAAGGGCAGCGGAACAAGCGCGCTTCCTGCTGTGCGGAGCCTGATACCCGGACTCCTGACCTGAGCCAAAGTCAGACGCTAACCAGTCCTCTCCCCCCACCCCCTGCCGTGACTTATAAAAACAGGTCAGGTGTCCTGAAGAATGTCCTCCAGTCCACATTTGTCTGTTTGGTCTGTTGTGGTGTCATATGAGTCTCTCTACTCTGCACCGTAATTCCTGTGAATGGAGGTTAGCTCTAGAGGACGGGCTATGCTCAGGTTCTATTTGTTCTCCTTCTCCCCCTTTTTGCACAAATACTTCATAGGCGGGCTGTGTCCCTCACACAGCAGCACATCAGGGGGCTCCCAGTGTCTGGGTGTTTCAGTGTTGTATGCATATGTACCTTCCCAAAATTGGACTTAAAGAAAGAGTTCAAACAGGAATTTTGAAAGAATAGTATAATGCATACATTCTTCATCTGGTTTCATGCATGGTGACGTGTTAAATTTTTGCCTTATTTGCTTTATCTCCTGTCTCTTTTCATCCCTAAGTAGCTGTATCATCTTCATGATCTCCAATCAATTTATTTATTTATTTTTAAATTTTATTTTTTTTCTTAAGATTTTATTTATTTGACAGACAGAGAGAGATCACAAGTAGGCAGAGCAGCAGGCAGAGAGAGAGGGAAGCAGGCTGCCTGCTGAGCAGAGCCAGATGTGGGGCTCGATCTCAGGACCCTGAGATCATGACCCGAGCTGAAGGCAGAGGCCCAACCCACTGAGCCACCCAGGTGCCCCTCCAATCAATTTAGCAGTGATGCAGCAATATTATCTTCCATATAATCTACTTTATAATTTCTCCAGCTATTTCCATAATGTCTTTTGTAGCTTTTTTTTTTCCTTGATTCAGCATCCAATCAAGGTACGTGTTTGCAGTTAGCTCTCTCATCTCCTAAGTCTCCTTCACCATGTCCCCTGCCTTTTGTTTGCAAGCATTGCCATTTTTGAAGTGCACAGGCCAATAAGATTCTGTTATCTTATAGAATTCCATCTGATGAGACTCTGGTCTAGCAAGAATAATCGTATGGGTGATGTTGCAGCCTTCCCATTGCCTCAGCTCTGAAGGCATGCGGTATCTGCCCCAATATGAATGAGGCCAAGGTTAACCTCCCGATCAGTTTTATTAGTCAATGTTGTCTGGAGAAACAGAACCAGTAGCACATATATATATTTCTATATATTTCATATTTTATTTATACGTTCACATATGTAACATTTTTACTTATATGTTTACAGATTATATATATATAATCTGTAAACAGATTATATATATCTAATCCTTATTAGATATATCTATATATCTATATATCTATATAGATATATAGATATATAGATATCTATATATCTATCTATCTATCTATCTATGTATCTATCTATCTATCTATATATATATCTAATAAGGAATTGGCTCAAGCAGTTATAATGATAGAATAATCCCAAGGTATGCATTTAGCAAGCTGGAGACCCAGGACTGCCAGTGCAAATTTGAAGGCCTGAACCAAGAGAGCTGATGATAGAAATTCCAATCCAAAGGCCAGTAGGCTCGAGACCCAAGATGAACCCAATTTTCAGTTCCAGGCTGAAGGCAGGAATAGACCAGTGTCCCCGCTCAGCAGTCAGGCTGTGACAGAATTCCTCCCTACTTGAGGGCAGCTCAGCCTCTTCTGTTCTAGTCGGGTTTCAGGGGACGAGGGCCACCCCCGTAGTGGAGGGCAGTTCGCTTTGCTCGGTGTACTGGGACTTGACCAGCCCAGTCAAGTGGACATAAAGCTGCCCAGCCCAGGGCGTTTACCATGTACAGGAATATTTCCCCAGCGGGAATGAATGAGGTTTCCATGCCCTGATGCTCTGTGACTGTGAATATTCTCCCCACAATGTTTTACCCACTGGATTTCGACACTGCTAAAAGGTGCTGCAGAGGGCTGGGGTTAATTGAAAAGCTGGGGATAACTTCCTTCAACGTCCAGAACTTCCCACAGAACTTGGTTCAAGGTTAACGTCCAGATCTAGAAAGCGGAGAGTCAGAGATGTATGTTAATCTGAGAGGGAGCAACAGGGCCAGGTGAGGGATGCACAGGGCTGTCCTGACCAGCCACGGGTGCGCTTGTAAACCCAATCAGGCAATAACTGGGGGGGGGGGGGGTTCCCAGTTTATTTACCCTCCTCAAAGGCAAGGAACCCTGGGCCTCCTGTGAAGAAGGTAGGAGGGGGTGGTGACCCCGTCAGGAGGAGTCTGAATGGTTCAGCAACTCTTGTTTCACTTGAGGAACTTCGGGAACATTCCTGGAGAAAGGACTGTCTCACTCTGTTGCGTGGTGACATCTTACAATGCCTGGTTCTGGGCTTCCCACCTCCGTCGTCCCAGGCATGGAGCTTGCATGGAGCTGGTGGTCGGGGCAAGTATTATGGCAGGGAGGCAGGGGCCGGGAACCATCCCTGACCTTGTTGTAGTCACTCGTGGGCACTATGATGGCACACCAGCCCCGCAAACTTGTCCTGGCCAAGGAAGCACCGGCAGTGAGACCTTGCCGGGTCTGGGCAGCAGGAGTCTCTTTTTGATGAAAGAAACTTCCCTCCAGTTTTCCTGTTCTCACCTGAAGCTTGGTTGATTGATGTTGTTGTAAGCCGCAGTGTAGGATTTTCATCCACCCACTTAGCACATCACTGTAGGGCCTTCCAAATGCTTATTTCATCTTCCGAGTTTCATTTATCCTTTCCTCCCTTATTGACCCCCGACTCCACCACTATGGCTTCTAAAGTGCCTTACATTCAGGCTTTTTTTTTTAATCCTCACAGTAAGGAGATAGTGTTGCCAATTTATTTTCTGTAAACAGAGGCAAAGGCAGGTAACTTGCTGAAAATTTCAAGGCAAAGGCCCAGCTTTCTGAAACATTGGTCTAGTAAGAGGGACTCTGGGACAGAGTCAGGGGCCACAGCTGTGTTTCTGTGGGCATCTTCTTGCTTTGTTGCTGCTCAGGACACGGACTGCAACTTTGTTACAGGATAACTTTGTTACACTGAGTTAGTTGCAAGAGGATTTACTGTCCAAGAAATACCTATTTCAGAAATATCCATGTCACATTGTGACGAGTTTGCTCACCTCTACCTCCTACACACACACACACAAGACACCAACTTTCCTGTGTTTTCTATTTATTGCTCTGAAAAGTCTTGACTTAGGAAGTATTAAAAATAGAATCAATGGGAAGATCAATCCCAGGGTAGTTTGCTCATAAACTCTGATGTACAAAGAGGCTCATGCTAATTTACATAAGACTTTATCTTGAAGAAGGGAATTAAATTTATCAAGATAAGCTATATTTAATGCAATGCAAGTAGAAATTGCAACTTTATGTTTGTTTTCAAATGAACAAAAAATATGAATAGATTCTTCTCCAGCAAAAAGGCCATCAAAGGGCTCTTGTAGTGTGGAAGGATATGCAAAATCACTTTGTGTGATAATTTAATGATTTTAACTATCAGAATATCAAACTGCTAGCATTTGAAAAAATAAACAATTATACTAAATATTCACATACTACATAGAAAATGCATTTTCAAAATAAAATTTCCCCAACAATAAATAATGATATACTTAATTTAGCATTCTAAACAATTAAAATCACAAGTTTAACAGATCACATATCTTTTTTTTTTATTTAAAGATTTTATTTATTTATTTGACAGAGATCACAAGTAGGCAGAGAGGCAGGCAGAGGGGAGAGGGAGCAGGCTCCCTGCTGAGCAGAGAGCTTGATGTGGGGCTCGATCCCAGGGCCCTGAGATCATGACCTGAGCCGAAAGCAGAGGCTTAACCACTGAGCCACCCAGGCACCCCAACAGATCACATATCTTTAAAAGACTGAAAACCATTAAAAACAGAACAAACACAAAGAAGGTTGAGTACTAACCATTCACATGATTGAGTACTAACCATTGTTCTGACATGGTTCACTGACTTAGATTCATTAGAAATGTGACTCCTTATTAGTATTTTATAATAATCTGTGGATTATCCAAAGGAGATGAGGTCGGTCTGCTTCCTGAGCCCTCCTCTTTGGACCATTGCTCTCTTTTATCATCATGTGGCACAGTGTTGAAGCTTGCTTCTATTGGTGATTTTGTGAGACTGTCAGAGGTGGTTAAAAGTGGGTTCCCAGGATGCTGATCAGTCCTTCCTGTTCTGAGCAGAGTTTCTTTTATTTCTGCATTAGCTCATTCTTAAATTTTTAAAAAAGATCTTATTATATATTTGAGAGAGAGAGTGAGCACAAGCAGGGGAAGAGGCAGAGGGAGAAGCAGACTCTCCACTGAGTGGGGAGACTGACACGGGGCTCGATCCCAGGACCCTGGGATCATGAGCTGAAGGCAGATGCTTAACCAGCTGAGCCACCCAGGTGCCCCCCACTTGTTTTTTCCACTCTTCTTTCCTGTTTATCCAGAACATATATTCGATATTACGCACAAACACACACATGTATGCACATATATTTATAAACTAATGTAATGGCAAAAAATGTGTGTGTATATATATATATATATACACACACATATGCCCATTGATATACATAAAGCAATACACACACATATACATTGCACACTTCATGAAATAATGACAAACATAAATCCTGTTTTTATCCTTCTTTTATATTACAACTTCCTTTTTGTATTTAAAAAGTCTTATTTGACTATGATTTTGAATTTTATCGATCAAGTCATCATAAATAACCATAATACCAATAGCAATTTTTATAATATTATTTAGTGATATTTAAGTAATTATTATTTTAGTGGATAACTTAGTATCAATTATTTTATATTTGCATTAGTACAGGTTTTCCCTGAGAACCTCTTATGTGGAATCTTTTGATCTTTAGTCACTGTCCCTATCATTTATGGCATTGTCCTTGTTTTCTGATACCTACAGGACAATCCTAACCCACTCTTACTATTTCCCCTTAGCCTATTTATCAACTGACTTTCTTCCCTTTCCTCCTCTATCCCTCGCAGCCACCTACTGTACTCACAGATTGGTTCCCTGATTACCCCCGTCACCTTAGGCAGTCCCACCCTGCTGGCTGGCTATCCAGCCACCTTCCAAGGCAGAAAGGGAATTAGCTTTGCCTACAATTTATGTGGATCTCCATGGTTCACTTCCACTGGCTCCCTGAAGGCTTGCCTCTTTGGCATGACTTGCATTTCCCTTTGCAATCAATTTGTAGTATTTTAGCACTGTATTGTTCACCATTTACAAAAGCAGACTCTCTGGGGAAAATGAATAAAGACTTGACCTTATGCATTGGATAGACACAGCTGGGAGGGCTGCTGGAATGAGGACTCATTCTTATTTGTGGTCAGGTTATTAATAAATATTTAATGTTTTGACGACTTTTGCTTTGCTAAGCAATATGGCAGCTTCAGGAAATGGCATAATTAATGTGTGATTAACAAAGATCTATTTATTATATTAAATCAATCTGGTGGACTAAATTCCAAGATGTCCAACCTAGCCCACTATTCCAAAACATAAAATAAATAATCAACCTGCTTGGCCATCGGGAAGAGTCGAACAGCATCTTGTGGTCTCTCCAAGACGGGAGACGGTCTACACTGTGAGCCTGGAAGGCGTACAAGCTTCTAAGTCTTCCCTTTCCAGATCTCAGCTCTTCCTGCTGGTGCTCACCCTTTATCGGGAAGCTAACTTTCCATCTCGGCATGTCTTGAAGACGTGGCCCACTGAGTAAAGTGCCAGTGATAGGGGCTATGGGATTCTTTTTGTCTCCTGGTATTGGAATAAACCTCATGACAGTCATTACATGGAGAATCTTACTTATCTGCCTCCTAAAGTGGGAACTGGGAGGCTGGTTCCCATGAGAATAGGTAATGGATACAGGCCACAGTAGGTAACAAAAAGGCATTTTTCTGCTTTCACCTTCAGAAGTTCTGGAGGATCCTAGTGTAAGAAGGCCTCCCTTGGTGGTACACTTTGGACTTGGATAGTTTGAAGGGCCAAACTATCTGGAGTTCTGGAGTTCCTAGACAGAGAACACATTCCCTCCTTGGAAAGTCTGTGTTTTTCTTTAACTCACAGTCAAGTGGTCCCCTGGGGCATTTCCTTGCCAACCATCTCCAAACTCTGTGTCCCATTGGTTTTGCCCTAATTGTTACTTATTTAAGATATAAGAAAATATAATCCTTATGTACCGTATTCCATAAATTTAACTAATAAAAATGTTGTTTCATAAGACCCTTTTGAAGTCCAAGAAAACTTTGGAATAATTTTTATGAGACTTTAAAAATCTTTCTTCTTAAAGACAGGAAGTTCCATTTTGCCAAGAATAAATGAACTCAAATAGCAAAGGGATTGGCTTGAAGTGAGATGCCAAAGCCGCAGCGTTGCAGGGGCTCGCTCCCGGGGCCGAGCTCAGTTTCCAGGCCTGAGATTCCGTGCTGGTGTCTAAAGTTTCAGGCGAACATGTTAGTACTTATAAGTCATTATTTTAGTAAGCCAGTTGTTCTTAATGTAAAAAGTTTGGCTTCTTTTTTTGAGCCGATTTGGTCCTACAGACAAGAAGAGAGAGAGTATTGATTTTACAAGTCATCCTTTTATTAGAGTTTGTTAAAGTTACATAGGAAACTGTTGAATTTCATTTCCTTTTTGGTATTTCCTTGAATGTTCTTACTTTCTTCCTTCATATTAATTTAAGATAATTTAATCTTTTTTTCATAACCGGATTCTGAAACATTTTCTACGAGAGTTTCCTAAAAGAAAAATTATAATAAATGATGTAATTTAAGTTGGCAACCATAAAAAAAAAATCCATGGAAACTTCAAAGACAGCATCATATTATGTCATCTGAGGGTTCATCATTCCCAAAGAAGTTTTTCTTTCTTTTTTTTTTTTTTTGAGATTTTATTGATTTATTTGAGAAAGAGAGAGAAAGAGCACACATGCACGCATGAGTGGGGAGGAGGGGCAGAAGGAGAAGCAGACTCCCTGCTGAGCAGGGAGCCCAACACAGGACCCCAGATCATGACCTGAGCCGAAGGCAGATGCTTAGCTGGATATGCCACCCAGGTGCTCCCCAAAGAAGTTTTTCTAAGATGAGTATAAAAATCAATAGCAATTCTTTTACCATATTAAGACAAGTCACTCATTAGGAAAAAACCATGTTGCTCTGCTCCCCTTTCCTCCACGTGTTGACCCTTTGTTTCCCATCAACACAATTGTATTTGCTTATTCTCTTTTCCTGTTCATCCTGAACTGCCACCATTCATTCTATTTCAGTCTTGCTCATCATTATTGTTGCGCTGCCATTTTTTACCTTCTCCTTGTCATCCTCGTCCTCATCACCTTCTCTGTTGGTTCATACCACCCTGCCCTCTCATACCTTGTCCCTTCCACACTCCTGCCCTCCCCATCTGTCTTCAGCCCTGCGTTCTCCTTGGGGCCTGTGTCCCGCAGCTAGGCACTAGATCATTAACTCTAGGTTTCCTGAACACACCTCATAGGAGGGCTCAGACACCTTCGTCATTCCCAGAAGGTCTCACCCTTGTCAGTAAGTCCTGACCGCAGCCCGCACTGGGCATCCGAGCCAACAGATCCACTTCTATCTGGTCGTTGCACAGGGACGGCGAACTGTGTGCCGGGCAGGGGGGTGGGGGCTTTGTAGGCAAAGATGAGTACACAGGGGCTGATCGCTGTGCCAGGGGCATGGGCAGAAGCCCCCAGAGGAGGCCAGCACATAGGCCACTGCAAATGGTTTGGAGGGAAGGCCTCCCCGAGGGACTCTGTTACACTGATGGCCAAGAGGCGCTGAGCTAACAAGGGAAGAAGACCACCCTACACAGGAGGCACCTACATGAGTCTGTGGAGCTGGAAACAATAGTATGTGGTTGAGGAAATACAAGTGATCGTGTGCTCCAAGCACGGCGGCAGCAGCGGGGAGGCGCTCGACAGTCCCCCCAGATCAGAAGCAAGAGTGATGTGACTGACGGCTTCCTCGGTAGAGGGGGTGGTTGGACGGGGTAGGGAGGCCGCAGAGAGAGGGACCAGGACCACGCTGCCAGGGAGACAGAATGCCAGACAAAGGCATAGAGCCTAAGGAGTGACAGTGAGGAGAGGGAGGAGGGGCAGGTCTGGGTATTATGATGCTGAAGGAGCCGTGTTAACCCTGTGGCTTACAGGGAGGAGCGTGAGGGCAAGTTCTGCTGAATCAGATGATCCCAGGCCACAGTTTTATCCAGGCCTGGAGATGGATACCACCCTTTAGTTCTTGTCTAACTTCCACTTCCTCGGGACTGTAGGTCCTGTCTCCTCACTGAGGGCATTTTGGGCCTGGTTCTCTCAGAAATACATACCTAAGAACATATCTGTACATATAAAGCATACACAATATATATAATGTGCACACATAAAACATTGCATGCCTGTATGCATATGTGTGTTTAAAATACATGTGTGGGTGTATGTATTAGGTAGGGCTTTCCAGAGAAACAGAACCATTAGGATGTGTATATATGTATGAAAGGGACTTATTTTAGTGAATTGACTTGTGTGATTATGGAACCCAGTATGTCTAAAATCTGGAAGGTGGCCTGGCAGGCTGGAGATCCAAGGGAACCAGTGTTAGAGTTCAGGTCTGAAGATTGTTTGCTGCAGAATTCACAGAATTCATTTGCTGGAGGAGGCTTGTCTTTCTGTCCTATTCAGACCTTCAACTGATTAGATGTGGCCCACACACATTATGGAAGGTAATCTGCTTCACTCAAAGTCCATCAATTTAATTGTAAATCTACATCTAAAGGATACCTTCCCAGCAACATCTAGTCTGTGTTTGACCAAAGAACTGGGTACCAAAGCCTAGCCAAGTTGACATCTAAAATTTACCACTATAGACTATTTGCTTTACTTTTTTCTGTGTTCCCCATAGTAGGGGGAGTTCAGTTGTGACAGATAACTGCATGATTCTACATACCCGTGTTTGGCTCCTATCATGGCCCAAAGTTGCCAAACTCAGGGCTTTTTTTAGTGCCGTGCAATTCAAAATTTGCTTTCATGCACACTATTTGATCTTCTCAATCATTTCGAGAGGTAGAGATTCTATTAACCCACTTTACAGGAGAGGAAACTGAGGTCTAGAGCCTTGTTTCAACTTGCCTCAGGGATTAAGGTCACACCTAGGACACTCAGCCAGGACTATGGGTTCTCCTGCTCAGGCTCTCTCCACTCCCCCACCTCATGCAGGTCTGTCTAGACCCTTGGGAATTCAAATAAGCCAAATCAAACAGGGTTCCTGCCCTCAGGGAACTTGTGGTCCCACTCAAGCATACATTTGTGTGCAACTACAATCTGACTTTAATTTTAATAAGGGCAAGAACAAAGTTTTTGGAGACTCTAAAGATGGAGGAACTCTATCTGGGACTAGGGAAGGCTCTTCTAGTGCCACAGAGTGAAGAACTCAACTCTTTTGGGTTTCAGGGCTCACTAAGGTGCCCCAAGTCTCTGCACTGCTCATTTGCATTATTGCTTGTTTATCCAGATGGTGAAAAACCTAATGATTAAAATTCTTGGCCAAAGCTATCTGGGAGGAAGGGATGGAGGAAAGAAAGGAAGGGAAGAAGGAAGCAAACAGTTTCGAAATCTTTACACCTTTCATGTTGTTTCAATCATTGAAAAGGCGATTTTAAAAGGTGATTAAGGCATACTAGGCGATTTGATCTATATCATGGCATTGGACTTATAAAAAGTAGGGAGCCTTTTGTGTGTGCCTATGTGTGTGCCTGTGTGTGTGCACGTGCACATGTGCATCTCATGGGGATGAAAAAGTGACCTAGGACTGCTTGTCCTGATGAATTGTCCTCCAGAATCCAGACCAGAACTTCCTACATTTGTCTCGGTCATTTTGCACTTACCTCTGATTTCAGACATACTCTCAAGGTCCAAAACTTAAAGACATGTTCCCAAGAATGAGAGAATTGTTAGTACAGTTGCTTCTAAGCTGGTATTAAATATCTAAGCCGCATTGATTAATCAATTGCATCTTCCTAGTTTACCCTTCTACTGGAGTATTTATTAAGTGCTTTATCATTAGTAATTAATAAAGAATTATCCCCATTTTACTGGCAGTGATATTGAGGTTCAGGGAAACGACCAGATCTGACCAAGGTCCCTGCCTATCTGTGGCAGAGTTTGATCAAACCCTTGTTTTCTGCTTTTATACCAAACGTTCTTATTCAGCCTCATAGCTGCTCCTGCTGATATCAGCTTCAAATTGCTTCTCTTTGTTCTCCACTGTTGGCAGTGTCTTTTAGGACTTAGGAGGTGTTTGTTTTGCATTTGCATCTTCTGGAAGCTTCTAAGTAGCCCTTGTCAGTTTGCCAGTCCTCTTGCCTTTGGAGTTCAGTTTAACAAATTCACTTGGGGGGTTTAATGATGTCTATAGGAAAATGAAGCTTATGCCCCAGATGGACATGGTTATATATCTGAGTACAGTGTAAGTATAAATTGGGTGGTTAGATTTTGATGTATGCTATTTGAACTAAATTTTAGTAATGAGAAATAAGGAGAGGCTCATACGGTTTGGAGCATACGTGTCAATTCATATTTTACGATATCTTCACAAAGCAAGGAAATTACCAAGGTGGATGCCCATTAGATCTGAATTGGGGAAATTAACTTTAATGTGCAATGTGACCTTTTGTACTGTAATCACCAACAGACTAAACTAGCCCGCATGAGGTCATGTTTCGGCAATTTGCTTACGATTATTCATCTTTTTGATGGGAATGGTAACAGTGACATTAACAATTGCCCCCTTAAACAAAACTGTACAGATATATAGTCATTACAGATAACATGCTTTATGGCTTAATTTCTGAAAATATTTTCTATAATATCTTCAGGGAAATCCGAGTCAAATTCATAATTTCTAGGTTCTTGGAGAACTAAAACTAGATTTAGAACTAAAATTTTGAAGGATTAACAAACCAATATGAAGGCCTGCTGACTATAAAAGCAAGCGGAAACCTTTTGTCTTTAATAACCTAGAGAAAAGGCAGCTCAAACATTCAGGGAGTCATATGAGGGCAGAAATTTTTTTTAAACCTGAAATTTTATAACACTGTATATTGTGGCAACTTAGTATCTTCATAATTGATATAACTCATGTAGCAAAAGGGAGTTTGATTTCTGTTGCGTGTTCTATTGCAATTTTTAGGGATTCAAACCTGCTGTGGGGTGAATTGCTGGGATTCCAAGAACAAACCTGTCCCAGAGTGAACACAAGAGGGCGCCAAGCCTCTACGCCAAACATGCGGTAGCTGATGGAGATTTAATGGACGAAATAAACTCTGGCACTTAAAAATGAAGCCATGTTTATTTTATTCTGGGTAATATATTATGCACCTGCTTGTTTTATATTTTAGACTGATTCGTGTCAAATGACTTTCCAGAAATATGACACGTGTGCTGGATCCAGGCAGAACTAATCTTTCAACACGCAAGTAGTAGTAGTATTTTGTACAAATTATATTCCGTGTTATAATGAAGTTTTACTTTATTGTACTCACTCTAGAGCAAATTAAGAGAATGTAACAAGTTGTCACATACTTTTTCAAACATTTTTTTTTTCTCTGTAACTCATTAAGAAATAGTTTTTGGCCATAGGCTATTTACTACACACACACACACACACACACACATTACATTTCCTTTATTAGAGGCAGAGAGTGGTTCATCCAAGTCCTGGGGACTCAGTGGCTAATTTAGGGCTGAGATTTCTGGAAAAAAGAGGACACAAAATGGCACCTAAAAGAACTGGAGTTTATTGTAGGCGCGGAAGAAAACTAAGGCATTTTTGCCGGATAGATATTTGGCTTATGTATTAGAGCTGCCGTACCAAGAATCTACAGACTAGGCAGTTTAAGCAACAGAAATTTATTGTCTCATAGTTGTGGAGGCCCAAAGTCCAAGATCAAGGTGTGGGCAGGGCCCATTTCTCCTGGGGCCCCTGTCCTTGACATTCAGGTGGCTCTCTTCTCTCTGCGTCCTCGCATGGCCTCTCCTCTGTGCGCTCGCAGCCCCGGTGTCTCCTTGTGTGTCCACATTTCCTTGTCTTATGAGGACATCGGTCAAATTGGCCAGGGGCCCACCTAAACGGCCTTATTTTTAGCTTCCCCACCTCTTTAAAGGCCTTGTCTCCGAATAGACTCAGTCACATTCTGATCTACTGGGGGCGAGGACTTCAACCTACAAGTTTGGGGAGAACCCAGTTCAGCCCATACCAACTTGACTTCCTATTTGTGTTAGTTTAATATAGAGAGGGTAATAGTCTTCCTTCTGAGTGTTCACTGCCCACCTTTGAGTGAAACCACCACGGAACCCTACACACAGGAGATGCCCAGTACACGTTTTTGGACGAGCGAATTTCTGCCTTGAAAGGCTACACATTTTACTCCTCTCAGGCTTGCCTGAAATCTTCAACTGCCCGACAGGTAGCAATTAACTGCTGAAAGAAAGACATAAATACTTCCTTTTAAAACATTGACATTATGTCCATCTGGTGAAAGAAAAGGATAGAGGCAAATAAAAAGAGTTCAGGAAATGCTGAAATTTCTTTGAAATTATTTCACGGAAAATTAACAAGTTGATTATTGTGAAAATAGATTCCAATTTACACATAATGGCCAATCATCTAGCTTTCCCGGCCTTTGATGAAACCCTTCCTACCCAGAGCGATCTGCTTTTTACCCCTCCGTAAAGCTTATGGAGGGCCTCTTAGGTTAATTTGCCTTTCAGACTTCACGGGCTGCAAGATAACACACTTAACTCAATTACACGCATCCGGCCTGTGCACAGCGCGGTTGCTTCCGCCCTTGCAGACCCGCCCCTAGCTTGAGGGGCGACAACTGGGTTCTTTGCAATTGGACAACTTGCACGGGACGTCCCGAGCGCAGGGGGCCCGAGGGGCGGGAATCGGGGACTCTTCATTCCGCGAGGCGCTTTGCTATTTGAGGAAGGGTTTCTAGCCACGTGGACCCAGGCGGAAGGCGGTCTCGTTGGTGGACCAGGGGCTCGGGATGCTGGCGTCCCTGCCCTGTGGGGGCCATTTCTCCAGGATCCACGCGCGGCAGGTGGGAGGCTCGCCCGGGCCAGGCTCGGAGGGCTGGCCCGGGCACACTGGGTCACCACTTGTAATCGCATTCCCTCCCTCGAAGCACATTTCAGTTTTTCCAAACAGTTGATGGGTTATCTGATGGGTTATCTGTTGATTTTCTAAATCTCACGGTCTTTAAGTGGAGGCTGTGGGCGAGGACGGTAAGGGCTGTGGGTGCCTTTGGTTCTGCGAAGAACACCTCGCCCTTCCAGCCTTATCCTTTTTTTTTTTTTTTAAGATTTTATTTATTTATTTGACAGACAGAGATCCCAAGTAGGCAGAGAGGCAGGCAGGGAGAGAGAGGAGGAAGCAGGCTCCCCGCTGAGCAGAGAGCCCGATGCGGGGCTCGATCCCGGGACCCTGGGATCATGACCTGAGCCGAAGGCAGAGGCTTTAACCCACTGAGCCACCCAGGCGCCCCTCCAGCCTCATCTTTAACGTTGCCTGAACCTTCCAGTCAAGATAGCTTCTTCCTCTCTTCTCTTGAACTTCCCCTTTTCAGGCTACTGTGATGAAGTTCTTGATACTTTCTTTTACAAAAGCCTTTAAAAAAATCCTTCATGCTGGCAGGGAATTAACTCATGAATAAATGGATAATAATAGTGGCTGACATTTTTGGAGCGCGGGTTGGCAGGCGCTGAGCCGAGGGATTTGCTGGAGTTATCTTCCTTGATCCTCTCCACTGCGGCACCGTAAAGCCCACTTCACAAGCAAGGAAGCCGGAGCTGAGGGCGTGCAGGAGCTCGTCCCAGGTCACAGGCTTAAGCAGTGGAAATGTTGGATTCTGCAGAGCACAGAAGAAGGGGGTGGGGGGGAATTTGGCATGAAAATCCATGAAAGTCAAGAAGCTAATGTTGGTTACTTTGACCAAGCAAAGGTGTGTTCGTAGCTTCTGAATACCCCTAGGCTAAGGAAAGGGACTCCGTCTGCCCCTGGGGAGATGTTTAACTTGCTCCAGTGGCTCCCAGGCTCTGCGGCCGCTGGCAGGACCCGGGGATCCGCAGCCCCTGCTAATGCCCGCCGCATCCCGCAGAGTCATGTGGGAGGCTAAGCATGCAGTGCGAGCTGGACAGCAGGAGCGACTCCCCCAGTGACCTTGAGGTGCCATCCCAAGTTTGGGAGCCCCGGGCTGGTCGGGGAGTGGAGCTGGCGGACGTTGGCTGTGACGCAGAAGAGCAGGGCAGCACCGGCCTGGCTGACGGGTGGCCTGTGCAGGAACCTCCATTACTCCTTGGCCGCTGGAATCAGTTCAGCGGACCCTCAGGTCTGCTGGTTTCTGGGTCCCGCACTTTGGTCTGGATGGAACAGACGCTTTGATTCCCCGAGCGTCTGAAACAATTGGTGCTTCGGTCGGTTTTCTCCTAGTACAGGGTTAGCTGGAGTCTCAGCCTGGGTTCCTGGGGCCTCACTCTCTCTGCAGCCCTTCCCCCCTGCAGGCCCCCCCACCCTGCCCCACAACCTCGCTTTTCTGGGTGAGCTTTTGTTCTCTGCTCTCACTTGTTTCTTTTTGCCCACTTAGATTTTCTCATCACTTGCTACTCCTCATCTGTCACTCATCCATCTCCCTGATTAAAATTTGACAAGCTCAGTACTTAAAAAAAACAACTCTTTTTTTTTTTAAGAATAAGAAAAGCTCAAGTGTCTTGTGCAACTCATTTGGTTAGGAAATTTACACGTGCTCTGCCTCCCGTCGGTAAAACACTGTTCCATCCACTGGTGCCAGTTTCAGCTTCTTGAGCTCCTGTTCCGACCTGGTCACCTAATTATTTTTCAGCCCCTATCTGGTGAGCTTCCTGTCCAAAGCACTGCCATTCCTCTCTCCTTGGTAGTGTTTTAAATGCTTATGAGGATACAGAATTTTCCTCGCATGTTACCATTACTCCATTTGGTGTTTAGCTCTACTGAACATATTGAAAGGTTGAAAGAGACATTGCTATTTTGGCTATTTATCTATTGCCGAATGTACATGAAAAGATGTAGCTTTTCTTCCAACGTTCATCAACAGCAGCTAGCATTTTATGGCTATGGAGATTTTTAAAGCAATTATAGCTATTCATGTACATTTTACTGATTGTTAAATTTTACTAATTTGGATGACGTTAGAAATATATAAGCATGTTTTTAAAAAAGATTTTATTTATTTATTTGACACACAGAGAAAGAGAGAAATCCCAAGTAGGCAGAACAGCAGGCAGAGAGAGAGAGGTGGAAGCAGGCTCCCTGCTGAGCAGAGAGCCCGACGTGGGGCTCGATCCCAGGACCCTGGGATCATGACCTGAGTCAAAGGCAGAGGCTTTAACCCACTGCACCCCTGAGGAGCCATGAAAAGATTGTTAGGAATAAAGAAATACTAGAAAAGGAGAGTGAGAATTAAAATATGAAGTGAATTTCCCATAAATGTCACCTGTAGTCCTGGGGAGATCAAATACAACAGAATTGGCAAAGACACACACACAGAACTGTTTAGAGAGAAATAATTCTTAGGATAAAATGAGTAAGTAGGCATAGGTTAAGGTTAAGGTAAAATGTCAGAAGTTAAAGATAAGGGGAAAGGGGGAAAAGGAAATTAAAATAATTTAGCTGCTAGAAACAAAGGGTTTTCTAGGGACACAGGTGTATTATACATCAAAAGACAGGAGAGTACTTATGTTGTCCCAGTACTAGTTACAAAGGCACAACATCACACTTACTGAAAAAAGTGCTGTGTTTAAAAACCAAGCTGAAGGTTATTCATTATCTGAATAACGAACTTCCAGCAGTTTGACAAAAGTAGAACATAGGAATTACTTTATTCATGGAGCCAGGAGATGGCACTATTGTCAACATTTGCAGGGAAATAGCCTTCTAGCTCCGGGGCCGATAAGGAACACAATGTATCAAGCTGGTTTCTGTGTGGTTCTGCGCAACAGAATGTACTTAAGGGAGGATTTTGTGTAGGTTTTTCTTATCTGGGTTATCTGTAAATGACAACAAAATATTCCAAAGCAATTTGAAACAAGGAAAGTGAAACAGGGTAGATGTTTTAGATCCTTATGCCTACTACCTCCCAAATGGCCAGCGTAGTTAGAGCTTTCCATTGGCATTCTTTTTGGTTAGGTTTTTAGTTCATTTCTTCCATAAAGAGCAAAATGTATTTCTAGCTGATTAAGAACGTGAGACAGACTCATTGTATTATATTTTTAAGTATTATTGGATATCTATAGAAATACTTGTATTGCTATTGTTTTAAGATATTAAAAAAAAAAAAACAACAAAACCTCTGTCCTTGTTGTATATTATCCTGTCTTCCATCTGTGGTCGCCTACCCTACGATAGTGGGGTATATTGTCTTATCGTGCTTTGGACAAAAACTGTACAAGGACACACACTTTGATCTCATTTAGAGTAAATCTGAAACAAAGCCTGCCTCATTGTTGAAATTCCCTTGCATTAACACATTTCTTGGTTTTGTTCTTTGCAAAATCGAAATGAAATCACATACATATTAAGCAAGTTAGAATTGAGGAATAATTCCAGTACCTAAAAGGGCAACAAGAGTGCAACTCTCACACTGTATCTTTCCTTTCATTTCAGGGTGTGTGCGTGTGTGTGTGTGTGCGTGTGTGTGTGTTGGGAACATAGTGAGGAGGAAAAATGGGGTGAGACTTAGGTCAGGAGACTGGAGAGTGGGAAGACATTCTGGCTTTGGCTATTTTAATTCCGCGTGCCACAGACCAAGTTTAATTGAGTTCTATGTGGGACTTTCAAGCTTCGTTCTTAAAAGTCACACAAGGCTTGAAAAATAACATATTTGAAAACAACCTTAAAAATTAATCAATAATTAAAGAATAAGGATATATTCTGCCGTGGAATGGCCTCCCCCCCCCCCAATTGCATTTGGTATCCTACCAAATAATTAATCCAGGTAAACTTCCTACATTTATTCACACAGGTGGGTACATTTCATTGCAATCCATATGACTTAGACTTCTAAAAAGTAAAAACATGACATTTTTGGTTAATAATTATTTCAGCAACATTTCCCAAGCATCTTTTCTATCATAAACAACGTGGATCCTGATTCAGCTCTTCTGGATTCCATAATAACAGATGGATTGCGAGACTGTTTACTGCTGCTTCCCACAAACTTCCTCTTTGTAAACTACTATATTATTTATGAATCAGAAAAGTTTCAAAGAAGCCTCCTATCTGATTACTGCTTACTGATGAACTTGCATCCGAGAAAGTTTTAGTCCAATCATGCCAGTTTGTTATAAAGAACTGTTATTATTACAAAGTCTGAATTTGTTAACTGGTTTCTGTGCCTGCTTCTCTGTGCCATTTACTCACAAAGACCTTGTCAGATTGTTTTAACTCTATCTGCAGGCAACAAGGAATAGTGAATGTATCGGCATGGGAGAATTAAAGTAGGCTAATAATAAAAACTACTTCTGAGTAGCATTACTACACTGGAACCGAGATAGATTTAAAATGTACTTTAGAAAATACTGCAAATAATTTTGGCTTTGAAATGGTTTATCTTCATCCGTGTGGGAAACCGTATCTTGTTTTCTGCAGTGACCCAGTAACAGACATTTATAGACATTTACGGATATTTCTGGTCACCGGCCTTGACACTTAGAATTGCTGGTTTGCGTGCCAGGCAGGAATAAGTGTGGAAAAGAATGAAACTGAAATATACCTCTTTAAAGTTTATTTGCACCATCCTGATTTTCCAATTTACTTTAGCAACAGAAGCATTTTCTGTGCGCATGTGAAGTGGGCACAAAGATATCCACACTCCCAGGATTTTAATTAGATGTAAGAGAGAACAAGACAAAACAGAACTAAACAAAGCAAAAATCCCCACTAAAATAAAACCTTGTGAATAACCCTAATCTTGCCTTGAAATTTCTACCCTCTGTGCTACCTACTGAAATGCAGTATGGTGATGATTAATTCATCATGACCTTGACAAGAAACATATTTACAGGGAAGTCTTGTCAATTACGATGGTTCTCGGGCTGAACCTGAGCTAGTTTATGTGGTGAGTGTGTGTATGTCTGTGACAAGGCCAGTTATGTCATCATCCCATCAAACACAAAATTGTCAATATGCCGATTGTGAACTGAGCGAGTTCTCGCCCTGCCCCTCGAAGCTGTCCTCACTGGGGACTTTCTTTGCCTTCACGGGGACCCAATGTTGAGGCAGACCAGCTGCACGATCCCTAGATGCCAGACTCAACCAGGAAGGAGCCTGTGACAGATGCTTCTGCATTTTATGCAAATAGCAACTTCATGGATCAGTTTTCCTTTCCTCTGTGGAATATAAGCATCTGGAAAATAGAATTCCAAGAGCCTTGCACATTAACCCATGAACAGAAATGACCAAACAAAACAGGTAACAGGATTGAACGGGAATGTGAAAGAGGAATATGGTCCTTAAAGCCCTCGTTTTACTGTAGTATTTTCCCCCTCACACCATGTACTTTTATTACTTCCTACTACTTTTCTTTCTATAAATCTGTTGTTATTGAAAAGTAGATTTTTTTGTGTGTGTTTATCTGTCTCCCAGCCACTGTACCACAGTTTTAAAGTATCACATAGGTCTGGAGCCACAGTGAAGAAATCCACACGTTGGCTGAAGATATGTTTAAAACAAATCTAAACAAAGGCAAAAGCAAAACCAGAACATTCTTTCCCAGAAAAAGAGGTTTTTTTCCCCAACGTAGAAATAAGTTTCAAAGCTTAAGCTTTTAGATATACTTACAGTTAAATAAGTGCTATTTTTTATATTACTGTGTCACTTAAAATATCCTTATAAAATCTGATGAAGGATATAGCAAGATTTATGTATATTGTGACTTCCAGCTCCAGCTTTCAAATCCAGATTACTACCATTTCAGTACATAAATAATTTTGTAGTATCACCCACTTGCTTTAATAAAGCTTTCACATTTTACCTAATTTTATGTAAATGTTATTCAGATTTCAATCCAAGAGTTTAGTAGGGGAGGTTAAAGGGTGTTTATCTTGATTTGTTAAATGCACCATTAAAATTAAGCAGTGACAAATATTATGACTTTTTAAATTGTCCTAAATGGTTGTATTTGTTTATTAGACTTGTGTTTATACAAAATATTTGACTCTTTAAATATAACCTACTTTGATGAATTGTTCATACAGGAGCTGTAATCAGGAAATAGGTCTGGTAACCTTATAAATTCACCAATCAGTCTGATTTCTTAGTAAACTCCTTTATGAGTATTGTCTAATGTGGAAAAAATAGTATATATCGCATTTAGAAAAATTAATGAAAATGAAAATAAATCAGAAAAGAAAGCTTAGATTATTTTATTTCCTAACTGCTAGCCTCTTTCTAGAGTCATAAAGATTTAGTGTTTGACATGTATTTCTTGAATATACAGTTTTAACGTTTGGGCAACATATTTATTCAGAATAATTGTAATAAAAATAAATGCAAATTGGTAAAGAATATTTCATTAGTTCATTTAAAAGTACTTCTGAAAATGATATCTTAAGGAAAAAGAGAAAGTGATCAGAATTATCTCTCTGTAAGAATACGACTATTATATTCCTACATGTTACTTATTAAAAGTAATCAGCAAAGATAGCAGGTAGATAAGACACGGCTCTAAATGTATCCGTAACCAAAAATTCAAACAGCATTTCAGAATCAAGAATTAATAGAATAAACTTAATTTTAGTTTCTCATAAATGCAGCTGCATTTTCCTATTTAATTACAGGTTTTCAACAGTAGTAATTTTTTCTTGACCTGCTCAATCTCAAAAGTCAGAAAATTGCTTCTTTTTGAAAACTGACAATGGCACGGTATGTTTCCAAAGAAAAAAGACAAATTACAGAAAGCCATTAGTTTAAACATGTTTAAATAGCTGGGAAGAAGTTCTAATAGAAAACTTGGTTGAATAGGAGGGAAAGTTATGAGTAACTTTTGTCACATGGCATAATATGAATGTGAAAATACTATATTATTTTATTCTTTTCTAAAAAAATAAAATAAAAATGTGCTGTATATTTACAAAAAAGCCCAAGGCATTCAAGATGACTTGTTTCTTGCTCTTCGGTAAATAGAATTCTTTACCATTGTAAATTCATGGATTTTTCATCTGCAGCCTGGGTAGTAGATGACAGAAAAGGTAGTTTAAAAGGAAAAATTTACCGTAGTAAGAGTTGTGGAAAAGGATAGCAAGAAAAATAAAGAGCAGAGCCTTAGACTTTGAAAAGATAATAAGATCAAAGCTCAGAATTTACTGGCAAATACAGATGGAAAACATATTTTTTTGCCCAAATTGTTAAATTGTAGTGCAGTGTGTAAATATTCAGTGTTTCTCTAAATGAGAAATATTCCTGATTTAATAAACTAGACTTCTCAAACATGGAGAGGAGGAGAAGGAATTTTTTGTTAATTTGATACAGAGATTTCATTTAATATGTTCTATCACATTGTTGAGCCTTCTCTTGTGGCCAGGGCATAATCCGTGGGTGAGGGCTCTGAGTCTGACTGATTACAGAAAGAAACATTTAATGGTCAATGGATAATTACTCACAGTTCAAATTTCTTATGCTCATAATTTTTTTGTGTGTATGCATTGAGATTTTCTTTGACTCTTTAAGTGGAATTAAGAGCAAATTACATACAAGTGAGTTAAATATGGTAAAAAGAATATTCTTTCTAAAGCTTAGTTATTAATTTTCCTTTCATCACTGGTGGTGCCAACACAAATTATGTCTCCACGGCCAAGACATAGTTTCACTATACAGGTTAATTGTAAGGGCCAGGTTATAGAATCTGAACCGTGGGTGCCACCAGAATCTGTTGAGAAGAGTACATCCAGCCAGGGAGTTAGGGGAAGCTTTTAATAAAAATCAGGGCTGTCAAGACATTCAGTGCTTTTATCTCTGCTAATTTTGATAGAGTTGACATGAGGGTAATGACCCAAGACCCCCTTCCAAGTGCATTTCTGCCAAAATCCCAGGTTGCCTGAGAAGTCAGAGGCTCATGTTACTATAAACTTTATGTGGCAACACCACTGACATTTAGCTTTCTTTTTTCCCCCGAGAGTTTCAGATGGATGTGTTATATTTTTTAATTTACTTAGTAAAATATTTCTTTTACAATCTACCCTTGCTTGTGAGCAAGGTCCAATAAGGAATGGCACTCAGATGCTCAACAGATTCCTCAGAGGCTGTGAATTAACCAAAATTTTTAGCTCAAAAAAAATGAGGCTGCTTCACACTGGAGAAGAATTGAGAGTTAGTCAGATGGGTCAGTGGTGAAAGGTAATCACAACATTCATTTCTGGGATAGAAACTCATGTAAAAAGAAGTATTTGGAGCAGAAGAAACCATGAAAATCTAAATAGCAAAATAAATACACATTTACACCCAAATTCTTGTAAATTATCAATCCAGAAGAGGCTGATGTGTAGGTCATAGTCAGTGACTAAAAATAACCCTACTAGTGGATGACAACACATTGTGTTGTCCTCATGAACAGTTGGGCAGTAAAACAAATGCATAATAATTTCGGATGCTTTTTTTGTGGTGTCAGGAATTTCATAAGAAGTCCTTACAAAGTATAGTCAGTACAGATGCAGTGTGGTTAAATATTTACTTCTTAATTTATTGAGATATAGTAAAATCGAAGTTACAGGTGAAAATGAACCGTTGGTCTCATAGAGCAGTGGAACATATTTTCGGAGTCTCATGAGTTAGTTCTAGGTCTGAACAAGCTCTCTATGTCTTAGTTTCCTCAGATATCGAATGAGGATTTGGGGTTAGGTGATTTCTTGGGCCTGGACAAGCTTTATAATTCTATGACTTTTGAAATTGTAATGAAAATACCATTTGACTTTTCTTTTTACTTAAAAAGTGCTGTTTGTATTTTTCAGGTGATTGATACTATGCTATCTTCCGATGTTATATGCTCAGCTTTGGAAAATGAGTTAGAAAATGTATTTTGGCACGGACAAACAAAAGAATCAATTAAAGGTCATGCAGAGAATGAAGAGTAAGATGAATAGTAAAATGACTGCTGGGAGCAATGGAAGGAAGGAAATGGACGGAAATGTATAGGTATTACCCCAGAAACACAAAAATGCTGGGAAGCCATCTCTCACTGAACAACAGAGATTCTAAAGTAGGTAAAAGATTTCCCCCTCCCCACTACCAAAAAAGGGCCAAAGCACAAGAAGAAAAGAGAGAAAGTGGGAAATGCGGACCATCTATCCTTGCATGGGAGATTTACCATAGGTGTCCTGTGTAGGATCAAGGGAGTTTTCATTTTGTATCCACTAAAAATATATGTGCACATTATTAAAATGGTGAGGCACTGAGTTCAAAAACAAATTTTTTTCATTAAAAAATGTAAATGGCTCAAAATGAGTTTGAACAAGTATGCACACCACCTGTGAGGTCAGCAAAATGTCAGATAGATCGAGTGGCTTAGTGAGAATGTAAGGAGGACGCTCAGTGGTAAGGAAAGTAAAAGGTGAGCCAGGCAAAGGGCCGTGTGATAGAAATTACTTGATGAATAATTCACCACCTTAACTCTTCTTAGCAGTAACCTTAACCCTCTTTGCCTTTAGTCCTCTTTAACATAAAAGGAAAAAACCAGCCACAGCCCCTAAACAGATCCTACAGCACCAGCTGCCTGGGAAAATCCCAGTTGCCTTCTATACCCAGCACTTTAGACTCTGAGACCTGTGGTGTCACATTATTGGCTACCAGTGCCTGGCAGGCAGCTAGGTATGACCAGACCCTCATCTCCAGCTTGTATCACTATTTTCATTTGCCAGAAAACATTGGTTGTCAACCAAGCATCACAGTGAATTCTTTTAGCTAAAATCTAGCTGTGATAAAATTGGCTTAACCCTTTTTCACAGGGGAGGATCTCTTACAAGGCTATGAGCTTGGACTAAAGTTCTCAGTGTCCAGCGCTCACTGACTCTACTGGAGATGTGCTAATGAAGGGCTTGATTCAGGTATCTGATAAAGAGGCCATGCATGGTGATACCCCAAAGCCAGATCAGGGAGGCAGGGGACCTAACCATTAAGAAAGATGGCCTTGAACTGTGCACAAGTCTGAGTTCCTAACCTGTGCAGTGGGCTTCAGCAGCATGGGCTGGTAGCCAGCACCAACATACATTCCTACCAGAATGCTAACTCGAAAAGGAAATGTAGCACCCAGGAAGAATCCTTTATTTTTAGGAACAGAGGATGCTGTTATAGCATTATTACTATTATTTAGATTAGTATCTCTCTTGATATGTTAGACTCACAGATAGTTTTTATAAGTGTTAAAAAATGAAATTCAACTGAGTAAAATTTAAAGGTCTTATTGGCTTTATTCAGCAATTCATGAATGGGGCAGCACCCCAGTCTGGCAGATAGAAAGGACCTATGAAGAGCTTTACGAGGCAAGAGGTGTTATGGGCAGGAGGCAGCCGAACAAGGGAGTTATACGAGGCGAAAAAGGCTAATGGGTTATTGCAAGGTGACTTTCTTTACAGAGGATGGCGAGGGGTTTATCAGACACTTGACTTAAGTAATGCTGGTCGGTGATTCCTGATTGACTTGATAAGTGTACATTTCTGGAACCGCCGAAACTGTGCATGACGCGAGGCTTAGCATAAGGGACTCCACTTTGGGCCTGTTGTCTTGTCTTTAATATAAGAAAAGATCAGAATTCAGAATTAATTTCTGAGTCATGTAGGAATATTTCAAAGTATAATGCTTATGTGATTTTTTGGGTTTGCTTGAACTTCATGATGCTTAGAAGAAATTAGGAGCAGTGCCTCTGTCTCCCTCTTTCTTTCCCTGCGGCTCCTCTGGTCCCTTCTCGATCCCAAAGTCACGGGCTCATTACTGACCACGTGTGAAAGGTCTGCTGAGTGACCGTATGCATCTGGGAGGCTGGTGTTCAATTTTCCTCACTTTTCCAGGTTATTCTCCTTACTTGTCTAAACTTTCATCAGTTTGAGGTTCATAACATATTTTATTCCAGTGAGTCTTTTAAACGCAGGCATAGCAGCTGGATTAACCTTAAGAAAGGAAAGAAAAAAATATTATTTGGGGGTGATAACATTTTTGCAAATGAGATCTAAATGTCTCACGTGTTTAAGTTACAATTTCAAGAAGTTTTTAGATACATTTCAAATATTCTTTTTTCGGATTGAAAAATGTCTCAACATGAAGCTTTTATATTTTTCTCTTCGCTCTACCATCCCTCCTCCTTGATTATTGACCCAAAAATAAGCCAACACTTAAATCCAGAAGCACAGTAACCTTGTCTCACACAGTGGTCCCTGGGAACCGGTTTAGTTTTTATCATAGGAAATTTTATAAAATGTAATACTTTAGCCACATGACATAGTAGCTTTATTCCATATCTGACACTTTATATTAGTTTAATTTTTTTGTTAAGGAATCTGTATGAAAAGAATAATTTTGTTCTTTCAAAGTATCCAAATGCTTATATAATCACAATTAGGATGTGAAAAATTAGTTTTTTCCTTTTTTGAAATTTTGTAATGATTCATAGCAGATTCAAAAACTAACCTATTCTCATCTGTCAAATTAACCATAAAAATGTGGCTTTTGGAATTGGATACTGTGAATCCTTTTCAACTGGTAAATTTGTCATTGCAAGAATAATAGCATAAACTCTTTCCTGGTTTCTTTACTTGGTAAAGCTGTTGCTTTAAGTTCAAGTTGCTTTGCTTGTGATTGAGATGATCTCTAATGCCATTGAGATGAACTTTGAACAAATCCATACAACCTTGTTAAAAACAGCAACAAGGGACGCCTGGGTGGCTCAGTTGGTTGAGCGGCTGCCTTCGGCTCAGGTCATGATCCCAGCGTCCTGGGATCAAGTCCCACATCGGGCTCCTTGCTGGGCAGGAGCCTGCTCCTCCCTCTGCCTGCCTCTCTGTCTGCCTGTGCTCTCTTTCTCTCTAACTAATAAATAAATAAAATCTTTAAAAAAAATACTTAAAAAAAAAAACAGCAACAAACTTTGTGAAATTTAATGGGCATCCTGGGGTATTCATGTATGTTTTTACAAAGACAAAAGCAGGGCACAATCACTGTTGCTGGTGTTACTACTATTTGTCATATAATTTCCTTTCATAGAAGTGAAAAAGTATGGGGAAAAACTTTGGGGAGGAGGCAGTAGAGTCTGTAGACCGGGGTTTTGGGTATAGGATTATGTCTAGTATTATTAAAATAATACTAAAATTATTTTAGTATTTCCTCATGGTTTTAACGTTTTATTAAATTTCACACTTCCCATTATTTTCTGAGACATTAAACACTGGGAGGCAAGGAAAATACGGTCCTGGAAATAAAATCCTAAGTGCAGTTGCCTTGTACCTAAGTGATAAAACTAATGTAGGAAAAGAAAAGTGGCCCAGAGACCTCTTTGTGTGAAGTAACTCAACATATTGCTGTCTGTTATATTGTAGCGAACACATGCACTTCTGTTTAGTAATATTTTGGGGAGCTGAGATTTGGGGCAGGAAAGACTGAAGCATCTCTGCAACTAATTCTAAAATTTTATAGGGTTATTTATTTATTGGTAGTGTGATGAACATGCATTATTTGTAATAACATTTTTAGTTTAACATTCCTTTTTTATTTAACTCTGATTTTTAGACCTTCGAGTTTTTCTTTGCTTGAGCTTGGGAAAACCAAATAAGTGCAAGTTTCCTCCAAGACACCTCATGAAAACATTTTTTTTTTTTAAATAAAATCAAGAGTGAAACGAGTCTATATTTATTTGGAAGATCATCTGACTACTGCTAAATGGAGTATCTCAATCTGAAAGTGAAATCTGTTTCACTGCTAAAAATTGCCAAGAGTTTTTTGACTGAGATTTGGGAATCTGCGGAAAATGTAAAAGTTTTTTTTTCTACAATAATCTGTTCAGTGAACAAGCTGTGAAAAATAGTTCTGTATTTTGTCCATGTGATGCAGCAGACGGTAAATTTCCATTTTAAAGAACGATATGAGTAGCTTCTGGCACGCATCTCTATTGCCTTACTCGAAGCCACTTACACTGAGTTACAACAATGCAGTTTATTACTTCTTTAAAGCAAAAAATCAGAGGGGATCTTATATTCTCTTCTTTTTCTTTCTTTTTCCTTTTCTTTTTTTAACCCACAGCTCAGCTCTGTTCCTTTCTCTGGGATCAGTGATGCGAGGGCACTGGGAGGCCTTATCAAATGTGCCTTAAATATCACAATTGTATCGAGAAGACACCGTTTCCCTGCATTGAAGGCTTCACATTTGAAGAGCTTTAGAATTAATTTACTGTTTCTTTCCAAACATGTTCTTTTGAGGAAGGTGGTCCCAGAATGGGCATTTACTAAAAACCACTTAAGGGATATATATATATATATATATATATATATATATATATATATATATTTTAAT
>RCUC01142958.1:0-57231 GCA_003697995.1 Taxidea taxus jeffersonii | reverse complement strand
GCAATCAAGGGACAGAGAGAGAATGCATTGTTAGCAGACCTGCACTCTAAGAGCTGCAAAAGGAAGTTCTTCAGGTAGAGAGACTATGATACCAGATGGAAACTTAGATCACTTAGATCTACATTAAGAAAGGAAAGCTCCATTGGGATGCCTGGCTGGCTCAGTTGGTAGAACATGCAACTCTTGATCTCAGGGTTGTGAGTTCAAGCCACACACTGGGTATGGAGCCTACTTAAGAAAAAGATTAAGAAATGAAAGGTCCAGAAATGGTATGTGTCAAATGTCCTATGACAAATTATATCTTTTTTATATGAAAACATATTAAACTTTAAAATTTTTAAAGGATACAACATGTTAGGAATTCCAAGGAATGTATTTTGAAAAGGTTATCCAAGGGCATTTGAGGAAAGATAAATGGACAGTTATGAGTTTCATAGTGACTTTTTGGAGAGCGCTTAAGCAACACTATCTTTGCCACTGAGACTAAGCTATGTGGTAGGAAATTGTCAAAGCTTCCAAAAAATTGCAGTGACTTCTTATTGATCTCCTATCAATGAGTTATTTAGGTGCTTCAGTCTGAAATCCTTTTTTTGTTGTTGCTTTCCTAATACTTATTGCCCTAGCTCTTCCAACGGTTGTACAGAAATCTAAAACTGTATATTAAAGTCTTTCTAATCTTAACATAAGCAATTAACTTAAAAAATATATTCATGCCTTATTTCATGTAAACCAACAGAAATGTTATGTATCTTAACCAGAATTACAATCTATGCTGTCCAGGCTCATGCCAATCAATTCTGTTGGCCTGAGGGGAGTGTGGGTGGCTCAGCTGGTTAAGCAGCAATTCTTGGTTTCAGCTCAGGGCATGATCTTGGGGTTCTGGGATCGATCCCCATGTCAGGCTCTGTGCTCAGTGGGGAATCTGCTTGAGGATTCTCTCTCTTTCTTTCCGCCTGCCCCTACCTGCTCATGCTCTCTCCCTTTCTCTCTCTAAAATAAATAAATCTTTTAAAAATTTCTGGTGGCATAAAACTGAATATGCACTCACCATATGTATACTTTTAACCAATGGATTCACTGAACTCCATAACACTTCATGGCATTTATTGTAGGTAACTACATATTATGTTATGTTATGTTATTCATGTACACTCATATATATATATATATATTCATATATCCAACAGGGGGAATATATATATTCATATATCCAACAGGGGGATGGATCCCATATTGAAATTGGTGAAGGAGATCCTCAAGCTGTTTGCAAGATCTTTAAAACTCTAAATAAAATTGTACCTTGATTCCGTAATAAAGTTGCATAACCTAACAATCCTTAAGAACTCTTTGGGTTTGGGACGCCTGGGTGGCTCAGTTGGTTGAGCAGCTGCCTTCGGCTCAGGTCATGGTCCCGGCGTCCTGGGATTGAGTCCCACATCGGGCTCTTTGCTCGGCAGGGAGCCTGCTTCTCCCTCTGCCTCTGCCTGCCACTCTGTCTGCCTGTGCTCTCTCTCTCTCTCTCTCTCTCAAAAAAAAAAAAAAAAAATCTTAAAAAAAAAAAAAAAAACTCTTTGGGTTTGACAGCAAATATCATCCTCAATGGGGAAAAGCTGACAGCCTTCCCTTTGAGATCAGGAACATTACAAGGATGTCCACTCTCACCACTGTTGTTCAACATAATACTAGAAGTCCTAGCAACAGCAATCAGACAACAAAAAGAAATAAAAGGTATTCAAATTGGCAAAGAAGAAGTCAAACTCTCTCTCTTCGCAGATGACATGACACTTTATATGGAAAACCCAAAAGACTTCACCTCTAAACTACTAGAACTCATACAGCAATTCAGTAATGTGGCAGGATACAAAATCAATGTACAGAAATCAGCCGCTTTCTTATACACTAACAATGACAATATAGAAAAGGAAATTAGAGAATTAATTCCATTTACTATAGCACCAAGAACCATAAGATAACTGGGAATAAACCTAACCAAAGAGGGAAAGGATTTGTACTCCCAGGAACTACAGAACACTCATGAAAGAAATTGAAGAAGACACAAAAAGATGGAAGAGCGTTCCATGCTCATGGATTGGAAGAATAAACATTGTCAAAATGTCTATACTGCCTAGAGCAATCTATACTTTCAATGCCATCCCAATCAAAATTCTACCAGCATTTTTCAAAGAGCTGGAACAAACAATCCTAAAATTTGTATGGAACCAGAAGAGACCCGAATTGCTAAGGAAATGTTGAAAAAGAAAATCAAAACTGGGGGCATCACGTTGCCTGGTTTCAAGCTTTACTACAAAGCTGTGATCACCAAGACAGCCCGGTACTGCCACAAAAACAAACACATAGGCCAGTGGAACAGAGTAGAGAGCCCAGATATGGACTCTCAACTCTATGGTAAAATAATCTTCGACAAAGCAGAAAAAAATATACAGTGGAAAAAAGACAGCCTCTTCAATAAATGGTGCTGGGAAAATTGGACAGCTATGTGTAGAAGAATGAAACTCGACCATTCTCTTACACTATACACAAAGATAAACTCGAAATGGATAAAAGACCTCAATGTGAGGCAGGAATCTATCAAAATCCTAGAGGAGAACATAGGCAGTAACCCCTTCGACATTGGCCACAGCAACTTCTTTCAAGACATGTCTCCAAAGGCAAAGGAAACAAAAGTGAAAACGAACTTTTGGGACTTCATCAAAGCTTCTGCACAGCAAAGGAAACAGTCAGCAAGACAAAGAGGCAACCCATGGAATGGGAGAAGATATTTGCAAATGACACTACAGACAAAGGGCTGATATCCAAGATCTATAAAGAACTCCTCAAACTCAACACACACAAAACAAATAATCATGTTAAAAAATAGGCAGAAGACCTGAACAGACACTTCTCCAAAGAAGACATACAAGTGGCTAACAGACACATGAAAAATTGTTCATCATCATTAGCCATCAGGGAAATTCAAATCAAAACCACATTGAGATACCACCAGTTAGAATGGCCATCAGTTAGAATGGCCAAAATTAACAAGACATTAAACAACAAGTGTTAGAGAGGATGTGGAGAAAGGGGAGCCCTCTTACACTGTTGGTGGGAATGCAAGTTGGTGCAGCTACTTTGGAAAATAGTGTGGAGGTTCCTCAAAAAGTTAAAAACAGAGCTACCCTATGACCCTGCAATTGCACTACTGCATATTTACCCCAAAGATACAGATGTAGTGAAAAGAAGGGACATGTGTACCCCAATGTTCATTGCAGCAATGGCCACAGTCAACACACTGTGGAACGAACCCTTCAATGGATGAATGGATAAAGAAGATGTGGTCCATATATACAATGGAGTATTATGCCTCCATCAGAAAGGATGAATACCCAACTTTTGTATCAACATGGACGGGACTGGAGGAGATTGTGTTGAGTGAATTAAGTCAAGCAGAGAGAGTCAAGTATCATATGGTTTCACTTACTTATGGAGCATAAGGAATAGAGGACATGGGAAGATGGAGAGGAGAAGTGAGTTGCGGGAAATCGGACAGGGAGAAAAACCACGAGAGACTGTGGACTCCGAGAAACAAACTGAGGATTTTGGAGGGGAGGAGGAGAAGGGGTTGGTTGAGCCTGGTGGTGGGTATTAAGGAGGGCACATATTGCATGGAGCACTGGGTGTGGTGCATAAGCAATGAATTATGGAACACTGAAATAAAAATTAAATTAAATTTTTAAAAAAGACCTCTTTGGGTTTGGTTGGCATTAAATCAATTCAGTGAAATATCACTGTTATCTCAGGTTGATCCGATATGCAAGTTAAAAGCAATATGTACCAAATGAATGCATAAAGGAAAACAAGTAACTTTAATAAGTTCAGGGGTTTTTTTATGAACATGCAGAGACTACGGGAAAAGGAAACAAAGGGATATTAAATGAAGAAAAGTTCAAGTACCATCTTCCATGAAATTATATTCCTTAAGAAAAAAAATTGATGTATTGTAAAATTGTCCCAGGGAATGAGGACAAAGCTGGGACCTGGGGGACACTGGGCCTGAAGTGCTCAGGTCTGGAGAAACTGATAAGTTGGTAGAGTTAGATCCAAAGGAGGTGGCCAATAGTCCAATGCCAGTGTTCAGGGGGGTGCAGCTATCTCAGGCTTGACTCTGGCCAGCATCCATATCGAAGCAGTCCTATGGTAGTGAGTTCTATGACAGAATTCATGGCACCAAGCAGCAGAATTTGTACATGCAATAATGGCAGAATAGGCAACAGCAAGTCAAATATTCACGGGGGTAAGACCCAAGTCTAGGCAGTATCAGGACTCTAGCTAAATGACCTGGTGTTCAAGACTGGCCTCAGCTCCCACTGGGAACTGAGAGAAACCCAAGCAAATGGAATAAAGCAACACCGTAAGGGGGGGGCAAGATGGCTGCTCTGTGGGCACCTGAATGTCACACTTCTGTTACCTCCAGGGTGATATATTACATGTGGTCAGTACCTAGCAACTGCCCCTGGCTGAGAATAACTAGGGAAGAACAGAAATTGATACCAATCTCAAATTTATCTTTTCCTGATTCCCACAATTGTATCTTAGGTCCTTAATTTATACTGAAGTATCAACAAACTACAAATAAAATGCTATCACTCTTCCCCAAGAATACTACAAGAAGACAAAGCATAAAACCCATTATGTGATTCTTAATTAAAAACATTTTTCATTTGTGCAACAAATACTGAATATGACTTTCACTAAAATATTTTCACTTCCAAATACACTGAAAATATTTATCATCGAACTACTCAGAATAAGCTACTGTAGAAAGCAAAAGCCACCTTTCAGTTGACTTCTAAATATGATATCACTCAGCTCAGCAACTTTGGTCTCTGAGAACAGAATCTCAAGATGAATTCTTTTTAGTGGTAAATGAAGAATTTGATTTTGAAGTAAGAGTATATGATTTTAATAATCTCTACATTTTAAAGTTATTTGATAAAAGAAAGATCTAGTACAGTAAGGAAAATTCTTCCGTGTCAACAAAATCTACCAAAACACAGTGAGTATCCTTTGGCAACCTCCAAGACCACGCACATGCGCAGGAGATCTTTTCTCTGTATTAAACAGCCACCCGGTGTGGCCAGATCCACAATGAGCCAAATGCTGGCTTTCCCATACTGCTCTGCAGAGCTCCTAACTGCCTGCTCTACCAAGCAAGGCCAGAGTTAAAAAGCATGAAATAATGAAACAATAAACATATTTTATTATTTTCTTCCCTGATGATGTTCATTTTAAACTTCATGTGCAATTTAATAATTCAGAGGGTTGCATAGGAGAGCGATGGTCAATTTCAGAAAGAAAGAATTTTTTTCCTCACCTACCTAGCCTATAATACAAGAGTTCTAGAACAATCATTCTCTATCCTGTACTAATATTTTTTTTATTAAATTACCAGCTTGCAAGGTGAAAATGGCAATTGCAAAACTAATGCAAAAAATCTTTCACCTGACAATTTTTAAATGTTAAAAGGAGAATCATGTTCTAGAGTTTTCACTGAAGTCTTTTATGCTGTACAAATTGCTTTGTATTGGCTGTACTTTAAGAATGGGAACATGATTGGCTTGTGCATGTCCCACTTCCCACACGGAGGGTCCTGATGCTTTCTGCAGATCTAAGCACACACCATATGTTCTGTCAGCATAGACCAGGTTACCCCATGGAAGCCCAGAAGTTACTGGGTGCAAATTAATTAACTAATTATCCAAGGAGGGGGAGGGGCAAAAGCCCTGGGAATCCAATCTAACCTTGTTATGTGAAACCTTAGTATCTGAAATGTTTCCCAGATATCAAAAAATAAACTTTACACAAAACGCTGTACAAATACAAATTTCTTGTTGTGAAATCTTTCATAAATAGAAATCAAACAGCGATGTTCCTATCACGCTTTTCAGACTGGCTAAACACTCAGTTTATCACTGTGTACCCCACTGTGTGAAGCACGTGTGCTGTTCCCACCGAATGACACAGATTTCAAAAAATAAGTATGATTAATTAGATAAGATAAATGACTGATGTAAAAAGTTCCTTCGGCAAGCTCTCTGTTTGGTCATTTACATGTGATAAATGTCACAAAGCCCTTCAAAGACAATTTTTAAGAAATCCAGTTACCTCACTATAATGGAAGATGTAGAAGAGAAAAAGAGGAAAATTAAAGTCAGTGTGCATAATACCTCAGGTCAGTCTGCGGTGAGGACTGTACCACATGGTAAGGGGAAAGCACATGGTACAGTACTACATGGAAAGGTGAAACAGGATCCTTATCGTCAAATTGTGAACTACGAAAGTTCATATGATAGTAATAATAATGAACTAGAAAAATATATTTCACTTTAAAATCGAGTCAATTAATATAAGTATGTAAACACCAGCTGATGTCACCTCCCCGTCCCCTGGTCTAATTTTTACTTACGGTTACACATTAACTTTTGAGTCTCTCTAGCCAGCAAGATACACTGTTAGGCTTTGGCAACATCAAAATAACAATCAGTACAGTTAGAAGGAGAGACTATGGCCCTGACATCCCACTGAACTGACGCCCCTGGGCGATCCTGTCTGCCCACATCTCTCCTTTGTAGTGCATCTTCTGTGGGGGAGAATAAGTGGTTATTTCTGCCCCTCATGCCTGTGAACTTGGAAGCTCCATCTCGACTGGAAATTGAGGACCCTGTTGTTTCTTATCTGCAACTGTAGGGTTTAGTTAGGGCCTTGGGCTTGCTGCAGGGACCAGGGCAGCTCCCCCTGCTGCTGCGATCCTGGGGTTAGAGGTTCCCCCAGACCTTGCCCGGCAGTCCTCCCGCCATCCTCTCAGAGCCTCACACCACAGACTCTGCCCACCCCCCACCACCAAAGGACTTGATTTCATGGCAGTCAATGGAGCCTTCTGGAACAGGACACAGTCCAAGGCTTAGAGTAGAGCCCTTACCCAGTCTGGCTGACCTATCCACGCAGGTCAGCTGGCAACACTGCGCACTCAGGCATAGGGGGAGGGGGGGGTTGTTTGTTTGCTTGTTTGTTTTTTGTGAGCAAAAAACAAAACAAAAATAAACGCCAAAAACAAAACAAAAATAAACTCCAAAAACACTCCATGTTTTTTGTGAGCAAAAAACAAAACAAAAATAAACTCCACAAACAAAAAAACAAATAAACACAAACTTCCCAAGAACTGCATGCTAAACATCTCATTTCCGCAGTGTCCACACGCTAAGCCGACAATGAGTTGAACAACACAGAACTGCTTAACATGCTCTTTTATACAAACCAGTAGTACTGCCTTGGGTCCAGTAAAGGCAATTCTGATTATTTGGGGGGTGGCAGTGGATTAGGAGAGTAACAGCACATCATTCATGCACGCTTGTCTCTGCTGGTGTGAGTTAATCCATCTGTCAACCTAGAATACTAGGAGCAAAAGGACCTTACAGCTGCATGTCCTTCAGGGAACTTTCAGTAAGCTTCAGACAGGTATTGGGCAAGGAAGGAGTTAGAAATTATATACCCAAGACTGTGCTTGGAATGTGGCTTTTCTAGCTTGCTAATTTAATAGAGACCCACTGAGCCTTAGGGACTAAGCTAAAGAGAGGACCACGTTGAGGATAATGGTGGCATCCTCTTGGGTAGTCAAGGGGTCCAATAAGAACACACTGATGTAGAAAGAGCAGCCAGAGCCCCCGCCCAGAGTAGTAGGGGGCATCCAGCGTAGGAGACCATCAGCCTTGCTCATGTGGGACATGAGCTTGCAACAGTGCTAAGAGGACAGGGAGTGGCCCCTGTGTAGACGCAGGTGTGGTCATAGGAGCAGGTCTTACCGAAGGCTGCTCTTCCTTTGCAGATTTCTTTGGAGTCTTAACTTTCTTGGTCTTCATAGTCACTGTACTGATGGAGGGTGAGTGTGGTCTTGAAGTGGCTCTAAGTCTGGATGGAATCCTGGGCTGTGAGGGCCACGGGGACAGGGAACTCTCTTTCTCCTTGACTAGTTTCAGGCTCTGGCACACAAAAAGAAATGGCTTGGTGATTCTCACTTCATTCTTCAGATTTGTGTCCCTTTCTTTTCCTCCCATGAACTGGCATTGCAGGGTCAACTTTTCAGTCCCAAAGGGCATGGATCTGGTCCTTTTCCCAGTCCCACACTTCCTTTTGGCCTGATTCAGTGTGTAGACTGGGTCTGTTTTTCCTTTCCTCCCACTGATGCCACTGCACCAAGAAAAATATACCAACAGATCAGTGTTTTCTGGAAGCACCTGGAAAGGTGGGAATGTTGAGGAGTAGGGTGATGGGGCAGCTTGAGGTCTGTATCTTATTTATAAGAAGCTAGGAGAATAGAAGGTAGGAGTAAAGGGACAGGAATCTAAAGAGATAGGGCATGAGCCTAAGGCTCTATGTACCAGGACACTTTGCCCATTGCTTTAGCCAGGTTTGCATTCTTGTTGGCTTATACCCCTCTCACTGAGCTCAGCCATCAGGCTCCTGGGCTCCCATCTACACTTTAAAGCATGTTCTCCTTCAAACTCAGATCTTGGAAAGTGAAAAGTCTCAGTAGGGTATGTATACCTTCTTCAATCCAGATGTCAAGATAAGACTCACACAGAATAAAAGAAGATAAAAGAATTTAAATTTAAATGCAAACCTTGCTGCTGACACTGTCCAACTTCTTCCTTGTTTCCATGTCCTCCTTCTGTTTATTCATCTATGAAATTGAAGGAGCATATCATTTGTTATCATTTGCAAAGATTAATTTAAAAGAATTTTCTATAAAACTTCCTCGAGCAATGAAAGAATAGAATTGTAAACCACTTAATTGCTAACACTATTATGAGAACATAAGTTATAATGGTGCATATGAATTAGAAAAGTAGTTTGTACCCAGAAAAAGCACTTAAAAGAGGTGAACAGAAAGAAAGCTGCAAATGTTTAAAGTCATTAGCATTTGTTCACTGCTTTAAGCATAATAGAGATTGTAGAGAAACATAGATTGTTTGCTTTTGTGGTAATAATTTGTTTCATATATTATTATGATAGCTATAAATACCAGGTCTTATAAAAGTTTTGGAAAATTTTCAGATAATTCAATAGCCAGAATTCAATAATGTAATGATGAAATTTTGATTTAAAGAATCAGTTATAGTTTCCAGGCATAAAAGGCTTTTTATCATTATATATATATATAATTGAGATATAACCAACATAGAATATTATATTAGTTTCAGGTCTATAACATAATAATTCAAAATTTGTATATATTGCAAAATGATAGCCACAATGAATGTAGCTAATATCCACTACCACACAGTTATAATTTTTTTTTGTGATAGAAACTTTGAAGATTTACTCTCTTAGCAATTTTCAAATATACAATAAGGTATTATTAACTATGGTCATCATGTTGCATATTACATTCCTGTGATTTATTCATTTTATAGCTGGAAAATTTTTTTTAAAGATTTTATTTATTTATTTGTTAGAGAGAGAGAGAGTGAGCACAGGCAGACAGAGTGTCAGGCAGAGGCAGAGGGAGAAGCAGGCTCCCTGCCGAGCAAGGAGCCCGATGTGGGACTCGATCCCAGGACGCTGGGATCATGACCTGAGCCGAAGGCAGCCGCTTAACCAACTGAGCCACCCAGGCATCCCTATAGCTGGAAATTTTTACCTTTTGACCACCTTCACCCATTTCACCCACTTCCCATCCTACCTTTGGAAACAACCAATTCATTCTCTATAAGTTCATGTTTTCATTTTTTTACATTCCAAATGTAAGTGAGATTATATGGTATTTGTTTTCCTCTGACTCACTTCACTTTGTATCATTTCCTTAAGATCCATCCATCTTGTTGCAAGAAGCAAAAAAATATTATTAATGCACACTTCAATATTATCAAACTTTTTTAATCACATGAATCTATGACTAATGCCAGGGATTCTAATTCTGGCTAATCTTATGAAATTAAGCAATGATGAGATACACCTCTAATCATTAATCTCACTGGTACAACTATTTTCAAAAATATCCCTCATCTACAGACAGAGCAGAATTCAATAGAAAGCAGGTCTGCCTCCCCTTGTGAAATCTTGAGGACTGCGGGGATAGTAACTGATATCCATGAAACATTGCATTTGGGAAGAACTGGACAGGTGTGCTAACATCAAGGAGAACGTGCGAAGCTTCTATTTTACTTTAAATGCAATGGAACACCAATGAATAATTTTAAGTGTTGGGGGGTATGTGTGCAACATGACAATATTTATCACATGAAGTCATAATTTGAGGGGAGTCATGTTTCTGGTCATGGCTGAGTAGCTGCTATGAAACCAACTCTCCCACAGATTACGACTATAAACTCTGGAAAAAATATATGTAAAAAAATAGTTACTTGAAGACAATGGCTTTTAACTTAACAGCAGGGTGAAGACTGTCTAAACTATGATGGAAAACTTGTAGCCTTTAAGGGTTGCTGAAGACACAGTTTAGGGCAATCATTGCCAGTGAAAGTCCCAAGGCAAGGAAATCCCATGGAAAGCCAGACTGCAGAGCCCCCAACTTTGTACGCAAATTTTGCCCAAATCTCTGGCAGATGGCCGAATCATGTTTGGCCGTGAAGCTGAAGTTCAAAGATTGAATTAAGATTTGAGCTGCCATCCACTGCATGTGAGACAGGGCTTGCAGTCTGAATCCAGGTTAATTACCTGATTTTTTTTTTTTTTAAGTAGGCTCCACGCCCAACATGGAGCCCAATGTAGGGCTTGAACTCATGACCCTGAGATCAAGACCTGAGCTGAGATCTAGAGCCAGATGCTTAACCAACTGAGCCACCCAGGCATCCCTAATTGGCTGATTTTAAAAAATTATAAAGTCAATTGTATTTTTATATACCAGTACCAAACAATTAGAAATAAAGCCTGAAAACAACTCCATTTTGAATAGCATCAAAAATGATAAAATACTTGGGAATAAATTTAACAAAAGATGTGCAAAAACATCTACACGGAAGAGGACAACATACTGGTAATGAAAATTAAGGAAGACCTCAACAAACAGAGATGTGTACTATGCTCATGGATGGGATTATTCAGTCTAGTAAGATGTTCATATATCAAACTTCTCAAATTTATCTGTAAATATATACCAGAATCCTAATCATAAAACATGCTTAGTTTTTTTTTGTAAAAGTGGACAAGTTTTTTCTAAAATGTGCATGAAAATACAGAGAACTTAGATTTTTCAAAATGACTGTAAAAGAACAAAGGCAGAGGACTTACTGTTACTTGTTTTCAAGACCTATTATAAAGTCACAGAAATTAACATAGTGTAACATAGTGTAACATAGTGTAGCACTAGCTTAAGGATCAGCAAATCATTACAACAGAATAGAGAACCCCAGAATATACCCGGCTTATTTTCAACAACAACCAATCCGATGGAGGAAAAAAGTTTTCAATAAACATTGCTGTAACAAGTGGATATCTAACTGGGAAAAAATATGAAATTTGACCCTTATGCCACACCTTCCACAAAAATTGACTTAATATAGTTCATACACCTGGGGTGCCTGGGTGGCTCAGGTGGTTAAGGCACTGGCTCTTGATTTAGGCTCAGGTCATGATCTCAGGGTCCAGGGATGGAGCCCTGCCTCTGCCTCTGCCTCCATGCTCAGCGGGAGTCGGCTTGAGGAGTCTCTTTCCCTCTCTCTCTGCCCCTCCCCATACCTGCTGGCTTTCTTTCTCTCTGTCTCAAATAAATAAATACATCTTTAAAAATATACATAGACCAGGGGCGCTTGGGTGGCTCAGTGGGTTGAGCCTCTGCCTTCGGCTCAGGTCATGATCTCAGGGTCCTGGGATCGAGTCCCAAATCGGGCTCTCTGCTCAGCGGGGAGCCTGCTTCCCCCCCCTCTTCTGCCTGACTCTCTGCTTACTTGTGATCTCTCTCTCTGTCAAATAAATAAAAATAAATCTTTAAAAATATATATATATACATATATATAGATCATACATCTAAAGATGAGGTGTCTTGGTTTTTTTTGAAGAAGAAAATATACAAGAATATCTTCTTGACTTCAGGGTAGGCAAAGTTTCTTTCTTTTTTTTTTAAAGATTTTATTTATTTATTTGACAGACAGAGATCACAAGTAGGCAGAGAGGCAGGCAGAGAGAGAGAGGAGGAAGCAGGCTCCCCGCTGAGCAGAGAGCCCGATGCAGAGCTCGATCCCAGGACCCTGAGACCATGACCTGAGCCAAAAACAGAGGCTTTAACCCACCGAGCTACCCAGGTGCCCCGTAGGCAAGGTTTCTAACCATACATAAAGCAATATCCATAAAGGAAAATAACTGATAAATTAGGCTTTAAGATAAAAAAATCTCTTTCCGCCAAAACATATTATTAAGCAAATGGACAGAAAAGCCATAACTGGGGAGAAAATATTTAAAAACATACATCTGGCAAAAGACTGGAATCCAAGATACAATTTCTGTAATGTATGTTTAGTTTTGAAGAAGCTCTCTAGTTACCTAGTTTCTCTGCATCTTCTCACTAATAATAATTTAAAAACCCTCAATGTTTTAAAATGGAATCTTACTTTGAAATACTTGTAGATTCCCATGCAATGAGCATGAGAATGCAGCAAGACTGTATAATACTCTTTACCTCCTTTCCCCTAATATTAACACCTTACAAAACTGTAGTACAGTATCACAACCAGGATATGGACATTGATACAACCCAATCTTACTGAGGTTTCCCTGGTATGCATTTGTATGTGTCAGGCATAGGACCTGCAGAGGATTGTCTGTCCACCACCCAGTGAACATGCAGCATCTTTGCCGTGATCTGCTGTCCTTCTGTAACACCCCACCTCCCTTACTGTGCCCCTCTCCTCATCCCCAGCCCTGGAAACCACTAATTTGTCCTCCATTTCTAAAACGTTATCCTCTCGGGGCGCATGGGTGGCTCAGTGGGTTAAAGCCTCTGCCTTTGGCTCAGGTCATGATCTCAGGGTCCTGGGATAGAGCCCCGCATCGGGCTGTCTGCTCAGCAGGGAGCCTGCTTCCCTTCCTCTCTCTCTGCCTGTCTCTCTGCCTACTTGTGATCTCTGTCAAATAAATAAATAAAATCTTTTAAAAAAATAAAAATAAAACGTTATCCTCTCAAAAGTATTATATAACTGTATTGTACACCTGTAACACTCTATGTTAATTATACTTGAATTTTTTAAAAAAGATTTTATTTATTTATTTGTCAGAGAGAGAGGGAGAGAGAGCGAACAAGCACAGGCAGACAGAGGCAGAGGGAGAAGCAGGCTCCCTGCTGAGCAAGGAGCCCGATGTGGGACTTGATCCCAGGACGCTGGGATCATGACCTGAGCCGAAGGCAGCTGCTTAACCAACTGAGCCACCCAGGCGTTCCTATACTTGAATTTTTAAAAGAGTGTTCTAGAAATGAATCCTACAATGTGTAGCCTTTTGGAATAACTTTTTTCATTCTGCATAATGCCTTTGAGATTCATCCAAGTTGGTGCTGTACCATTAGTTCATCCCTTTTTGTTGCTCAACAGTATTCTGAGTATGGGCACTACACAGTTTAACCCTCCACATGTTTAAGGATACATAGGTTGCTTCCAGGTTTTGACTATTGTGAATAAAGCTATTTTGAACATCTGGGTGTAGTTTTTTGGTTTGTGACTATGTTTTTATTTCTCTGGGAAAATGCCTAAGAGTGCAGTTGTAAGGGTGTATATTGTAATTGCATGTTTAGTTTTCAAAGAAACCATCAGGGGCGCCTGCGTGGCTCAGTGGGTTAAGCCTCTGCCTTCAGCTCAGGTCATGATCTCAGGGTCCTGGGATCAAGCCCCGCATGGGGCTCTCTGCTCAGCGGGGAGCCTGCTTCCCCCTCTCTCTCTGCCTGCCTCTCTGCCTACTTGTGATCTCTCTCTGTCAAAGAAATAAATAAAAAAATTTAAAAAAAGAAACTGTCAAACCGCTTTCCTAGTTATCCAGTTTCTCTCCTTCTTGCCAGGTTTTAGTGTTGTCATCACTTTTTAAAAATTTTAATCAGTCTGATAGGTCTATAGTGTTGTGTCAGAGTGGTTTTATTTTGCATTTCCCCCATGGTTCATAATATTGAACATTTTTTAAAAGATTTTATTTATGAAAAAAATGTATTTATTTATAAAACATAAAATATAAAAAAGATTTATTTATATAAAAAAGATTTTATTTTTTTTTAAAGATTATATTTACTTATGGTGCTTTCATGGAGAAAAGCTTTTAATTTTGATGAGGTGTCTTATGGACTGAATCTTTGTGTCCCTGCAAAATTCATATGAGGAATCCTCAATGTAATGGTATTAGAAAGTGGAGCCTTTGGGAAGTAATTAAATTTAGATTAGATCATAAGAGTATTACATACACCCTCATGATGGGATTGATCCTCTTACAAGAAGAGGAAGACAGTGATCTGGATGGCTCTAACTCTTGCTTTCTCGGTCTCCCCCTCCTTTCCCACCTACTGAACACTTTACATGTACCACTGAAGAAAGGCCAAGCGAGTACACTGGGAGAAAATGTCTGTCTGCAATCCAGGAAGCAGGCTCTCACTAAACAGTTAATCTGCTGGCCTCTTGATCTTGAACTTCCCAGCCTCCAGAACTGAGAGAAATAAATGCTTGTTGCTTAAGCCACATGATCTGTGGTATTTTGTTATAGCAGCCTGTGTATATTAAGATAGGACAGAGTCCAATCTATCAATCTTTCCTTCTATGAATTGTGCTTTTGGTATCAAGACTAAGAGCTCTTTGCTTAACCTTAGATCCCCCAAATTTACTCTTCTTTTTTTCCCCCAGATGTTTATGGTTGTGAGTTATTCTTTGTGTTAGAAATAATGTTTACATGAGGTTCATTTTTGGAGGCTACAGATGTCCAGTTACTCCTGCATCAAATGTTGAAAAGGCTATCCTTCCACCAGTAGACTGCTTCTGCATTTATGTCAAAAAAATCAGTTGAACATATTTGTGTGGATCTACTTCTGGGTTCACTGTTCTGTTCCATTCACGGGTCTAGATCTCTGCAAATACCATAGATCTTTGATTACTGCAACTATATAAGAAAACTGAATATCAGGTAAAGTGAATCCTTGTAATGTATTCTTTTTCAAGATCGTTTTGGGTATTCCAGGGCCTGATCTTTAGAATAAAATTGTCTATGTCAGCAAAAAAACTTAGCTGGGATTTTGATAGAATGCATTAAACTAGAGCTCGTTTTGGGAGAGAACTAACATCTTAACTACATTGGGTTGTCCAATCCACGAACACAGTATGTCATTTATTTGAGTCTTTGATTTCTTTCATTAGCATTTTATAATTCCCAACATACAGAACATAAACATGTTTGGTTAGCTTCATAGCTATTTATGTTTCCTTTGGAGCAAACACAAATCACACTGTACTTTTAACTTTTGTTTTCATATGTTCATTCCTAACACACAGAAAGGCAGTTGATTTTTAGAAGGAAAATATTCAGGCTTTCATTGAGTCTGATGTAGGATAAAGGATTTTTTTTTGGCACATGCTCTTCATCAATTTGAGGAAGTTCCTTTCTTTTCCTAGATTGCTAAGAGTTTTTTTCATGAATGGGTGTTGGATTTTTTTCAAATGGTTTTTCTCCATCAATTGGCATGATCCTGTGCTTGTCTTTATTAGCCTGTTCTTATGAATTTTATTGCTTTATTTTCAAATGTTGAACTAGACTTTCATATCATGAATAAATCCCAGTTGGTCATAATATATAATTTTTATACATAGCAGGCCTTGATTTGTTAATATTTTTTGAGTATTTTTGCACCTAAATTCATGCAAGATATTGCTCTAGTTTCTTTTTTGCCTTCTGTCTTTGTATGGTTTTGGTATCATGGTAATACTAGCCTCATATAATGCACTGGAAAGTGATTCTGCCTCTCCTAATTTCCTGAAATAAATTGTGTAAAACTGGTGTAAATTCTTTAATGCCTGGTAAGATTCTCTAGTGAAACTATCCATTCTGCAAATTCATTTTTCAGGGGATTTTAAATTATAAATTCAATTTTTGTGGTTTTATGACTTTTAAGATGATTTATCTCATCTTGATTGAGTTTTGGTAGTTACTGGTTTTTGAGGAATTGCTCCATTTTTTTTTCCAGATTTGTGAAATTCATGAGCATAAAGTTGTTTATAGTTTTCCCAATTATTCTTTTTCTTTTAATTTAATTTTATTTTTTCAGTGTTCCAAGATTCATTGTTTATGCACCACACCCAGTGGTCCATACACTACGTGCCCTCCTTAATAATACCCACCACCAGGCCCTCCCGACCTCCCACCCCTGTCCCTCCAAAACCCTCAGTTTGTTTCTCAGAGTCCACAGTCTCTCATGGTTCCTTTCCCCCTCTGATTTCCTCCAACTCACTTCTCTCCTTCACCCAATGTCTTCTTTGTTATTCCTTATGCTCCACACATAAGTGAAACCATATGATAAGTGACTCTCTCTGCTTGACTCATTTCACTCAGCATAATCTCCTACAGTCCCATCCATGTTGACACAAAAATTGGGTATTCATCCTTTCCGATTATTCTTTTAAAGATGGAAAGTTCTGGGGGCGCCTGGGTGGCTCAGTGGATTAAGCTGCTGCCTCCGGCTGGGGTCACGATCTCAGGGTCCTGGGATCGAGCCCCACGTCGGGCTCTCTGCTCCTCGGGGAGCCTGCTTCCTCCTCTCTCTCCGCCTGCCTCTCTGCCTACTTGTGATCTCTGTCTGTCAAATAAATAAATAAAATCTTTTAAAAAAAAGATGAAAAGTTCTATAGTGATATCTTATTTTATTCTTAAAGTTGGAGATTTGTATGCTTTACCCATCTCTCTCCATATATATTGGTCATGCTAGAGGTTCATCAATTTTATTGCTTTATTTTCAAAAAACAGATTTTTGATTTCCTTTGTTGTTTTCCTATTTTCAATTCCATTTATTTCTGCTATAATTGTTATTATTCCCTTCCTTTCTGGTTGATTTGGGTTTATTTTGCTCTTCTGTTTCTAATTTCTTTTTTTTTTTTAAAGATTTTATTTATTTATTTTGTCAGACAGAGAGAGAGCGCAGGAGTGAGCACAGGCAGACAGAGTGGCAGGCAGAGGCAGAGGGAGAAGCAGGCTCACTGCTGAGCAAGGAGCCCGATGTGGGACTTGATCCGAGGACGCTGGGATCATGACCTGAGCCGAAGGCAGCCGCTTAACCAACTGAGCCACCCAGGCGTCCCGTTTCTAATTTCTTTTTTTTTTTTTTAAGATGTTATTTATTTATCCGACAGATAGAGATCACAAGTAGGCAGAGAGGCAGAGAGAGAGAGGAGGAAGCAGGCTGTCCGCAGAGCAGAGAGCCCGATGCGGGGCTCGATCCCAGTACGCTGGGATCACGACCTGAGCTGAAGGCAGTGGCTTTAACCCACTGAGCCACCCAGGCGCCCCCCCGTTTCTAATTTCTTGAGGTAGAAACATCAATTATTGATTTGAGACCCTTCTCTTCTCTCTTGTAAGCATTTAGAGCAATATTTCCTTCTCAGCACTGCTTTAGCTGTATTTCATATATTTGATATGTTTTATGTTTCAATCTGCTTTAGGTACTTAAAAAAATTGTATTGAGACTTCCCCTTAACTCTGCCTATTCCCAGTTTGCTGAGAGTTTTCATCACAAATATATACTAGACTTTCTCATGTGTTTTTCTTATATCTATCTGCTCTCTTGCTCCAATATTTTACATTTTTCCCATATACAAAATCCACTTCTGCACCTTATTCTAGAAATTCTGTGGTTTTAGCTATTAAATTTAGGTTTAAGGCCCATTTGAGTTAAATTTTACAAGAGATGTGAAGTAAGAGTTGAGATTCATTTTTTGCTTATAGCTATCCAAGGGTTCCAGTACCCTTTTTGAAAAGATCATCCTTTCCTGCTTAAATTGGCTTGGCACCTTTGTCAGAAATCAATTCACCATATATGTTCTACCAGGTTTATTTCTGGGGTCTCTATTCCATTCTACCAATATATATGTTTATCCTTACACCAACATCATTGTACCTTGACTACTATGCCTCTAGAATAAGTCTTGAGAGCAGGTTTTGTGAGTCCTTCAGCTTTGTTCTTTTTCAAAATTATTTCAGCTATGGAAGGTCCATGAATTTCCATATAAATTTTAGAGGAGGTTGTTGGTTCAAAAAAAAAAAAAAAGCCTGCTAGGATTTTGATTGGGATTGAATCTATAAATCAATCTGGAGATAACTGGGAGTTTATATCTTCTAAACAATGAACATGGTATGTTTCTCCTTCTATTTAAGTCTTTAATTTCTTTCAGGAGTGTTTGTATGGTTTTGTACATATTTTGTCAAATTTATTCATAAGCATTTCATATTTTTATGCTATTATAGTGGTGTTTTTAAAAATTTTCATTTTTGATTGTTTATTGCTTGTATACAGAGAAACACTGTTTTTGTATCTTAATCTTTGTGACCTTGATAAATTCAGTTATTAATTCTAGTGGCTTTTTTGTAGATTCTTTAGGATTTCCTATATAGATGATCAAGTCATCCGGGAGTAAAAATAGTTCTACTTCTTCCTTTCTAATCTGGATACCATTTATTTCTTTTTCTTACATTATTATACTGGTTGAGATCTAAAATACAACAGTAAGTGGAGATAATAAGAGCAGAAATTCCTTTTTTTTATTATTTCAGTTAGCCAACATGTAGTACATCATTAGTTTTTGATGCAGCATTCAAAGATTCATTAGTTGTGTATAACATTCAGAAGAGTAGAAATTCTTATCTCATTCCTGGTGTTAGCCTTCAGTCTTTCCCCATGAAACATGACGGTAGTTTTAAATGTTTTATAGATACCCATTATAAACTCTATTCCTATTTCACTGAGAGGGTTTTTTTTTTCTTAAATTGATTCCACACCCAGTGTCTAGCCCAATATGAGGCCTGAAGTCACAACCCTGAGATCAAGTCCTGGACAGAGATCAAGAGTGGGACGCTTAACCAACTGCACCACTAAGAGTTTTATCAGAAATGTATATTGGACTCTCTCAAATGCTTTTTCTACATTTATCTGCCTTCTGGCTCATACATTTTACATTTTTCCCCATATGCAAAACAAATTCATATTTACCCAAGGCCTCCAAAAATCCCATTCTGTTACAGTGTCAGCTTTAAGCCAAGATCTCATTGTCTAAATCTGATCCAGGTAGAACTAAGCCTCCTTGAGAACAGTCTATCTTGACCTGAAGACTCAGGAACTAGAGACAATTATCCAACCCCCACAGTCGACATACCATAGTGGGACATAGGATAACCTCTAGAGACCCTCTCCTTCCAGTAAAGGAGAGTGGGAGGCATATAACAATGACCAATCCATAGTATTTTTTGTTTCTCGCACATAGTTCCTTATTTCCAGCTAACTTACTTTGGTTTACATTCACCCCACAGAAAAGGTCACTGGTTCTTAGCCTAGTATGGGAGATCACTACTGATCACCTCTTCAGACACACACACACACATTTTCTAGCATGCCCAGCACTGTGACTTCTGTTTCTGGTTTGTCTAGACCAGTGAATACCCTAAGGGAAAGCTCAGTTTGGAATGTTAAGTTCTCCATAATGTTTCTCCCTTGGCATTTGATTTTACCTGGTAACCCCTCTCTTGTCAACTCTTCGGTGCTTTATCTATAAAGATGTTTACACTATTTCATCTAAATTTTTTTGTTTCCTTTATTCTGGGAGTTGGTTGGACTGCCTTGCTTATTTGCTAGTTGACCCCACTAATCAGTATCAGTGTGTGTAATGGAAAAAGTTTAGGTCCTCTTTCCCGAAGAGTTCGAATTTTCCCTCAGAATCCTCTTTTATAATAAGTTGGAGTTGATACATAGAATCATATCTGCTCTCCGAGGAACTTTCAGGTCTCTAGCTACAAGAGGGACCAACCATTCTGGTTTACCTGATGGAGGGTTTCTAGATACAAGACTTTCCGTGTTAAGCCTGGAGAAGTTCTGGTCAGACCAGAGCAGGTCACCCTCTCAGCTATGACTCAGCTATGAAATCACTAAGTGTAGGTGTGACTAACCCACCCTCTTTTCTTGGAGGAGGAAAGGAACCATCACACTTTCCAGTGGGAACAGATAACCCATGGCCCCAAAGCTCCTTAATCTATTCCCTGCCTGTTAGTTGACCAGTGAGACGGCTCAGCTGGACTGAAATTAGTTCTCTGGGAGACTTGATACTGACGGCATTGGTGCCACTTCCTTGAGCTCAAGTCTGAGGGATCTTAAGAGGGCATTTCCCTGGCCAGGAAGCTTCTAGAACAAAGATGCATTAGATGGCCTCAGTACCCTTTCCTACCTCCCCAATAAATGTTAAATGTGGTATGGAGCTGGGGTTCTTCTCCTGCAGCACATTCCATGATTCATCCTGCTGGCCTAGCCCCAAATCACCTTGCAGTGGAGGAATAAATGACCAAGGGAGAGTGTCTTCTCTTCATTTTCTTCTTGTAAATTGTTCCTAGGGAACTTCATACGTATACCATATATGCTAGTGGGACTTACGGCTCTTACCCATGCACAACATCTAGGATTACTATAGCACAACACAACACTGGGTATTCCCCACAGTGAACATTTACTACAACTACTACTCAGTGACAGATAAATGACAATTTCCTCTAACAGAAATTTGGAGCTTTCTGCCTGAACTCAGCATTAATGGCTTGTGTTCATTGCAATGTATTAGTGTAACATTCTCACAGAGAGGTGTAAAGGGGGAGAATCAGGAACTAAATGAATTAAATAGAAACAAAGGAAATAGGATCAGGACTAGAACAGAACAAAGATATTTCTCTTAACCACATCTGGCTAAGAGTTTTTTCTTATTAAAGAGAGCAGCAGATCTCAGTGGATGGTCCAAGGATCCACGGGGTTCCCAAAATCTTTAGGGCTTTTGCATTATTATTTTGCATTATTATTTTCCTAACATAATAAAGATAATCATCACCTTTTTTCACTCTCCTGTTCTTACCAGTACACAGTGGAGTTTTCTAGAGGCTCCATGATATTTACCCTGATAGAATGAACGCAGAAGCAGATATAAGGACCAGCTGTCTTCCAGTCAGACATATTCAAGAAGTTTGCAAAAATGTAAGGTGATGCCACTCTTACTAAACCTTTTTTGTTTTGGAAAATATTTTTATAGATAATATGCCATTTATTTTTAGCATGTAAGAGATTATTGTTATTTTCAAATGAACTAATTAATTGATTCCATTTTAATTTCACAGGCAGTAAATATTAGCTGATAAAACCAATCTAAACCAAATTTCCTTAGAGGCCTCAATAATTTTTAAGAGTGGAAAGGGATCTGGAGACCAGAAAGCTTGAGAACCACTGGAACAAAACCTATAAATTAATACTGGAGAGTACACTGTAGTTAGTTCCTGTATTGTGTAACTGTGTCACATGTGTATTAACAGTATTACCTGCTTATGAAACTATATATAGTTCATGCCATAGTGTGGGTTCAGTCATTTTCAACTAAACATTTTTAAAACTCATTCCTTCATTTGCTCATAACAAATATTTGAGTTTCTACTCTGTTGCAGCCACCATGGTAGGTTTTGGGGGTACAACTGTGAACAAGATGCACTTCCTGATTTCAAGTAGCTCACCAGATGGAAATAGCAGATCAATCAACAGGTGCTCTCCACAGAGCATGAGGAGAGCCATGAGAGGGGGACTGCATGAGGGTGGGCAGCTGCTCCCGTCTAGGGGAGTAAGGGGGAGGGGTTTCCAGAGGGGTTATCTGACCTCTGACCTGAAGGACAAGCCAGAGCTAACCAATGAAGGACACTTTAGGAAGAGGGAACCCCACAGAAGAAACAGTGCTCCATGGGACGCCTGGGTGGCTCAGTTGGTTAAGCAGCTGCCTTCGGCTCAGGTCATGATCCCAGCGTCCTGGGATCGAGTCCCACATCGGGCTCCTTGCTCGGCAGGGAGCCTGCTTCTCCCTCTCCCTCTGCCTCTGCCTGCCACTCTGTCTGCCTGTGCTTGCTCTCTCTCTCTCTCTCTAATAAATAAATAAAAAATAATAAAATCTTTAAAAAGAAAAAAAAGAAAGAAACAGTGCTCCAAGACATCTGGTAATACACCTCCTGATTTTAAGTGGACAAATGACAAATATGCCTGCTGATTTCACTGGGGATGAATTGCGGCCTGGGCCTGAAGGCTTCATTGTGATGGATTTGGAGTGACATAGGCTCAAGGGAACTCTTCCTTTCACAAGATTTTCCCTCTGCCCTGTGACTTAGAAGTAGATCATGAAGGCTGAGCAGAGCTACCAGAAGTCCAGGACTACGTGGAACAAGCACATTTCCTGACTGGTGGGCAGGAACTTATGGACAGTGAGACAGGAACTGCATGGATAGTAGAACGTGCTCTGTGGTCTGCCAAGATTTGGGATGCAGTCACCTTGAGCCACTACTCAGGTCGTGCTCGTCTTCATTCATTGCCACGATTCCCGGAGCTATAAGGTAAATGCAGTTTCCCACACATCACTGAAAGCATCCCCCAGATTTCAAAGTAGTTCTCAATCCTATGGCAGCAACAGTTGTGTAGATTCGAACTGTGGAACACACGTCAGAACAGTAATGGTACCCGTGAGGGGACCTGGGTGGCTCAGTCAGTTGGGCGTCTGACTCTCGGACTTTAGCTCAGGTCATGATCTCAAGATTGTGAGATCAAGCCCCTGTGGGGCACACTGCTGGACTAATTGCTGGGCATTTAGTCATATATTTTATTACAGTAAACATCTGAGTCACCAAAGTACTGGTTTACTAGCTGAATGACCAACATTGCCACATTACCTGAAACAGGTCTAGACAGACCTGAGGCATGATTCTAAGGGAACTTGGGCAACAGGGAACCTAATTATGGGATCAAGGCCAACTGCAGCAGTAACTCAGTGCTGTGCCCCCAGAATGAGGGGTGCAGCAAACTTTGTAGCTCCTTTCTATCTTAAGTCTAGATTGCCCCTAGAAGCCAAATACACTGGGATGAAACAGATGAAAAATTAAAATTAAGAGTTCAGTTATAGTACTTTTTTGATGAGGATACTTTTTTTTTTTTTAACCAAGGAGGTGAATGACCTACATACTGAAAACTACAAGCCACTGATGAAAGAAATTTAAGAAGGCACAAATAAATGGAAAGATGTCTCATGTTCATGACTGGAAGAATTAACCTTGTTAAAAGGGCTGTACTACTCAAAGCCAATGCAATCTCTATTAAAATTCCACTTTTTACAGATGGTGCTTTTTACCAAGGTAGAAAAAATAATTCTTTTTTTTTAAAGATTTTATTTATTTATTTGATAGACAGAGATCACAAGTAGGCAGAGAGGCAGAGAGAGAGAGGAGGAAGCAGGCTGTCCACAGTGCAGAGAGCCCGATGCAGGGCTCGATCCCAGGACCCTGGGATCAGGACCTGAGCCAAAGGCAGCGGCTTTAACCCACTGAACCACCCAGGTGCCCCGAAAAAATAATTCTAAAACTTATATGGAACCACAAAAGACCACCCCCCACCAAAAAAATCAAAAATCAAATCAAAACAAAACAAAAAACCAAGCAATCTGAGAAAGAAGAACAAATCCGGAGACATCACACTTCATGATTTCAAAGTATATTATAAAGCTATAGTAGTCAAAACAATATTAGCATAAAGACATCTAGGGGTACTAGCATAAAGACAGACACATAGACCAAATGAAACAGAGTCAAGAGTCCAAAAATAAACCTATGAATAAACAGTCAACTAATATTTGACAAAGGAACCAAGAACAGTCAATAAAGAAAAGACAGTTTCTTCAATAATTGGTGCTGGGAAAATTGTACCTTCACATGTCAAAGAATGAAACTAGACCCCTATCTTATGTCACTCTTAAAAATTAACTCAAAATAAATTACAGACTTAAATATAAGGCCTGAAGCCATAAAACTCCTTGAAGAAAACATAAGAGAAAAGCTGCTTGACATAAGGCTCAGCAGTGATTTTTTTGGATATGACACCTAATGCACAAGTAACAAAATAAAAAATAAACAAGTGAGACGACGTCACATTCAAGAGCTTCTGCACAACGAAACAATCAACAAAACAAAACAGCAACTTATGGAATGGTAGAAACATTTGGAAATCATATATCTGATAAGGAATTAATATTCAAAATATATAGAGATCTCATACAACTCCATGGCCAAAAAAAAATTAAAAAAAAAACCACAAACAATCCAATTAAAAATCAGCAGATGATTGAGAAACCTGGGTGGCTGGGGTTGTTGAGCTTTTGACTCCTGGTTTCAGCTCAGGTCATGATCTCGGGGTCATGGGTTCGAGCCCCATGTCCAGCTTCCTGCTCAGTCTAGAGTCTGTTCCCTCCCTGCACTCATGTGCATATGTGGGCATGTGTGTGCGTGCTTTCTCTCTCTTTCTAATAATAAGCAAAATCTTAAAAAAAATGGGCAGATCATCTAAGTAGACATTTTTCAAAGAAGATATTCAAATGGCCAACAGGTACATGTAAAGCTATTCAGCATTGTTAATCATCAGGGAAATGCAAATCAAAACCATTGATGAGCTATTACCTCATGCTGGGCAGAATGGCTATCACTAAAGATAACAAGGTGGGCAAAAATGTGGAGAAAAGGGGAACGCTTGTGCCCTGCTTGTGGGAATGTAAATTGGCTCAGCCACTATGAAAAACAGTATGGAGTTTCCTCAAAAAGATTAAAAATAGAATTACCATATGACCCAGCCATTGTACTTCTGACCATTTATCTGAAGGAAGCAAAATCACCATCTTAAAAAGCTATCTACAGCCTCAAGGTCACTGCAACATTATTCACAATGGCCAAGAGGAAACAACCGAAGTGTCCATTAATAGATGAATGGATGAAGAAAATGTGGTGTATATATAATGGAATAGTACTTGGCCATAAAAAAGAAGGAAATCCTACGATTTGCAACAACATGGATGGGTCTTGAGGACATTATGCTAAAATAAATCAGAGGAAGACAAATACCATATGATCACTCATATGTGGAATCTAAAAAACTGAGCTTAAAGAAACAGATGGGTGATTGCCAGAGGTGGGATGTGGAGTGAGGTCGGCAAAATGGGTGAAGGTGATCACAACACATAAACTTCTAGTCATAATACATGTCCTAGGAATATAATATACAACATGGTGACTATAGTTAAGAATACCGTATTGTGTATTTGAGGAATTGCTAAGAGAGCAAATCTCAGAAGTTCTTATCACAAGAAAACAAACTTTGTAACTACATGTGGTGATGGATGTTAACTAGATTTTCTGTGGTAGACACATAAATCATTTTTACAGTAGACACATAAATCATTTTGTTGTATACCTAGAACCAATACAGTGTTGTATGGCAATTACATCTCAATTTTCAAAACAGATAAACGAAAGCCACTACACATAGAAATCACAGGAAGATACACAATTATTTCCCTCAAGCCAATCGCGGGATAGCATCACTCCAAATTTCATTGCTTACTTACACTTTCTGAGACCAGAAAATAAACTGCATTGGAAAACAGTAATAGATAAGCATGAACAAAAACCTTTCCGTGAGAACGTTGTAAATTTCTATAAAATGACTGCATCCACTCCACCTAGTCTCCCACTTCTCCATCTAGGTGCAATCATCAGTCCAGAAATCTTCATTTCTGGAAAAAAGTACCATGGCAAGAAACAAAGAAAACCCAACAGCCACAGAGCCAGCCTCCTCCCAAGTTAGCAACAGAATGTCTTGGTGGGAAGGAGGGGGCGCCAAATGGTGACCTTGCTGGGCTCAAAGGTCTGCCATGGAAACTTGGTCATGAAAGAACCTTAGGCAGACTCCCTGTTTGGAAATCACGATCCCCTAAACCAATTCTGAGCATGCCGAAGGCCTGTGCAGCAGAGCTAGTGGGGAGGGGGCGCGGTTTGTGATGCAAGATCTTGCTGCTTAGCAACAAGCGAGGTGCTCCACAAACTTCTAAACAACAAAATAAAACGTGATTGGTTCCCCTGTGGGCCATATAATAGTTAACAGTTAACAGCTTACAGTGTAAATAAAGAGGCCAAGTAGAACTATGGGTTCTGTTCACATTATCGGCACTCGAGGGAGTTGGATTATTTCTCTGACATCGCTAACAAAGTGACAATATGACATTTGCTTCCCATTTTCAACATTTCAACATTTTCAACATTTTCAATTTTAATGACAACGTGCACATTTAGTTTATTCGGAGAAGCAACTCCTAGACTTTGGAGAAATGACAGAAGGGTGTGGGGAGAAAAGTCAAACAACTATATACTCAAATAATGGAGGCGATTTTTATAGGCCAGGTATCCGAAAGTAAAGAGTTCAAAATAATGTTATTTTTTAGCACATGGTTTCTGTGAACAGCTAACCCTCATTTTTTTCCTTGCCTGCATTCCTAAGTTGGTTTCATAGAAGGCTTTATTGTCGTCCGGGAGCATTGTTTTGCATTAATTTCTATGACAAGGAACCCAAAACACATGGTGCTGAGAGTAACAAAACAGAGTTAGGGAAACAGTCATGACTTGGCACAAAGTGTGACAAGCTGTAAAAAGGGGAATGTTTCAATATCTGAAGTGGTGTTGACTTCCTATGAACAACCTTTTCTCTTCTAAACAGTGTCATATTCTTTTCAAGCACATTTGGAACGCAAGTCAAGCTGTGTTTTATTTTTGGTTATAATAAACACAGTCAGTTTCCTGTAACAAAGACGTACTAGTGGTGACCAGTTGAAAGCCAAAGTACACCACCATAGGCTGGGCGGGGGGCGAGGTGGCGGGGCCTAGGGGCTGGGTAGTCAGCAGATAAAATAAAAGAGCAGCCGTCTGGAAAGTTCTCTTAAAAGAACATAAAAAGGCAGTGTTTTCTTATGAGACTAACACAGAATGCCAAAATATCTAGCTGGGCTCTTTTTTTGTTGTTGTCACTTATGGCAATTTGTAACTAAAAATAGCAAATCCTTCAAAATAGTGGGCTCTCCTATTTGCGTGTGTGTGTATGTGTGTGTTTTGATCACCATTATAAAACTCAAAATCTCTGGACAGTGCTTTAAATGGTAACACGATTTCTTTTGGAAGACTCGTCTATGTGGCAGCTTATTACGCTTATCATGGTACTAATCAAACTGTTGTCTTACAATGATCATTTAAAAATGTTTATAGCAATAGGTGAAGGGGATGAAGAGATACAAAATTCCAGTTTTAAAATAAATAAGTCACAGGGTTGCAAAGCACAGCATGGGAAATAGCATCAATAATACTGTAACAACATTGTCCAGTGACCACAATTATGATGGTGAGCATAGCTTAATGTGTGGAATCATCCGTCGAATCACTATGTTTTCGAATCACTATGTTAAATTTATAATTATGCAGGCACTTAGATTGACCAAGGGGAAATCATAGTTTACAGATAAAGTTTATAAAGCTTTCATGATTAAATTGAATTCCCGATCTCAAATGCATTAGGACATAATGTAAATCACCTTACCATTTCTTGAACTAATGCTTTTTCATAATCAAGCTCACACAGTAATCTGTCTCTGCCATCAAATAGCTAAAAGAGAAGAATATTACAGTTTGATTAAAGAAAAGAACAGAATGCTAAAATTCCTCCTCAGTAGAATTTAGCAACACATATTTTGATTTTAAACAGGAGAAAAGGGGATCCTAATACGATTTAGAAAATTTAAATGTCTGTAGATTATCATGTAACAATACTACATTATGATACAATTACTGTATTTTTACTAGAAAAGCAAGCAATACACACACAGGAAATGCCAATTTATTTACAATCTTCCTCACCCTACCCCAACAAAATGTGCATCAATATGTAATTAAGTAGAGTCTGTCAAGAAGAGCAATTTTGCTTTCCTCTTTATAGGGCCCATTTCTTTTATTTTAGATTTTTGTGTTCTATTTCTGTGCACATCAAATTCTCTTTATGCCAGCTGAAAACAGCCAGCAAAGAGGATACACTGTAGGGACACTCTACTTCTGTGACTTGCCTCACTATCTTCAATAATTACTTGCCATTTGTGTATATTTACATTATATTACATTATATACACTGATATAATATAACTGATATATAATATATATCATGATATATTATCAATGATATATATCATATATCAGTTACATAATATATATGTGCATATATGTATATGACATATATGTCAGCTATATATTATATACATAAATTGTATGTCAGTTATATACACTGATAGACCTCAAACCTTGGTTCTGACATCCATTCAATTAATTCATATATTCATTATTTGATACACGTGTATGGAACACCTTAGATGCCAGAAGGTCTACTTTTGTCTGTGGAGGTACAAAAATGAAGTAGAACAGAACCTTTCCTCTAGAGCATCTACAGTATGGTAGGAGAGCAATGTGAAAAATGAGCATAATACGTAAGAAGATATATTAATAAATCATATTTTCAGGTGGTCAAAAAGCATAAAGTTCTTGATCTGATTATAATGTGGTTGGGATATGTGGATCTTTATGCTTTTTGACCATTGAATCCATTGAATATAGGCACAATTTGGTACTAAGCAGAAAGATTGACCCTCAATTTCTCATCTGTTCTTGGGATTGATGGCAAAGTCATTTGTTTAAGTGGGAGAACACAGCAGAGTCCAGATTCAAGGTGTAATGAGTTCAAGTTTTGACAGTGGGTTTGATGGATATGTAAAGCATTTTTTTCAGCAAACATTTTTTAAGTCTGATGACTAAGAATAGAAACAAGACAGTTCCCGACCTTTAGAGAGCAAAGAGTCCCAGGTACGCAGGGTCACAGAGGGAACTTCTGATTACCATAGGAAATGGATGGGGACTGTCGAAGTGCGTGTAACATTGAAATTAAAGATGAAAACAGAGTTGAAACTAGAGATGGGGTGTTCAGGGTAATTGGGAAGCAGGAGAGGAAGTTTGGAAGTCACTGGTAAGTAAGCGTGCCAGTTATGGGAGAGGCTGACGTCAGCTAGAGAGAAAATGAGGAAGATCAAGGATAAACAGAGTTCCCAAGAACGGCATTCAAGTGGAAAATGGAGGAGAAGCCACTGACAGATATTGCTTAGAAAGGAATAAAGAATCATGTGACGAATCAGAAGTGAACACTGCTGCAGAAGTGTCTGTGACACAGCCAACAGTCCTGTCATATATGGCAGATAATTCAGGAAGGAAAAAATCTAAGAAGGATCGAAGGCAATATGAATCTCACCGTGACCTTATCCACAGGAAAAACTAGCATCAGGGGAGTGAAAAGGGGGCTGGTAAACACAGATTTCTTTTAAATAATATTTGGACTACAGTAAGTGGCAATGGATTGGGGGTGATTAGGCTCAATGGATAGCGCCAAGATGATTGGTTTCACCATGTCTTAGGCTAGAGGAAAATTTTAATAGGCATTAGAGGGAAAGGGGCTGATGAAGAAAGTTCCAGAAGAGGAGGAAGGAAGAGATGATTCAGGGAATAGATGGAAGGATGAGTCAGGGCAAAGAAGAATGATCCTGTTTGGGTCAAAACAAGTAAAGGTGAGGCTAGGTAAGATAAGCTACAGAGGAAGAGAATGCAGAAGGGGAAAAAAAAATCCAAGTGTTCGCCATGTTTTCTGTGAATTAGAAAGTAGTGTGAAGGATGGAATATGGACACTGAGAAAAGTAGTAGTGAGATTAGAAGAGCTGTAGAGGATAGTAGGAAAGGGTGTTAATTCGATCCAAGTAAAATGATAGACAGAGAGAGGGTGCAGCTATTCTGGGTTAAAACCCCATACACTTGGAAATGCCACCAGCAGGTAAGGATTGACCCATCTCCACGGGAGCAGGGCTGAAGAACAGTGGGGACTGGCTAGATGGGAGCCTCTGAAGGAACACAGCGGTATGGTTGATAAGGTGGGAGGGCCGATGGCAGGGTTAGGGGAACTAATGGAATAAGGTAGAAGGAAAGGAAAAGATTCTGTTTTGAGTCACCATACCTTGGTCTGAAAAGGAGTGTCACCAAATTTTCAATGGGTGTCAAAGACCATTAACCCCAATCCTTCCTGCCTCTTAGATCACTCTTCATCAGTGACCTCTTCTGCTCTATGTCTCCACTTTCGTTCTTCTTTCCATTGGTATCATTTAAAAATATTGTAGTTTCTTCTTTAAAAAAATTCCTTGCTCAGCCTCACCTCTCTCTCCAACTTCTCCCCTACTTCTCCCTGACCATCCACAGCCCAACTTCTAGAGAACTGCCCACGCTCACTGTCTCCACTGCTGCATTCACCCAGCATCTCACTTGCTCCCACAGTTCCAGGAAAATTACTCTCATTAATATCACGGGGGTCACTTTGTTGCCAGACTAATTGCCTAATCTTCCCTTTTGAGCCTTTAGCATGGCTGGTGGCAGGACACACTGCAAAGGAAATTCTCCCTTGCTTTGCTTCCAGGATGTCCCCTCTCTGGCTTTCCCCATTGCCTGTTCTCATCTTCATTCAAATGCTCACCAGCCTTAACTTCTCTTTTACCTCTCCTGCCTTCAACCATATCAATGACCGTAGCGTGTACTGCCTAAACATCCCTGAATTCATCCTTCCCAGTCATCTCCAGCATCATCCTCTTTCTGTTTCAGATTATACTTTGCCTGGTTTATCCAAGTAACCTCTTAACCGGTCTCTCTGGCTCCAGATTTTCCTTCCTCCCATTCATCTTCTTTCTGAGACATGAATCTAATCCTTCCCCAACGTTTAAGGCTCCCCCATGCCCTCAGAAGGCAATGCAAATCCCTTGGCATGATTAATAATCCTCTGCCAGGAGCCCAGATGCCAGATGGTCTGCTGCTTCTTGCCACCCCTTACTCTCACATACCCTCAGCTGTAGCCAGTCACATGCACTTACTTCCTTTCTGCATGTTTCTGACACTTTTCACCTCCCATGTCCCTTTCCTGGCTTATTAGAACCGCTCTTCTCATCTGAGTCAGCTCAGACTCCTTCCTCCAACCTTCCTGGATCCCTTACAATCCACAATGGGCTCCCCCACATAGCCCAGAGCAATCTATACTCAGTCTACACTGTCCTGCCTCCTGATGCTGACCGCGCCCCGGGCTGTCATCTCTGACTTCTGGCTGACTCCCTCCCAGAAAGATTCGTATTATGGCCATGGTTGGAATACAGATTTAGCTGTTACCAGATTACTGGAATTTAAACATGAAGGTTACTGAATATCATAATAGACAGTGCTTTAAGCCCTGGCAGGTGGCAAGAGATCAGCCTAACCAGCTACAGGCCATTTTCAACTTGGTTTTCATTGAATCCAGGGCTAAACAAGAAAACGTGTGTCTTATCCAGGGGTTTCTGAGCTGCTCACCCCTTCCCCCTCTTCCTGCCCCAACACAAATGCTCATACAGAGCTCACTGGATTCCTACCTCATGCTTCAGCCATACCAAATCACAAAAAGTCCACAAACACATCTCACACTTATGCATTCACACTCTGTACCCAGCTCTTCCGCCCTCCTACCTACCTGGAAAGATCAGCTCCACTGAAGGAGTGCAAAATAGGTGTGGAATGTGAAGCCTTTCTAGAACCTTCCAGGTAAAGCTAGACGTCTTTTCTCTATGTACGTAATTTCATTACAGTCCACATCACACAGCCCTAGGATTTTTGTCTCTTGCTCTAGATTTAATCTGCTCTACAGCAGGGCTGTGTGTGTGTGTGTGTGTGTGTGTGTGTGTGTGTGTGTGATTTTTGTATCTCGGCAGTAGCTTAATGCCTGGCACTAAAACGCATTTAATAAACATTACTGAATTAATTGATTTAGTGGAGGATATTGGAAACCAAACCAGTAAATATCAGTTCTTGTTTGTTTAACAGCTCCTGACATGCTTTCCAACTGGCAAAGCACTTGGACGTGCATTATCTCATTCTACCCTCACAGTAAGCCTGTGAGACAGGAAGAAGGATAAGGCACTGGCCCAAGGGACCACAGTGGCAGAAATGGAAGAGGAAACCAAGGTTCTAGAGTCTTTCTGCTCCATACCAAATTGTGCCTATATTCAATGTTTCTGTGGTGGTCCAGTACATATGCAGAAAAAAAGAAAAGAGAAAGGATTTTAAAAATGATCAAATAGGCCAGGAATCTGCTATATTTGTCTAGAAGAGAGTTGTGAATTAAAAATGTGGTATAAGATATATATATATATACATACATATATATGTATATATTTTGAATTTTATGGTAGCCTTATTAAAAAAGTAAGAGAAATATGAGAAATTAATTTTAACAATATATTTTTATCTAAATATTCACTCAAAATATTATCATCTCACTGTGTAATAATCAATATTAAAAAGCACTGCTGAGATATTTCACTTAAACAAAGTCTTTGAAACCCAGTGTATACTTCTTACATACAGCATATCTCAATGTGGGGGCTAAAATTTCATCAGAAATAACTGATCTGTATTTAGATTGCATCTATATTTAGATTACAGAAGACAAAAAGCAGATTCACATACCAAGTTTTTTTAAAATATACATAAAGTTTTTCCAATAAACTGAAACAAGTATCAGTTTTTCAATTTAAAGTAAAAAATTAAAATTAAACTTAACTAAACATTGAGTTCTTCAGATGCATCAGATACAATTCATATGTTCAACTAGCCACATGGGCTACCACTGGGCAGGGCGGACCTAAGGAAGCCAAGGATGCATTTAACTGAAATCTTTAAGCTCACACAGGGTATAACTCATCATTTGAAGGGGTATGTTTCTTTCTAATTGGTGGTTTCCTAGTCAGACTTTTTGCTTTAATTTCTTGTGCTCCTCACAGAGAACAGTAAGGTCCACAACTCATTTCTACCAGTGACAGGATAGACTGAACACTTCTAGAAACATTTAAACCTTCCTTGGAGGCTGAGTGACACCAGAAGGCCAGGATGACCTTTTCAGTCATAGACATTGATGCTAAGAAGGCTAACCTTGTCTGTCCACAGACTCTTGTTTTCTCTGTGAGGATGGGACTCCTGCTCTCTCCACTGCAAACAGGGGAAATGCAAGAAAATGAACTTGCTCTGCAAACCCCTGTGACAGGTTTGGTTTTCAGAGAAAACATCTCCCACTTCTGACCCTTCGGGGCAACCAAGTCTTTAAAAAATAGTTTGTAAGAGTAATTTTATCGAAAATCTAAGAATATCCTGAACTGTAAAATCAGCTTGAAATCTGGACCCAAACTTATGCACAGGAGGCTGTTCACTGGGCTCTGGAAACACGGCTAGTGCCTCTGCAGGACTGAATGTTTCATTAAAACTGAATGTTATCCAGTTTTAGTTAATTTTCATTTTCAAACTGGCACTCGTTGAGTGGAGAACATTGATGTTTCTTTGGAATAAGTCAGGGATGTAAATACACATTTTCACCTGTAAATTTCCTGAACTCTAAACACATTCTCATTCTATGACTCACTCAGAGAGCATCTGCCCATGTGCACCAAGCACTGTGCTCAGCACTGGGAATATTCCAGAAATGGAGATGTTACCATCTCTGCCCTCGTGAAGCTAGCAGTGCGGCAGGGAAGATGGCCCTTCACTGATAATGTGCTGATAGCTAGGATGGGATGCTAGCACAGAGAGCTAAGGAAGCCCAAAGCAGGGGTGCCCTACCTGTGCTGGAGGGTGGGACTGCTGTGGTCCTCCTGCCTTGGATGCCCTGGGAGATCTTGACCTTGCTGATACCAAAAGAAATCCTGTTCAAAATGCAGATTCCCTGCATAGCATAAGCCCAGTTATTGTGCAAACACAAAAATGAACAGGAAGCCCCATCTGGGCTGAAAATAAGATTGCTCGTTCTTAATAATAGAATTGTCCCACAAGCACATCTTCGGACCCCTGGTGTCATATAACTTTCCAGTTCCTTGCAGTCAACAAGGTAGACACTCGGTTATCCCAAAGAAAAGAACTATCTGTACATTAATTCATTTTCAAGGCAGGATCCTTATTGATTACCAGAGACCCTACCCAAATCATGGGAGAGATTAAATATGGAAATGGACTTCTCTCTACACCCCAAGACAAGCGGGACACAGTGTGATCTCACTCGTTGTACCAGTATTTCAATGTAAAAGAGTCGTTCATCAATGTAAAAAGTTACAGTACCTTTTGAATAGTTAGATGATTGTTTTCTATCTTCTCTTTCAGAGTTATAATTTCATCTTCTGTAAACAAAAGGAAAGAGAGGCCAACCATGAAATTACAAGCTTACGGCCCTGTATTCAAGCTCCCTGCTTCAGGGCAGGCTGCACACTGCTGGCAGGCATGGTGGACGCCAAGTCCTAGCAGGACTGTGACCTTCACAACTGCCCTTGACATTCACAGCCTTCTTCCTGCTGTTCAGAAGGCTGGTCAGATAGGGATTAAGAACTAAGTTCAACATCCAAGTGTGGCTGAGGGCTGAAAGCTTTTGATCGATACTAGCAATGGACATTTTTGCTGTTAGTCACAGCCCATGCAGTGTTTTAGCAGGTGGCACTTTATGACTCAGAACTACCAAAGCCCGAAAAAGCAGCATCACACCACATTAGAAGGGAAATGAAACTACACTGGCATGGTATATTTTATAGTCAATGGATACTGTAATCTATCTGACTTCACCAATATTTTGCTGTTAAGGTTTTGTTTGTTTGTTTGCTTGTTTGTTTCTTCATTGCTTTTCATCCCTGCAGGTATGGGAACATCATGTAAGTAACAGAAATACAAAGATAACAGTAGGTGAAAAAATACTTTTAAGCATATGATTTAAATGGAACTTTTACCGACGCTTATGGTATGTAAAAAAGGGGAGTATGAGGCATACACACGGTGATTTGTACTTTAATTTTGTCCAAAACTGAAGATAATTCCATAGTGAATAGTGCCATATTTTCCTGAAGGGCCAACTCTGTTCCTCCACAAAGCGTGCCCCAATCTGTGTGCTTAAGTACTTGAAGGTTATAAATTTTAGATAATCAAGCAAGCATGTGAAACAGAAATCAGCAAAAGTTTCTATCCTTTATAATATTTCTAAGTGAAATAGAGCACTGCTTAGTACATTTTTCAAAGGTCAGTGCTCGTCTTGGGACGGGGGTGGGGGGGCGGGGAGGGAAATACCTTGAGTTAGAATGGCATGAGAATATAACCACAAATAAACCGTCTTTCCCAAGCAAGGAATGCCATCTTCACTGAAAATCAAAGATGGCTATCCAGCTGATCTTATACATGTAAATAACCAAGCAAACGATGTTTAGTGAAGATGACCACCGCTACGGACTTCATGAAGCGTCCGATGCATAGGTTTTTCTCAAAAACGACTGTAAAAGGTTACCTAGTACTGAATTTTCCTTTAGGTTGAGTCGGATCGCTTCTTCGAGTTCTGCAATGATCTGAAGCATTCTCTCGTTTGCCACTTTGTACTCCAGATTTTCCCTCTCTAGCGTCGTCTCTCTGGCGAAAGCATCCTGAAAGATGGGGAATTCTGTATTTCTAAGCAGAGAGCCAAGCATTTAAATATGCAACACAAGACAATAGAGATGCAGAAGGGCTATCATATAATTTTCTGAATTCTATTACACACTTATAATATGAATAGTAAAAAGGAAGGAGATTAAATGGAGCTCGCTGGGAGAAAGGCTGCAGTACAGTCTGTACAAAGACCACAGCACATGGGGACATTTTATTGACAGGAATAATGCATATCATACTGTTTGTGTGCCCTCATCATTCAGGTCAATTCATTATGGAGGCTGCGCCCGGGGAGGCAGCTGGGGCCCCTCCACCCACACTTCCCTCTGTGTGTGTCTGAAGCGCCGTCCGCCTGTAACTAGGCAGGCTGGGGGGACCGGGACGGGCAGCGCCAGGGGGTGGCAAAGTGCACGGCTAAGGAGGGGGGCTTGTTGCCTTTGTGGCATTTCCCAGTGTCAGCGCTGCCAGTGTCATGAGGAGCACATCACATGTCAAAGCGGTGACGTGTTCAGGCTGGGAGCCGCATGGAGTCCATCAGGCGCGCGGATATCCACACAGTTGGTTTTCGGCTTGGTAGAGGAGCCACCCAGAGGCAATTCATATTCTGAACATTAACATGGCTTTGCATGCCTGTCACACTGGGGACTGTGCAGGCGTTTAATGCTATTGAAGACTCCGGTTTAAATCTCTATGCAAACAGCGATTACCTTGTAAGAAGGTTTCAGGATAACTTACAACAAAGGACTTTAAAGTTATAGTTTTAGTAAAGCAAACTCATTTACATTTTTATTATGTGCGTCTTTTGTTTAAATCTTGCCATGTCCATTATGGGAGAGGCTTTTTCTTACGCAATAGAAGCTTATTGGGACAGCTACTCTTCCTTTCTTCTTCTTCTTCTTGTCTGTTTCAAAGCTATTGAAAAACAACTGAATATACTCTCGCTTATGGCTGTCTGGATTTTACTGCCTCACATTTTTTTTTAAAAATTAAGATGTAATGGACTGGGGAAGCTGGTGCAGAACTTTTTACTTCTTGATGGTAAAATATTAAACGATCACGCGATCTCAAAATATTAAGGAGCGTGCTGAAAAGTCATTATATTATTATGCTAAAAGAAATAGAAGGTTCTATATGCCTTGCTTCAAAATTCATATGGCTAACAGAAGTGCTTCCGAACTTTAAAGTAATTTTCAGACCAATTAGAATGTATTCTTTTCACAGCAATGCCATGATTGCCAATACACAAAAATAAGATCTCTCAAAAACAGAATCTTCCTTCCCAATACACTGGGTTCCTTTCGGAATTGTATTTTTACTTAAATTTAGAGAGATCCGAAAATAAATTATTAAAATGTTTTACTCTGTGATCCTAATGGCTCAGAAGAAAAATGAGTGGCTACAATTTCTGCAGTACATTTAATAAACCCAGTACCTTCAATAAGAAGCTGCCTACTAATGAAGTTAGTCATATCAGAGTTAATTTTTGAAACGACGCTAAGTTTTGCACTAAACCAGTACAAATCTTCATGATTTTGACCCACCACTTCATTTACATTATTTGAGCCCAACTCTTTCTTAATTAATGAGAACTGAGAAATCTAATAGTCAATAAACAGCATTGTTTTAATAAAGGAAGAATCCCAGTCATTAATTTCTGGTCCCACAAGGTTCAATTTGAAACCATCACAGAATGTGCTTATAGACTAAAAAGGGATTTTTAAACAAACAAACAAACAAACAAGCAATATTTGTCTCCAAAGGCTTAAGCATATATTTCCTAACTAGCAGAATATGAATATCCTATGACAGGAGCCCTCGTTAGCATAAACTAAACAAGACCTATTTGAATGCTTCACACGAAGCATAAAATGTGTAAGTGGTGGCAGCTAATTCCTCGGTGCGTTTTCTAAAACTCTCCTATAAAAGCAGGAAACAAGGAAAACACATTCAACCGGATGGGTTTTCCTCTTCATAGCCATCTACACAGACCCCGTCCTTGTGAGGCTAATCTTTAGCTCTGTCCCCACCATCTGTCAGCGGCAGGAACTGCACGTAATTAACTATTCAGACTCCCACAGCAATGAGGACACTCATTAGCAAAATGAACAAAGGGATAGTTCTGGGCTGCCACGGTCATCTGTTACACTCTGAGTGGCAGGTTTTGTGGTGGTGTTCCTTCTACCATCTGCCCACAGCACTAGTTTTTGGCTTGTTTAAACCATGAGACTTCTCTAAAATAAACTGCGTTAATAAACCGAGGTTAAAAAGAAGGGAGATCATTAAAAGGTGGTTAACTACATGTAGCTATTTAAAGCAGCCTTGTAGCTGTAGAGAGATTGTGTGCGATGCACGATCGTTCTGGAATTTTAAATTCCTAAAGGAACTCGCCGAAGTTTTCCTATCACGTTGTGGAAACGAGGACTTCTGGTGGTGGCTTCACCAGACGGGCACAATCCCTGTTCCCTGGTTTCGGAATCCTAAACAGGTCCTGAAAGAATCATTTTGGAACGCTTGGTGTGCTGTAGAGCCTTGTTACTCAAAGTGTGGTCCACAGCCCCGGCCTCACCCAGGAGCTTATGGGAAACGCAGCATCTCAGGCCCCAGCCCAGACCTACTGTCAGAACCGGAGTCTTCACCGCAGCCGCGGGGGATCCATAGGCACAACAAAGGGCGAGGAGCACTGTTCAGAGCCCGCATGTGCCTCTCAGCAGTCTCCCTTCTGCCTTATTGGTATCGCAATTCCGCAGGCTCCCCGGTACTTGGACATCTCAATTTGCTGCTGGGGGGGTGCAGTAGGCTTCTGATGCGTGCCCACGCTGCCTGACAGTCGTGGAGAAGAGCAGGTGCTCTCCCAGTGAGTGACAGCCAGGGAAGTGGCGCCCTGGGGCGGTGCAGCCCTGCAGAGCCGCCGCTCTTAACGGACAGCTCTGCTTCAGAGCTGTCAGCAACAAGTAGTTACGTTCCCTTCTGGGGGGTGGGGCGGGGAGCAGGGTGATGGTTGCCCAGGTCATTTATGGGAGGGCAAGCAGGAAAAAATGAAGTCTTCTCAAAACGGACGACTCCGATTGCTATTAAAACGCTTGGGCACGTGTGCTGGCATAGACATGCACACGGGCGCACGCGCTCTGACAGGCCAGCGTCCAGGGGACCGATCACCGGACAGCACCGCAACCAGAGAACCACAGGGACAGGTGGGTAAGTCACCAGGGTTTCCTACAGAGCTGAACTGGAAACGACGCTCAGTCCTTGAGTGACAGTGCTCGGAGGGATATTCGACATCAAACCTGGAGAGATGAGGCTTCTATAACTTGAAGAGCTCCCTTTCCTGATTTCCATTTTGTTATAAATCTGATTTAAGCTCGCTGTTTATTAAACGTTCCCTTTACGATCACGTTCTCATCAGATTTTTCTCAAAAACCGTTCTAGAGAGATATTGTGACTACCTGTTAACTATAAACTATAAAGCTACTCATGTAATTGGACTGTTGGTGAGAATGAACTAGAGTGTGTCCCTACCGCTATTCAGCTTGCTTATTTCGAGTGGTTTCAAGTTCTCTCCCCCGCAACTTTGAAGTTCTCCAACTGGTTCTCCGAATTGGGTTTTCCAAATCTAAGAGATGCTTGGTGGCTCAAGCTTTTTTTTTAACCACCAGAGGGAGCACTTGTATAAGATGAAACTGCAAATTAAAAAAGATCTCTTCCAGAACCTCCGGGGCATGGAGTTTTAGGAAATCTTAGAGGATTAAAAAAAAAAAAAAAAAAGTATCCTCCATAAGTTTACTCTGTATAACTCATGATCTGTTTTGCGGCCTTAATGTCCATGTTCCTGAAATGCACACCAGTCCCCGACCGCTCTACCTTGCCCTTAATCAAGGTGGGAGACTGGCACCATACATTTTATTAGGGTCCCCAGGAGCTGGGAGAAATGTATACTCCTATTCAATCAGGAGTATCTCAACTCCCTCAGATCTTAGGGTGTTTACAGAAATTGTCATGTGGTTTCCCTGGGGACAGATTATAGTGGCATAACCAGGGTGTTCAGGATGCCCTCCTGAGCCAGGTTACACCCTACTGATACAAGAGCAGCCTGGAGCCCCCCCCCCCCCCCCCCCCCCCGCCCACTTCCCTTGTCCTCGAGAAGCCACTACCCATCTTCATCCTCAGAGAGAGGATGTCAGAGGGAACAATGGCCAGGTTGAGGATACTTAGAGATATAAGCATTACAGGAGAGACCTCATGGCTTAGTGTCGGGAGCTCAGTTACCAAATCGGGTTGGTCTGAACAGGTCCTGAGGTCTGAGGTCTGTTCAGAACGTTTCATGGAATGTAAACTAGATGGTCACAAGGACTTGTGTTATTTCCTCATAAGGATAACTAGGATTTACATACTCAGCTTTCCTCAAAGAACTCAAAGCAATTTATGTTCAGTACAACAGATATCCTTCTCACAACTATCTCTTTTAGCTAGGCAGGTACTTGCCCACGTCACAAATGGGAAATAAATGGACCAACATCACCCTGCCCATCTGGGCTGGATATCTTCCCCAAAGGCAGGATTAAGAGCCAAAAACTATTATACTTGTTTTAGTCCTTTCTATTAAATTATTGTCTCCAAAACTTAAGGCTGGATTTAGACCTAGGAAAAGGTTAAAGTAAGTGCAAAAACTGGAAATGCCTCTTCCATAGCAATCAGAACATGTAAAAAGAATATTTAATTTTATTAGATCTATGCTACCAACACTTAATATTATATTGCTTAGGAGATACTCAGGGTTTTTTTTTTTAAGAAAACAAACAATTCTAATAGATTATACAAAGTAAACACCTTTTCACCAATTAGTAAACAAAATCCTTCAGGATGAGACAAGTGCAATTCCTTATCTCTTCTAAACTTGGAGTTGTAAATGAGATTACTAGCGTGAGATTTAGGTAAACTATGGAATGTTCTTAAAGGGACTGGGAATGTGTAAGTGTTTCCTTCTAGTGTTGACATCTGGATGTATAATTCTTCAGACCTTTTCTGTGCATATCTATGCATGTGTCAATATTTACATGGATACGTGTATATACCTGTAATTATATATGCATACATTATAATAATATGATATTATAGTCTATTTTATATATACCTACCAACTAGTTAATTTGGAAAATCACAACCTTGACATCTTACTGTAGAGCATAGAGCTCCACATCCTTTTGTGGGCTTCAGGTCAGCTGGGCCCTGGTTCACAGTCTATCTTCACCATGTACTAGCTGTGTGCCTGGGAAGAGTAAGTTAATCACCCCATCTCTGCTTCCTCCTCTGTAAACTGAGCCAGGAGATGAGAAGCGGTACCCCTGATGAGGCTTGTGGTTCCAGTCAGCTGGCATTCAAAAGATTGTTATTACTCTGGCCTCTCTTCTAGCCTCTCTGACTCAATCAGCTTCTTGTTCTTAGAATCTAATAATACTTTTCTGTGGCTCTGAACTGTGGCTGGGCCACAGCCAGTGGCTCAAAGCTAACTTGAGATGAAAATGAATTCACCTTCAGCGTCCACACTTTCCAGAGCCCTTAAAATTCTCCTCCTTGACAGGAGTTAAGCCTCTCCTTGCTCTCTCCTTCCATTTCTATTCCCACCAGTCCTTTTGTCCAAGTAGTAAACCACCTTCTGACTTCCTCTGAAGCAGGAGAACTGGGGGAAAACCCTTCAAGAATGTTCCTTGAAGGTCCTCCTGTTCCATGGTGCTTCCTGGAAGCCTCTGACATGGAGAGATTGCTAAACAGCAAAACGGGGCTGGAGTCTTCAAAATTAAAACAAAAGTCTATGTGCTCTTCTAGAGTGGGACAATTTCTGCAGTGGGAAATAGGTTATTTTATTTCTATTATAAATAAAAATTGAGAACAATTGTATGGCTCCTATTAATGATTATGGGTTTTCTGGACTATGCCATTGAGCAGAAAAGGGTTGGATTGGCTGATGTTGTGGAGAGATGCACAAGATATACCACTTGTATTTCCTTTACTCTTGACCCAAACTTTTGGAAAGTTATAACTTCATGTATATATTAAAATTAATTTTTCATTGCTTTGAAACTTACAAATTTTTGAAGTCTAGACTCTTCGTATTGCTCCAGTTCTTCTCTTAATTCCTTAATAACTTCTTCTCTGTCCTTCAGTTTTTTTAACAAAACACTCATTTTGATACTAGTTGATTCATGCACAAAAGCCTCTTCTTCCACCTCAAAGAATTGCTAGGGGAGAAAGCAGGATTAAAAATCAGACACTAAGCAAGCACCATCAGAAACTAGTTTGTGTTTTATTTAAGCAACAGTCTTGTAAGTTATTTTATTTTTGTAATTTGCACACAATTTTCAGGAAATAACTATATTTATATTGAATGATATGCTGAAGTGCCACAGAATATAGCACATTATGCTCCTATAAAACACAAAGCACAATGGGGTACTCTAACTGCATGGGCTACACAAGCAATCACAGTAAACCTTAATTGTAAATTCACAGCATGGTTGTGAATGTCCTACTTGCATCTTGCCCTAGAAGATAACAAAAATTTGAATATGTAAAAACAGAAGTAAGCTTCACTGGTGCAACTAATTCCCCCAGTGGTTTGGTATGGAGATGTGGAGACAAGTACCATATCTTTCCTGTTTTCCACAGAAAAGCTTTGCAGACCATTAATCTAGACAGACTAGGCTTCATTTGAAAACTTAGGAAACTGAGACCAAAGCAGAGGAAGATGCATTAAAATAGAATTTTTTTTCCATGCAAAGTTTTGGATAATGAACCACTAGGTGTAAGAAAGTAATCTTCAGGGTCTATATGCATAACCATTCTAAAATAATGTAATTCTAACCATCATTCAGTTCTAAATGAAAAAAAAATGGTTATAAAAAATGGTTATTTTTTCTTAAAAGAAATCAAATAAGCTGTTTTTTGATAACACTGACCAAATAGAAATTAAATGAAAAAAAATACACTCTCAAATTGGTTTTAAATGAATTTGTATATTAGTTGATACTGTGTACCACATATTTTAATTCATTTCATATTTAATTCATTTGGCTCTGTCCATTAAGCGTCTGACTCTTGATTTCTACTCAGGTCATAATCTCAGGGTGGTGAGATCAAGTCCTACATCGAGCTCTGTACAGGGCTCAGAGCCTTCCCAGCATTCCTTCTCCCTCTTCCTCTGCCCCTCCCCTACTCACCCTCTCTCTCTTTTTTTTTTTTTTAAGATTTTATTTATTTATTTGATAGACAGAGATCACAAGTAGGCAGAGAGGCAGAGAGAGAGAGGAGGAAGCAGGCTGTCCGCGGAGCAGAGAGCCCGATGCGGGGCTCGATCCCACAACCCTGGGATCATGACCCGAGCCGTAGGCAGCGGCTTTAACCCGCTGAGCCACCCAGATGCCCCTCTCTCTCTCTCTCTTAAAAAAAGATTTAATTCATTTGACCTTATACCATGAGCATCCCCCATGTCATTAGCATTTTACCTAAGTGTAATTACTGATGGTTACACCACATTCTGCTCTATAGAAATGCCATTATTTATATAATTTATATAATACATAATATGTAATAATTTATATATTTATATGATTATTATATATAATGCATTATATATATAATTTTTTTTAGAGTTCTTCACCATACCGTGTCTTTATACACCTCTGTCCACATTTCTGATCTTTTTTCTTGGCATAGATCCTTAGAAGTAGAATTCCTGGCTGGAGCATGCACATGTTTTAATGGTCTTGATTCACTTTACGAATTTATTTTCGAAAAGATTGTGTGCTTTATATTCTACCTTGAGGATGAGGATGTTTGTTTTACTACATTCCCTGAATCATTACATATTTTCTGAGTCTTACTATGACAATATATGAACACAGTATTTTATTTTTGTTTTGTTTTTAAAGATTTTATTTAATTTATTTATTTTGTCAGACAGAGAGAGAGCGCAGGAGCGAGCACAGGCAGACAGAGTGGCAGGCAGAGGCAGAGGGAGAAGCAGGCTCACTGCTGAGCAAGGAGCCCCATGTGGGACTCGATCCCAGGACGCTGGGATCATGACCTGAGCCGAAGGCAGCCGCTTAACCAACTGAGCCACCCAGGCGTCCCTTATTTTTGTTTTAATCAGCATGTTTCACCGCCTTTTTAAATTTATTTTTTATTTAAAAATTTATTTATTTATTTATTTGAGACAAAGACAGCAAGAGACAGAGCATGAGCAGAGGGGAAGGGGCAGAGGGAGAGGGAGAAGCAGGCTCCCTGCTAAAGCAGGAAGCCAGAAGAGGGGCTCCATCCGGGGACCCTGGGATCATGACCTAAGCCGAAGACAGACGCTTAACCAACGGAGCCCCCCAGGCACCCCTGAATCAGCATGTTTTGATCACCATTCAAAGTGATTTTTTTTTTTTAAGATTTTATTTATTTGACAGAGATCACAAGGAGGCAGAGAGGCAGGCAGAGAGGAAGTGGGAAACAGGCTCCCTGCTGAGCAGAGAGCCCGATGTGGGGCTCAATCCCAGAACCCTGAGATCATGACCTGAGCCGAAGGCAGAGGCTTTAACCCACTGAGCCACCCAGGCGCCCCAAAGTGATTTTTTAATATGATATGATTTATGCTATATGTTTTGAAAATACTCAATTCTAATTATATGCCCTTTTACTGAGAACTCAAAATAGTTTTAGAACTTCATTGATCTCTTTAGTAGTTTCACGGATTAGCTTTCCGATTTCCATTTGCTAGTGTAGAAGTGCTTCCCCGTTTGCACTCAGTGCTCTGCAGAACCAGGTCACGACACCAGAGAGGGAAGAAAGGCTTCCCAAATGAACGCTGTTACTCACTTATCTCCAGCATATGAAACTCTCGTTTTCAACCCGGATGTGTACAGTCATATCGTCCATTTCGAACTCTTGAGAATTACAGCATGATTCTGTTTTATGTGTTCACTACTAATGTATTTGAGCACGTGCACATACAAGGAATGTAGTAAAACCTAATCACATCTGCTAATACACCTAATACTCTATTTCATAGTTAGAGTTACAAACTAAAATTGTTCCCTAATAGATGATGAACACCGGTCAGCTGAGGAGAGTATGAGACCAATGGAGACCTGAGAGTCAAGCTAGGAGCAGGACACTGACGGGCCCATGTTGCACTACTGTAAAAATCAGCGTATGGATCTGCAGTACAGTGGGAAAGAGTGAAAGTAAAACAATCCACATGACCATTCCAGCTTTGTTAAAATGGAGTGATGTCAAAGAACAGGGTTGACCCTGTGGAGCAGGATCGCCTGCGTCCACAAACCAACTCTCACTTAGTGCCCTGGGCGTCAGTCTTACTATCTGCAAAATGGGATTAATAAAGTGCTCTGAGAATTAAGTAAGGCAATGCACCTAAACCATTTTGTGTCTACAACACGATCGGCTCCCTGTAAGTGTTAGCCCCTAGCATTTGATGTCTGTTAAGTCTTGTCATTCAAACCCAGATGCACTGGCCCTGGGAAGCCTTAGCACCCCACCTGCCCACCTGCCCTCCACTGCTGTGTTCTTTCTGTATCTCGTCAACACCCCTCGTGGGTCACTTCATCTATTATTTGTTTATTTGTTCACTAATTTCTTATGTTCTGAAGATGATAGATTTTACTTTTTTTAAAAAAAGATTTTATTTATTTATTTGACAGAGAGAGATCACAAGTAGGCAGAGAGGTAGGCAGAGAGAGAGAGAGAAGGAAGCAGGCTCCCTGCTGAGCAGAGAGCCTGATGCAGGGCTCGATCCCAGGACTCTGGGATCATGACCTGAGCCAAAGGCAGAGGCTTTAACCCACTGAGCCACCCAGGCACCCCAGATTTTACTTTTGAAGACTTATTTATTCACTTATTTTTTAAGAAAGAGAGTGGGAGGGGGAGGGGCAGAAAGAGAATCTCAGGCAGGCTCCTTGCTGGGCAGAGCCTCCCACGGGATTCAATCTCAGACCCTGAGATCAAGACCTGAGCCGAAACCAAGAGTCAGATGTTTAACCAACTAAGCCACCCAGGCTCCCCTATTTTACTTTTAAAAATCACCAGAATTGGGACGCCTGGGTGGCTCAGTTGGTTAAGCGGCTGCCTTCGGCTCAGGTCATGATCCCAGCGTCCTGGGATCGAGTCCCACATGGGGCTCCTTGCTTGGCAGGGAGCCTGCTTCTCCCTCTGCCTCTGCCTACCTCTCTGTTTGCCTGTGCTCGCGCGCTCTCTCTAACAAATAAATAAATAAAATATTTTTTAAAAAATCACCAAAATAAAGATGCTTCCAACAAGCTGGCCAAGTCCTCCCCACTGTAACATGAGCGAGCCTGCCTTTAGGGAGGGCTCAGTCCCTCTGGACTTCAGGGCAGGGAGGGTCATGCCATTCCTTGGGAGAACAAGAAGTTTTACTTCTGACATTTCATAAAATAACTGGGAGGCCCAAACACATTGGATTCATGTCTCTTCACCTCCAGGAATGTTTCTGATGTTCGACCAATGTTTATTGAATGAGCTGGACTCACGAGGGGATTAAGCGGAAGGCCCTTGTATTTTTCTTCACCACCCCTCAAATCTGGTCTCCCGTCTCGTGTTTCTTACCTCTTACAAGAACCCTCAGGAAAATGCCACAGCTTTTTTTTTTTCCTTTTTAAACTCTTAAATAACAACAACAAAACTGGATAAAGGAGAGAAAGGTAGGAAGAAAGCAAAAGCCATAAATGAAAGATTGAATAAATGAATGAATAAAATGCCCCAAATCTCAGTCCAGCCTCCTCTTACCCATCAAGATTCGTGTCTTCTCCAACTGTGGCCTCCCTTGGACATGGCATCCTGTGATGGAAGAGAGGGGCTGAAACTGGTTTTCTTTCCAAGTACCCAGAAATTTGACCAAACACCAGTCCAAATGTTGCTGTGAAAGTATTTTTTTTTGTGAGATTATTAAAATTGATAGACTGAGTAAAGCAGATCACCCTCCATAATGTCGATGGGCCTCATCCCATCACTTGAAGGTCTTTGGAGAAAGACTGAGGTCCAGGAGCGAGAGGGAATTTTGTTAGCAGACTGGTTCGGATTTGAGCTGCAACATCAACTCTTCCCTGGATCTCTGGTCTGCTGGTCTACCTTGCAGATTTCAAGCTTGCCAGCCCCCCACCATGGTGTGAGCCAATGCCTTGAAATCAGTCTCTGTCTTCTCCTCTCTCCTGCTCTCTATACACACTGGTTCTGTTTCTCTGGAGGATCCTGACTAATATAATATCTATATCTAAAGACTATAAACTCATACCGACCCCTTGAATTCCAACCCAACACCAAGACATTCATTACAGCCTCTTTTCTCTCCATGGCATCAGCCCTCCTTTGGCAGTGGGGAAGCTGATTCCCACAGGCTTGACATGCTGATGTGTGTGCTCAGTCCTGCCATCATGGAACCCATTTCCTGACCACATTGTGCCACCAAGAGCTGCCTCTGATGCAGGCAATGGGACAGGAAAGGCAGAAGCACATCTTTGGTCTCTTATTTCACAATGGCAAGAAAACTTTATTTTGGATTTTAATTCCTTTGGTCCCGCAAGAAGAATTAATATTTGTATTTTAATTTTTCCTTCAGTATTTGAAAGTCAGGAGGAGTTGGTATTCAAACTTCTGGCATAACTGTTGGCTTTTTATTATTAGAATGATTTTATGATGCCATTTGATCTCTTGGGCAAAACCTCTTGATCAACAATATTGAACACAGCTGGATATAATCTGGGGTGAGAAACAGACCAGAAAGTGAGTTGTTAGTATTAGATACAGAGTGACCTTGCTATTAAAGGTAAATCATGCACTCCTCTAACCGGATGCCAGTTCTCCCAAGGCACCAGCATCAGGATCCCCAGAGAAGTGCTGGGTATTGAGGGGCTGCATCATGAAGGTGGGGGCAGAGCTTTCTTCTCAGCAGGGCTCAGATACACAGTTAACCGATCACGGGCTATGATGAAGCTCAATGTATTTAAAAAAAAAAAAAAAAAGGGAGGAAAGAAAAATCTGGGGAATCTTGTTTCCTTCCATGTGAAGTGACACCCTCCACTGAGTTCTGACCCCAGAGGAGGAAACTTGGTCACATTTGGGGCATCCCCATACTCCCCCCTTTCTCTTTGGGGCCAACACTGCAGGAATGTGTGCTCTGTCCCAGCAGGAAGAGACCAGCCCAGCCCAGTGCTGGCCTCTGATGGAGTCAAGTCTGCCCAGCCCTGAGAGTTAGCACTAGGCAGGCTGCTTTCTCAGGAAAGCAGATGATCTCCATCTGCCGGCACCCTGACTTTCTTTTTCAACTTGTCCACAACCTGGGTAGGGAAGAGTGGTATCATTTATCACGCATCATAAACACTGCAATAATATTTATCTTTCAAGGTGGCAAATCCATGCATGTCACGAAAACTGCTAAGAATTCTACAATGATTCTTTGATGTCTTCAACATAAAGTATTGATTCCTTAGGCTCACTTCCTGCATCACCTCTCGCCACCCTCTTCAGTCCCGTCTTCCGGTCTTACCAAACTACCTGCAGCTCCCGACTGCCTTACCCCTTAATGCCTCTGTTCTGTGAAATGGGTCCGTCCCTGGTTCCTCTCATCCCTCCCACCAAACTTGCTAAATAGTCATCATCCTTTAAGACTTAGCTCAGGAAACACCTTATCCTGAAAAGCTCTCTTAACCACTCCCCGAACCCCCACAGAAGACTTGGGCACCCATCAGGAGCAAACTTCAATTATGGATCATAATTGCTGAATTTTCTTTCCTCTTTCCTCTTTCTTTTTTCTTTTTCTTCCCCCTTTTTCTTTTCTTTCCTTCCTTTCTTCCTTCCTCTCTTCCTCTCTTCCTTCCTTCCTTCCTTCCCTTCCCTTCCTTCCTTTCTCTCTCTCTACCTCCCTCCTTGCCTCTCTCTTTCTCTCTTCTTTCCTCCCTCCCTTCCCTCCCCTTCCCCTTTCCTTTCCTCCTTCGTTCTTGCCTCTCTCTTTCTCTCTCCCTCTCTCTCCTCTCCCTCCTTCCAAAGATTTTATCTATTTATTTCAGAGGGAGAAATAGCTAGGGACAGAGAGAGCACAAGCAGTGGGATGGGGGGAGAGGGAGAAGTGGACTCCCCGGTGAGCAGGGAGCGTAATGCCGGACTCAATCCCAGGACCCTGGGATCCCGACCTGAGCCGAATGCAGGTGCTTAGAAGGACGTTTAACCGGATGAGCCACACTAGCGCCCTTTTTCTTTCTTTCTAATCTCTTGTGGCCACTAGATTATGAACAACTTGAGTGCCAGGACCGCTTTTGTCTCTGCTACAAAATCAGACAATGCATAGATGACTCAACAACTGAGTGAAACAACAGTTCAAGTGCATGACATCATGCACTGCCATGTACTAGGACTTTTCCACTAAGAACTCATGATCTATCTTCAGTACCATGGCATAAATCAAGTTCTTTGGCACCTTTCTTGGTTATGTTCTTGCCCTCTATTCAGAGAATGTTTGTTGACTATCCATGATGCGTCAGGCTCTTCCCAGGACCAGAGTACAAAGACGAATACAGCTTAGTCCCTGGTCTACAGGAACAAAGATTCTGCAGTACAGGCCAATCCACAAGTGGGTAATTGTGATATAATTCAGTGTGTTGATTCTCTGGGAAAGAAAGAGCATTCCAGCAAGAAGGAAACTGCTGGGAAAATTCCAGGGAGGTGACTAATAACTTGAGGCATGCAGAGGGAGGCAGGTGATAGCAAGTATTTCAGGATTGCCGGAGGGTAAATTTTTCACCAAGAAGTGGAAGGAGATAAGAGTGGAGAAATGCAAGGGCCTTTCTGGGCCGTGCTGAAGGCTTAGACGTCATCCTACAGTTCTGGAGAAGGTGGCGAAGGGTTTCAAAAAGGGGCAGGATGTGAAGGGATTTATGTTTTTGAAAGACCAGTCACTTGAGCAGGGAGACACAGAAGTACAGAGACCAGATGGGAAGCAACGCTGACATATGGAAGAACATAAAATGGATGGACTTAGGAAGTAAAAAAGCAGCAGAATTTGATGACTCACTGAAAACTAGGGTGTGTTTGGTATGTATGCCGTGTCACAAACACACAGCTTCACCACAAACTTACTGGCTTAAAACACACATGCGTTCTCTTCGTTTCTGTGGGGCAGGAGCCCAGGAACGGCTTGGGTGGGTTCCTGCTGCCATCCAAGTGTCCTTTGGGTCTTGGTGGAGGCTTGACTGGGAAAGGATCTTGCTTTCACGTTCACTCAGGTTGTTGGAAGGATTCACGTCCTTGCGCCTGGAGAACCGAGGGCTTCAGTTTCCCGCTGTCAGCCAGAGGCTGCCCTCCATTGGAGGCTGCCTGCTGTTCTTTACCTCCAAATGTTGGGGCTCCCCACCATGCCTCTTGCTTCCCCAAGCCAGCAATGGAGAGAGATAGAGAGAGACAGCAAGACGGGAGCTACGCTCTTACGAGATAGAATCATCCGGGCACCTTGGCTGTAAGCTGTGGTTAGAGGCAAGGCCCACATCTCACCCACTCGCAAGGAGGTGAGGAGGGTGATGACCCAGGTGTGAACCCTAGAGGCCGGACTCGTGGCGTCCAGCACAAAGAGTGATGGCTAGCTTCCCAGACCAGCTGGACTGTGCCACCGACACCTGAGACCAGGAGACTCAGGGGGGCGGTGCGGGGGTGAGGGGGAGATCCGTCCTAAGCTCTGTGTCATGGTTGAGTCTGCGGGCACTTATTTTGTAACTCATGTAACTCATAAACTTATTTTGTAACTCTTCACGTTAGTTTTTTTCCCCATTTTCCAGGCAGTTTTCTCTCCCACCCTCTCCTCAGCATAAAGCCTCATTCAGGCCATTGACCGTCCTCCAGGGAAGGCGTTCCTCCCAATCTCAGGAGATGCACCCTGCCCTGGGCAGAGGCCCATCTTCATTTCCTAAGTCAGAGTCCGGAGAATTTAATCCCCTCCAAATACCAAAATGTTGGTATTTCATTGCACAATACTGTTAGTAGGACTTTTTAGAAAATCTGAAATGAAAATCACTTAACCACCAGATAGTATTTGCTGCATTAAAATTTGGGACCTAAAATTAGTGCCCTCATTAGATAATGGTTCTTCTACACTTCTCCCACCTTCAAGAGGTGTTAAGAACATGCCAGTCAACAAAGCAAGGCTTCTGTTGCGAGAATAAATGCTTTCCCAGTTCAAAGACTTTTAAAAGCAATCTTAACATTTTATCATTTAAAAAATGCATATTTAACACCCTTGAAATGGATTTGGGTAATTCTGCATCAAATCTTCATCTATATTTGACTAAGTAAAGAAGAGGACAAACCAGAGATGCTTTTCTTGGAACGAACACTTGCTATCCATAAAAGGCTTGCGGTCCGGCAAAACAGACACGATGCACTGTTTGCGATGATCTCTTTGCAGCCATCAAAGAAGAGATGTGATTATGTGATGGGAAAATACTGGAAGTTAAGTTACAACAATTTTCCACTCACCCAGTTAAAGACAATCAGAAAGAGATTTCTGGGAAGGTAGAAAACTTGGCACAGAAATTGTCTCTGGCTTAAATGATGAAACAATTGACGCCTTTTTTTTTTTAATATCATGGTTTTTTTTTTAAGACTGATTACATATTCTTCTATCTTTTGTAGTATAGCTTATATTTTGAGTTACACATATTCTATCTGCTAGTAGTTTATTCTAAAGATTTTATTTATTTATTTATTTATTTATTTATTTATTTATTTGAGAAAGAGAGTGAGCATGAGAGAGAGAGAGAAAGAGAGGAGCAGGGGGAGAGGCAGAAGGAAAGGGAGAAGCAGACTCCCCGCTGAGCAGGGAGACGGAAGTGGGGCTCGATCTCAGGACCCTGAGATCATGACCTGAGCTGAAGGCAGAGACCCAACTGACTGAGCCATCCAGGTGCCCTTATGTTAGAACTATGTTTTTAATGTTGACATTTTGTGCATTTTTGTTTTTGTTGTTTTTCTTTAGGTTCATAACGTGTATCTGAAATGTAGCATATATTTGGCTCACTACTTAAGAAATGTCTATGAGTGGCAGGGGTGGGGGTAGTGGAGGAAGATGGTCAAAGGGCAGAAACTTCCAGCTGTAGAATAAATAAGTGCTGGGGATATAATATACAACGTGAGGACTATAGTTAACACCACCATAGGGTATATGTGGAAGTTGCTAATAGATCCTAAAAGTTCTCATCACAAGGGAGAAAAAAGCTTGTAACTATATGAAGAGATGTATGTTAACGAAACATCTGAAACATCGTGGTAATCGATTTGAAATATACACAGGTCACACCTTAAACTTATGGAGAGCTGTAGGTCAATTACATCTCTGTAGAACTTGAAGAAGACCTGTGACTTCTAAAATACCTTAAAATAAATACTAAAATAAATAAGTTAATTAAGCAAAATGGCACCCTTTGTGTTTTATGGAAAACAAATATAAAAAAATACGGAACCCGAGGTCTGCTTCAGGCCATCTCTTCGTGCCATCCGTGGCCGGGCACTAGACTGAGGGGTGCTAACTTCCCTTTGTGTTCCAGGGGGTTTGACTCTTCTCACAGTCACCAGGGAAATACTCCTGGTGGTTCTCATTACATGTTTATCCCGCCTGTTATGAGGGGGCTAGAAAACTACCGAACATTTTAAGCCGGTGAACAGAACGCTGAGGAGTCTGGAACTTTCTTCCTGTGAGGACCCATTAAAGAGTTGGGGGCTTAGCCCAAGTGAAGAAGGCATGGATGTCAGTGTTTTCTCCAACCATGTGAGAACACGTGGGAGAGGAGCATTCATTGCATTCACCTTTCCTTCAGAATGCCAATTATAGCTGAACCGAGAAGGAAGTCATTGAAATAAAAGCTTAGATATACAAGTTTTCATTTTTCTGTAATCCACCGGAATTAAACTTGTCTTTTTTGTCTTTCCAGAGAAATCAAATAAATCATGACACAGCACAGGAAGCACTCTGCCCAGCTCCTGGCCCAAAGCAGGTCATTCAATACGTGGTAACGGCTTTCATTATCATTAATTATCAGCCTAGAGAAAATGGGGACGTTTCCCCAAACATCTTCACCTATGTTTCTGTAACTAATGCCCATCACCACCTAAGACAAAAGAATAACCACGGGCCCAGGCTACGTTAGGTTCCAGCAGAGCCATCTATACAGAACGAGGGTTCTCTATAGCCCTGGGTCCTTTTCTCAACATAAACATCTCTCCGGGGGCACCTGGGTGGCTCAGTGGGTTAAGCCTCTGCCTTCGGCTCAGGTCGTGATCTCAGGGTCCTGGGATCGAGCCCCGCATCGGGCTCTCAGCTTAGCGGGGAGCCTGCTTCCTCCTCTCTCTCTGCCTGCCTCTCTGTCTACTTGTGATCTCTACCTGTCAAGTAAATGAAAAAAAAAATTTTTTTTTAATTAAAAAAAAAAAAAATCCTCCATACCTCCCCCTCTCCTCCAACCCATCCCAGATTTTTCTCACAGTAAAACAACACTCATTAAGAAGGTAATGACTTCATTCCTTAGCCCTCTGTTGGTAAAGGAAACAGTGGTGCTTAGATTTGAGGAAATGAAATTCTAATTATTATATTCCCGGCACTCTGAGGGTGTGCATGTGCCCATTACTTCTGAACGATGGGAGTGTTCTCCTCCCCTACTACGTCACCCGCAGAGCATCTTCTACTTGAAGAACCCTGCGAGAACACACCAACATCGATTCTGGACATACTTATAGGACCTGCGGGGCACAGTTCTGGGCCTCACAAATTTCCCCGTGTGTAAGAAAATCCTCAACGTTTCATGGAGATGGAGAATAGAGATTCATGGTCTCTAAAATTCTCTTTAAACGACCTGGGAGACCATCATCTGAAAAGGCATCCGAGTTCATGCAGTGAGGCCCCAGAAGTGAGCATTCGCCAAACGGGAAAGCAAAATTAAATGATCTTCCGTGCCAGAGAGTCTGAACTGAGAATTGCCTCCACCGGGCTGTCAGTCTTCATTTGAGCTTCACCTTGATGCTTTTCTGCAAAGAAGCCTTTTTTAGACTGATTCAGACTCTTCAGCTTCAGAAAGGTCACAGGACTCTCCTCTTTGCCAGGAGCCATGTCCATCACATGGAGTATGAAGCTGGTTATTGGCTTCTTTGATGCATTCATGCCAAAAGACTCTGTCCCCAACCCATTTCTCTTCTTACAGTTTGCACTAATTCTTCCACTTGATGAGGCAAAGAAACAACTAGCCCCTCGCTACTCAGGGAAGAGGAACAGGCTCTATCCCATGCAGGCCTCTGTGAGGGGATCTGATTACCCCAGGCAACACTGTGCTAGGGTCAGAGAGGAACCCAGTCTTAGGACTTAGTTTACCTGCTTCATTCAATCTAGCCTGATTTTTCTTAGGTTAATCTCTGGAGCCCTGATCCCCATTTGGCTTATGTACACCTAACATCCAACATTAAGCCTCTCTGGATTTATTAACCCTTTACTGACCTACTTTTCTGATGCAATTTTAGGCTTCCCCACAAACATATATTCTACATTTACTTGCTCACCCTATGCACTAAGACTATAGGCAATTACATTTCTACCAACAGCCCATCTCAAAAGACTAATTAGTCTTACTCTCCTTCCATCCATCTACTCCAAATTATTCCAAACAAAAAGCCATTATTATACTTAATTATGAGTTACTGATGGATTTCTATCAAATTCAGTAATGACAAAAGAATGATCACTATCTTATTAGTTAATATCATTCTGCAATATCTGTCCAGTGTAAAAAAACAGATAGAGACACCATTGAGAAATTAAGACATGAATATTGTCATTTTCCGTGAGTAGATATGTGCTTGGAGGATACAAATGAATCAACTAAGAACTATTAAAATGTCTGATCAAAGTTGAACTTAAGACTTGAAATCATAAAACTGTTAGAAGAAAATATAGGCAGTAAGTTCCCTGACATTGGTCTTAGGGATGATGTTTTGGATTAATACCAAAAGCAAAGGCAAAATTAAACAAATGAGAGTACATCAAACTAAAAAGCTTTTGAATAACAACGAAAACCATCAGATGAAATGAAAAGGCAACACACTGAACGGGAGAAAATATTTGCAAATCCTATATCTAATAAGGGATTGATACCCTATATATATAGAACTCATATAACTCAATAACCAAAAAATCCAATTAAAAAATGGACAGAGGATCTCAATAAAAATTTTTCTAAAGAAAACATACAAATGGCCAACAGGTGCATGAAACATAACTAATCCTCAGGGAAATGTGAATCAAAACCAAAATGAGAGGTATCACCGCACACCTGTTAGAATGGCTGGTATCAAAAAGATAAGAAATAACAAGTGTTGATGAGGATGTGGAAGAAAGGGAACACTTGTGCCCTGTTGGTGGGAATGTAGACTGGTGCCACCATTGTGGAAAACAGTATGGAGGTTCCTCAAAAAATTAAAATTAGAACTACAGTATGATCCAGGAATTCCACTTCTGGGTATTTATGTGAAAGAAACAAAATCATTCATTCAAAAAGATATCTGCACCTTAATATTCATTATAGCATTATATACAATAGCCAAGACATAGAAACAATTTAAGTGTCCACTGATATATGAATGGATAAAGAAAATCTGAGATACATATACATAACAAATACCATTATATAACATATAAATATATATATTTATATTACATATAATAAATACTATATATAATATTATATGTTATATATGTTATATATAGTATATTATATATATAAAACAAAATACTATTCAGACGTGAAAAAGAATAAAATCTTGCCATTTGCAAAAACATGGATGGACTTTGAGGGCATTATGATTAAGTAAAATAAGTCAGAGAAAAATAAATTCCATGAGTTCACTTATATGTAGAATCTTAAAAAGGAAGGAGGGGCGCTTGGCTGGCTTAGTTGGTAAAGCATGTGACTCTTAATCTTGGGGTTGTGAGCTCGAGCCCCACAGTGGGTGTGAGATTACTTAAAAATAAAATCTTTAAAAAAGAAAGGCAAAGAGGGGTGCCTGGGTGGCTCAGTCATTAGGTGTCTGCCTTCAGCTCAGGTCGTGATCCCAGGCTCTTGGAATGGAGCCCCGCATCACATCATCACACCCCATCAGGCTCCGTGCTCGCGGGGGGGGGGGCTGCTTCTCCCTCTGCCTGCCACTCCCCCTGCTTGTGGTCTCTCATTCTCTCTCCATCTCTGACAAATAAATAAATAAAATCTTAAAAAGAGGGGCGCCTGGGTGGCTCAGTGGGTTAAAGCCTCTGCCTTCAGCTCAGGTCAGCGGGGAGCCTGCTTCCTCCTCTCTCTCTGCCTGCCTCTCTGCCTACTTGTGATCTCTGACTGTCAAATTAAATTAATAAAATCTTTAAAAAAAAAATCTTAAAAAGAAAAAAAAAGAAAGGCAAAGAGAACTGAATTTGTAGATACAGAGAATGGATTGGTGGTTGCCAGAGACAAGGTGTAGGGAATGGGTGAAATGGGTGAAGGGGGTCAAAAGGTACAAACTTCCAGTTATAAAATAAATTAAGTCTTGGGGAAGTAAGGTAGAGCACGGCGACTATAGTACACAGTACTCTAGTGTGCACTGAAAGTTGCTAAGAGAAAAAAGTCGTATAAGTTCCCACAACAAGAAAAAAGTTATAACTATGTGGTGATAGATATTAAATATACTTACTAAGGTGATCATTTCACAATACACACAAATATTAAATCATGTTGCACACCTGAAACTAATATAATGTTATGCTGAGTATACTTCAATTAAAAAAAAGAGCGAGAGGGACGCCTGGGTGGCTCAGTTGGTTAAGCGGCTGCCTTCGGTTCAGGTCATGATCCCAGCGTCCTGGGATCGAGTCCCACATCGGGCTCCTTGCTTGGCAGGGAGCCTGCTTCTCCCTCTGCCTCTGTCTGCTTGTGCTCACTCTCTCTCTCTCTAACAAATAAATAAATAAAATCTTTAAAAAAAAAAAAAAAGCGAGAGAGAGAGAGAGATCTGATGATCCCACATTTGGAAATCTATCAACAAAGTGGTTGGATACAATATTTACTGAAATCAAAGGTCTCACATCAAAACATTTTGGTATGAAGAAATTAATCACAAAACAGCACAGATTGTACTCCCATTTATGTTCAGAATAGGTATATCTGTAGGGACAGAAAGTAGACTAGCAGTTGCCAGGGGTTTGGAGTGGGGGTGGGGTGGGTAAAAGGGGAAGGGAAGAATCAGGAGGGACTGCTAATGGGTACAAGCTTTCTTTTGGAGGTAATGAAAATGTTTTAAAATTCGATTATGGTGATGACTGCACAACTCTGGAAATACACTATAAACCAGTGAACTGTATGCTTTAAGTGACTGAATTTTATGCAATATAAATTATACCTTTAAAGCTGGCACCTGGCTGGCTCTTGATAAGCTCTTGATAAGCTACTCTTGATCTCAGGGTCATGAGTTTGAGCCCCATGTTGGGTG